>CM076579.1:1346024188-1346549346 GCA_034641835.2 Pinus albicaulis
TAGGCAATTCTTTGGGTACTGGAGTCTAGAGCTACATTCTTCTTGGAATTATTGGCTTTCGATGCTAAATTGTAGAACTCCAGGGAAGACTATCCTAACTGGTATCGAAAGTTCATAATTCCATTGTTGTACCTGTATATAGTGCATTGCAGAGGATGATATAGGGCATTGTGTAAGCATTATTATTGCAATAATACATCCCTGTTGCCCCAAAAGGTGCAATGAAAGGCCGATAGGATTTTTAAATGATAAAATTATACTTTGGTTTTCATAATTAATACCTGTATTATATGATAATTTTCACAACAATAGTGATGAGTGTAAAATTTGGATTATTCCATAACTCTTAATTTATATGATAATTTTCACAACAATAGTGATGAGTGTAAAAGATGGATTATTCCATAAAGATCACATAACAAAAAAGAATACATTTCATGTATATAATCTGAACCAACAAGCAAGCATTTAGAGTAAACAAGAAGAGAATTATATTGAATCATATTTCTAGTAAAAAATTAAGCACCAATTTAATATATAAGTTAGTTGTAACCTTAAAATTATTATTATTATAATATTTATATTTATATACAATTAAAAATTTAAAACTCTGGTTTTATATCAAAAAGTGAATATAAAGCATGGCTTCAAAAATAGTATAAAATTTAATGAAACTTCCCAAAAATGTCCAACATTATTGACTACCATTTTTTATTCTCATTATATTTGATTATGTAACATTTTTCTAGTATTTCCAAGATGGTATTAGTCTTGTTGTATTACAGAGATATGGTGTGCTAGTTATAGTGTAATATTAAGATTATCATTCATTACTTGCATATGATTGTAGAGATAGTGTGCCTGTTAAATATAGTGTAATATTAAGTTTATGATTTATTAGTGTTCTTTTTATTCTATTTAGTGTTGATTGGTTATGATTTATTTGTGTTTTTTTGTATTCTATTTAATGTTGATTGGTTATTATTGTTTTTATTGTCCCATTTCAATATTTTCATTTTAATCAAAGTTTGAAAAAAAAAAAATATATATATATATATATATAATTATTAATTTCTTATTCTAAAGATGTCGACATTGGCATTGATAATATTGATAATATTTCTTATTCTAATGTCAATCAAACTCCAATTCTGGAAAATAAACTGAAATATTAAACCAAATCTTCAATTTTATTGTATTTTCAAATCTTCTAGTTTTCCACTCAAACCAGTTGTAACTGCATGTTCAGATCCAATGGACAATGCCTTTTTTCTACATGACTAAACCCACCGCCATTGCTGCCATGCATAAATCTGGCACAGAAACAAATTAATGCAGCATAAATATGGCATAGAAACAAATCAAACTCCAATTCCGGAAAATAAACTTAAATATTAAACCAAATCTTCAATTTTATTATATTTTCAAATCTTCCAGTTTTCCACTCAAACCAGTTGTAACTGCATGTTCAGATCCAAGTTGTAACTGCCTGTTCAGATCCAATAGAGTGGCCAGTGGACTCTGCATCGCCTACCAGAGCATTTTACAAGAGCTAAGTCACTCATTCACTCTAAACAAATCTACAAAATTTAAAATATTCTTCTCACATTTCGACCAACTTCTACCATGAAAAATAATCTATATACTCAACACACACAATGCAAGCAAACAAATGCATAAAACTCAAATGAGATCTACATTAAGTCTACAAATGCCAGGGGAAAAAGGATAAGTATTCCAAATCCTAACCTGCAATTTTTTGAGCACATCTTGCTCTGTTATATAGGTCTTCTCCAGAGTCTTCCCAATATTCTTCTCCCACAGAGCTACAAGCTCGTTAATATAATAGGTGTTTGCGGGAAGCCTCAAATACAGGATCTTGTTTAGTGTTCTAGGTCATCCACTGCCTAGTGCAAGCATATTTATTTCTACGAGCTGAATTCATGTACAGTGATGTGTTTTTTTAAGAAATCTTTTAGCAAACTATAGATATTTTCCTTGGATCATATTTTCCCTCTTAATAATCATAAATTGTGTGAAATCCTGTCTACATGGAGCAACTAGTAGTAAATAGCTTACACTGTAAATGTAAGTACCCCCAAAAATAGAAAACACTAATATAGACGTAATACCTTATCAAAGTTAATTCGAATGTTTACTCGTGCATAGCATGCCCCACTAATCTTATAGATGCTATATAAAAAGACACGTTTTTTGGGAAGCTTATTAGAAACCTGATTTTAGCCATTTAATTATAACCAAACATATATATTTTGCGTTCAGCGGTTTTTAGCGGATAATAACGGAATAGCGACCTCCTTTTCACCTTCTTTTCACTCTCAGAAACTGCTAGTCATTTTTTCTCTATATTTTGGAAACTTAAAATTCTTGACTTTATATTTCCAAAGCTATTGGTCATCTTTTATTTGATTTTTGAAAGATCCAAGTAATCGGTGCTCTTTTGTTTTGTTCATTTCCCTGCATTGTCGTTTCTTGGTTTGCTTAATACTAGTTCATACTGAAATCCAAAAGCTAAAAATCAATCACTGTATCCGCTTATTAAACATTGTATTTTGGCTAATATCCAATCCGAGAATTTGAACACAACCGGCCACTCTAGATGGATTCTAGAATGGCAAATAGAGTGGTCGGTTAACAACAGAATAGTGCCTAGGAATGAGGACTCTGAATCGCACACCAGAGCATTTTACAAGAGCTAAGTCACTCGTTCACTCTAAACGAATCTACAAAATTTAAAATATTCTTCTCACATTTCGACCAACGTCTACCAAGCAAAAGAATCTACATACTCAACGCACACAATGCAATCAAACAAATGCATAAAACTCAAATGAGATCGGCATTAAGTCTGCAAATGCCAGGGGAAAAAGGATAAGTATTCCAAATCCTAACCTGCAATTTTTTTCAGCACATTTTTCTCTGTTAAATAGGTCTTCTCCAGAGTCTTCCCAATCTTCTTCTCCCATAGAGCTACAAGCTCGTTAATAGAATAGGTGTTGGCAGGAAGCCTCAAATACAGGATCTTGTTTAGTGTTCTAGGGTCATCCACTGCCTTGATGGTAAATGTTCCAATATCCTCCTCCTTCACAAAAACAGCTGCATATCTAGTGTGGGTTGAATTAACAACTGCTGAAAGAGTACATCAAAGAATACTAGTCATAAAACATAATTTTTTGGGTAGAGAGAACACTGTAAATACCTTTAGCATTTCCATCTCCAGCTATGACATTTTTATCCCTTGGAGGTGCAGTAAGGCCTGGCTGTCCCAAACTTGGTAGAAAAAACCCAGAAAAAATAGTTGCTGGCAACATATGTGTAAGGGATGCCTTCTGCCTTAATGGCCCTACGAATTTTTTCTTTGGAAGAAAACATGGTCTTTGCAAGCTTCACTGCATGGGTTTTATCGACATCATTGCCAAACTCAGATGGAAAAAACCTCTACAAATATCATAAACAACAGTTGTAAAAACATATATGGAATTGTTATCTACATATGGTCTATATATGTAAGTCTAAAACCTCATCAAGAGTATATTGTATAGTATATACCTTATGGTTTCAACCTCCTTAATGGCCTTGATAATATTCAGCTGATCCATCAGCTGTGGTCTCTTTACAGTGAAGATAACTACATCAACTTTCTTGATTGCCTCAACAAGACTTGCCTGATCCTCCAAAGACCCCTGCAAATTGATGATTCTTTATCAGGTCATGCATCTGGACATATCCAAGAAAAACGAGGTCCTAGATGAAAACGGGAAGAAAACATTAAGGGTGTGATATTTAGAGTTGAAAACCCATTACAAGGAATAATCAAAAGGGCTATACCCATAAGAAATTAAGAGTGCATGGCTAGCTTATGCTGATTCGTTTTCATAGCCCACTACAATAAATGAGAAAATGAGCCTTCCTTCCCACAAGAAAATAAACCCTACACAATCCTTGTATGCTGAACTTAGCTGAAAATGATAAAACCCATTACAAGAAATAGTAAAAAGCAGTACCCACGAAAAAAAAAATAGAGTACTGCCACACATATAGTCCAGGTCTCACAGCCAAGCACAAGACATGATCAAATGACCTTCTCTGAATGAGGGGGAAAAATCACAAGAAGTTTATGCAAATCAGTGCTCACCACCAGTACAAAAAATGACCAAACTAAGGAATCACTAATGTGTTGATCAGTTAGATTTAATCTGAAAGTAAGGCAAACAGAGCACTTACATGAAGTATAATAGCACCTGAGGCCTTGAAGGATTCCAAAAGCTTAGCCTTCTCAGGATTAGAAGTAGTAGCCTCTCTAACAAGAAGGAATGTGGGATGCCAAGAGCAAGGCTAGCTTTAGATATATGACGACCAATGTAGCCTGTTCCTCCAATTATCAGAATCATGCTGCTGCTTGCCATGTTGCCCAAGCCTGTGAAAAATCTGGTAGACAGTGAATCAAGATATTACTAGCAATTGACTTACATGCTAACATGGTTTGTTTCAAATTTTATTTTTATTAAGCTTTAGAAGGATCAAACAAAACAAACTGCAAGGAGTGCTAACTAAAATGGAAACCTCAGTACATGATAGATCTGGGATCCATGCTAGTATCAATCATTCTTAACAGATCTGGGTTAATAAGGATCTAGAGCTATTAAGGAAATGGGATTAGAAAATACCGAATGAACAGAGGTTGTTGCAATAGCTTGTTGTATTTGAGAGTCAAGTTTTCCCAAATCGGCGTAACCAAAGCCGAATGTAGTCTTCATGCCATTTCGAACTGACATCTGAAATACAGAGAAAATACCCATATGAACAATGGCCGCTGCTCAAATAATAATTTCCTATTAAAAGGAAAAAAGGGATTTCTATCACACCCTCGATTAACAATACCAACACATCCATACTTAGAAGAAATCACTCCACACCTCTATGGAATGGAAAAAAAACCTTGGTGGTAGGTCACAAGCATGCCATTACAATGAGCCGCCATCTCTAATATTAACATAACAAACTCACTATAGTTCAAACAAAATTTTGACGAAATAAAACATATGAAAAATAATCTCCACAAAAATGTAGTAAGAAAAAATGTAATTTTAGAGCATATTTATACGACATTGTATCTCAAAAAAAATGCATTTGCAGCAATATGAAAAAAAAAGTATGTTCATCAAGAGACGGGTGGGAGTGAAAACCCCCAAGCATCACAAAATTCACACTATGGCCCCAGAGCCATAGTTCATCTTTCGGATTTTTGTGCTTTTCTGAATATGAATCTACGCAGAATAAGACATACAACCTACAAAAAAAATCTAGTGCATTTGCAACATTATAGTGTATAAAATGTATTTCATTGTTATATATATTCTATTGACTTCCTTATACATGATTTTATTTATTTTTTCATGAAGATACTTTCCTGATCATCAATTTTTATATATATAATACAAATTGATGATCAATTGTAGAAGAGGTTATGTGTTATGCATGAATTCGAATTAGTGTGTGACCAGGATAATCTCAGTGGATAAATCTTCATTATTCAGCAAATTTCTTCAGGGCGGCCTCACATGACACAACCCGGCATGACCCGACCCACCCGAATGTGTTTCCTTGGGCGTCCTCACAATACGGCACAACCCGGCCTGACCCGGCCCAAATGCGCTTCCTTGAGCGCCATATACACATGACTCGAGCTGACCTGCCCAAACATTTTTTTGGCCTGGGTGCCCTCACATGGCCCGACACAAGCCGACCCAGCCAGACACGTTCCTTAATGGGTGCCCTCACATGACCCGACCTGACCTTGCCCACCCAAATGTGTTTCCATGGGCGCCCTCACAGTACGGCACGACCCGACCCGACCCGACCCTAACGTGTTTCCTTGGGCTCCATCACCCAACCCTAATGTGTTTCCTTGGGCGCCATCACACGACCTAACCAGAATTGTAAATTTTTTATAATTCAAATTCATATATGCCATTAAGAAAACATTTTTAGCTATAAATGATTGAAATATAATTAAAAATTATTTCCCATCAAAATTTAACAAAAAAATATTTCACAAACCAAAATCTCCCTTATCATAATTAAACAAGCCATTAAATTTAGTACAACCACAATACAAAATTAAAATTAATTAAAATACAAATTAGAAATTTTAATTAAAATGCAAGTTCGAAAATTTAATTAAATTGGAGTTTCCAAATTTTAAAGTTGATTAATTCAAATTTAATATTAATAATAGAAAAATTAAACGCAAATATTCATTTTTTATTTTTTTAAATATATACATTTGAATTGAATTAATTTATATTGAATTATTAAATTTATATTAAATATATTTTTATATAATTTTTTGTTTAAATATTAATTAATTTAAATTAAATTATTAAACTTATATATTTCCAAAAAAAATTAAAACACTTCATCTATTTTCTATTTAAAATTATACTCGAGAACAACAAATAAAAACACAAAATTATAATACAATTAAAATTATCCTATGTTACTTTATTCTCAGTAAGGATGGCTTTTCTTCGCACCTTTATATTTAGTAAAGATGGGTTGGAAATTTACACCAGCATAGATCCATCTAACTCCGGATCTATCATGCGCCGAGAGGGATCAAATCTCTCGAGGTGCAAACCTATTTTTTGAGTGCAAAACTTGAGGAAAGGTTTGCACCTCGAGAGATTTGATCCCTCTCGGCGCATGATAGATCCGGAGTTAGATGGATCTATGCTGGTTCCAGTCGGTGGCATCAACGTCACATTTTTCAGATTATTAAATTTTTTGTATATTTTCGAGATGTACATCATACTTTGAAATTTTTAAGATCAGAAATACAAATTCTAACAAATGTTATTAATATAAATATGTTTGGTGATCTTAAAAATGAACTGATAAATATATTAAATAACAAATACACCTATCATATCATTGAAATGTGATATGAAGAATATATTGAAAAATACATGAAAAATACATAATTTATTTAGTATTTAACCTTAACCTGACTTCTTCTTCTTTTCTCTTAGAAACACCGGCACATTTTGCCATCTTTTCATATCGATCATATGGAAATGGTGGTTGAAATCGAAGACCATCCAAATATTTAACTCGAGATATTGCAGTAAAAGTGAGACCTTGTCGCTCTGTCCTTCCAATATCAATAGTTGCCTTTTCTAGTGTCAATCCCTGGGACTTATGAATTGTTAATCCCCAAGCAAGTCACAATGGAATTTTTCTATTATTGCCTCTTTCAATAGGTATAAAAGGAACAGTATGAGGGAATAATTCATCCCACGCAACTCCGACATATTTATCAAATGTTACTAAAACATATGTAGGAGGATTAGGAGGTGATGTTCCAGGATTATACACAATATCTTCAACTACTCCAAGAGCACCATTGACAAGTCATGCATTAGTCCATAAATTTGAAGTTAGCATAACCCTAACTCCAACAGCAAGAAGGACCTCATTATCCAAATTTTCCTCATGAGCCTCAATTGTTGGCCCTAGATCACTATGACCTTCGATTTGTCTTTTTCTATGTGATCTTACATATTGTTGTCTTTGTTTTCTTCTATGTTCTTCTTTTTCGCCCTCATCCATTTCTTCAAATTCCATTCTTTTTCTTTGAGCTTTATTTATTCGTTCTGCTTCCCTTTCATCCTCATTTTGCCTTTCTCGTTGCCGCCTTTTTCTTTCACGTTCCTTCTTTCGTTTTTCTTCCCTTTGTTCATCAGTCATATTTTGTCTTCGCAATCTTCGCTGCTCATTTCTTTCTTCCCTCTTCTGCTCTCTTTCAATTTCAATTACTTGTTTCATAATATTTGATCTTTGTCTTTTAACTCTTTCTCTCTTTACGCTTCTCATTTCTTCAATATTGTTATTATTAGTTTCTCCATTACTAGTACCCATGATATTATAATCCTGTACAAAAAAACCAAACACATCAATTAACCATATATATATATATATATATATATATATATATATATATATATTTATATATTTAATACCTAACCACAAAATATCAAATATCTAACTACAAAATATTTAATACTCTTTCTATATCTATAAGGCAATTGCAGTACACCTGCAATATTGTAAATTTACAATTAAAACCATGATGGTTTGTGGTGATTCGCAAAGAGGCAGAATATATATTGAATTATTTCAGAAGAAATTTGCATTCAACCATTTTTAAAAGAAAATCAATTAAGTGAAATAATAATCCACACTTGCACAATAATAATTCGTTTTAATGTAACAATTGCACAATAAATTGCGGTGCCCTCATAACCCTCTTTTGAGTACCGTTTTAATCTAACAATTGCACAATAAATAATCACTTCTAACACTGTTTTAATACAGTCCATATGTAACCATTAAAAAACAAATAATAATGCGACTTTTGCAGTAGTCATGCGCAATTTATAAAGTGCAATAAATAATGACTTCTAACACTTTTTTAATACAATCCATATGTGACAATTAGAGAACAAATAATAATGCGTCTTTTGCAATAGTCATGCGCGATTTATAAAGTGCAATAGTCATAGTTATAATGTGCCATTTATAAAGTGCAATAGTCATGAGCGATTTATAAAGTGGGCCCCGAGAGTCTTTTAGAAAGGTCTTAGTTTTAGTTTTTTTCGTTATATAGTTTAAGGACAAACGTAACAACGTAACGAAAACCTATTAAAATGGAAAACGTAACGTTTTAATTGCTTTATTAAAATGACAGACGTAACGAAAACCCTAACGTAACGTTTTAATTGTTTTATTAAAATGACAAACGTAACGTTTTAATTGTTTTATTAAACGTAACAACGTAGAAAATGACAAACGTAACAACGTACAAAACCCTTGTATTATTAAAAGGATAGGGCCAGATGGCTTCTCGGAGTTTTGTTGGGATAAGATTAACAATAGCAGAGATCAATCGAAAGCTTGCGGCGGCATTGCGCAGTCTGCCTTTCACGTTATTGGTAGTTTGATTTCATAGCCAGTTTAAGAAGAAAAATGAGGAGAGAAAGCAAAATGATAAAAGAGCAGAAAGATATTGAACTCACGCAAAGGATGGAGAGGGGAGCATTCTAATATTGGATATTTTCTGTTACTTCGAGCATTGTTTACGATGGTGACAACAATACGATGCGGAAAAATAATGAAAATATAATTCTCAAACCCAAATATAATATTCACACGGATAAGATTGAACTCCACACTGAAATATAAATATTGTATCAGCCATTTATAACGACGCAAATAGAGCTCAAAAACTGAATCATTAGACGTATGGAAAATGCACATGCCATGACTATTTAGTTTTGATTGCAACACGCATATGGACGATGACACGACTATATTAAACAAATTTGATGACACCACTATATTAAACAGATTTGAAAAGATTCAGAAATTATATATATATATGAGATAAATAGAAGATGGTCACGCAAATGAATAATTAAAATATCCCTTTAATCTAATCCATTATAAATTTAATAATTAAGCTGAAATTTTGACAAATACCTTTAACAAAATTGTATAACCAAATTCCTCAAATAGACCAAAACATTGAGTAATTAAAATTTAATAATTAAGTTGAAATTTTGACAAAAACCTTTAACAAAATTGTATAACCAAATTCCTCAAATAGACCAAAAACATTAGGTAATTAAAATATGCCTTTATTATTAAAAATTTAATAATTAAGTTGAAAATTTTGACAAATACCCTTAAATATCCCTCGTTACTCTGCCGCGCCGCGGTAGCTATGAGCCTCTACCTTCAAAGAACCATTGAACTTAGACTCCTTTTTTGTAATAATTTTCACAAAAAGCTTGACTCTTGAATGCCACTTTATGACGATTATTATTATTATATTTCATGCGCCTCTTAAGCATATTCTTGAAAACCTTACTTGATATTGACTTTTCAAATTAATATAACTTGTTGTCTACGCCACCTTTGCCGAAAGTCTAAAGTTGTAAGCCTTCGTTGTTCACGCACTCCGAGCAAGTGTCCATTAAATTATCCGTAATTTTCTTTTTCTGAAATGACTCCATTTACTAGAGAGGCCGTGCTGTTGATCTCAACCATTCGTTGCCGATAAGGAAGAGACTTATGCCTTCATTAAATACCCCGTGCCCACCCTCGGCAATCGCGTTTTGCCACACGTACATAGCACAAAGCAGGGCCCATTTATAGGCTCCGCTCTGCCACACAACAGACCTGTTGTGTGGCGGCGCACCATAGGTCGATGCTCGTTTCAGGTCATGTGAATGCGTTGGCCGCCTTCTAAGTTACACGTTGCAGTACTCCAACTCCGACTGCCGTCCAGTGTCCGCCTGCACCATTCTGACACAGACCGCCTCCTGCCGGCGGGGAGCTCCAAGGTGAAGCTGCACTGCAGTTCTAAGCCACGGAACCTCGCCAGAATCAAGACCAGATTCTCGGGACCACCAAGCATCTTTCTCTTTCAGAGTCCAATGGCAGCAGAGTCCACCGCGGAATGCGCACCGTGGTTGCCTCATCATCCAGCCTGGATTGCCTCTTTTCCATATCCATCCCACGTTCGCTGGCTGCTTTCTCGACACGTGTCAGTGCTGGCTACCTAATATTTAATGCCCGGATCATCTAAGTCAGATGCCTGTCGGTCGAAGATTGATGGTGACGTGTACCACGACGCCGGCAATGGCATGGCGTGGGAGGTTCGATACTTATTTCAAATCCCTTTGCCTGTCAAATGAAAAATTTATGACGTTTTAAATTTTAATTTCAAATCCCCTTTGCCTGTCAAATGAAAAATTTATGACGTTTTTAAATTTTACGTGCCCTTCATTTTACGTTTTATCTCAATTATCCACCTTTCATAAACTAAACTAGTAGCATTGGATATTCCATCCTTCCAGCCTTCAGCTCTTTTATGCAATAAACAAGCCATAGCTCTATATTTTGTTCATAAAGATTGAAGATAGAATCATATAGTGCAAATGCTAATAAACTAAATGAGTTGCATTATATCTTCCAGCATTTTTTTTTAATGCAATAATCCACCCATAACTCTATTTTCTTCATAAATTGTTCATAAAATTTTATTTTAAAATCATATAGTTTACACATATAGTAGTGACTTATCAATACATTTGTAGTGATTCTAATAAGCAATGTGCAACATCCAGCAGCCTTGGCCATCCAAGCCTCAGAGTGTGAGGAGTGTGAGTGGTCTATCAGATTAATGGTATGAATTTATAGTAGGACATTTAAACAATGAAATCCTTGCAAAAATTATAACCAAAACTCAAAATTCTTAGATAAAATACAAAAAAAATTTGCAAGAATAGATGGTAATTATTCTTAATTTAAAGTCAAACTTTCCGGAGAAATTACAAAAAAAATTTCAATAGGAATATCTTAATACATAGATTCTCTATTAAACATACCCTATAACAAATTTCAAAGCTCAAGAATCCTTCTTGACTTTGTATCTTTCCATACCTTATATACTGCATGCCAATCAACATTAGATGGTTCTGCTCCATTCAAAGATATTCTCATTAAAGCATCTAGTGTATCCAACCCTAGCCTTGATTTTCTAATGTCCTCGATGATGTTTTGCTTAGAAAATCCTCTTTCACAATCTACTGTACTTGCAGGAATGGTGAGCACATATTGCCATAATTTCATCATATTAGGATAAGTTTTGTGCCATTGTTTTGTGTTACGAAAGACTTTCCATGCCTCTTTCATAGAAAAACCCTCACAAGCTAGATTCAATGAATCAAAAAAAGGGTGCAACTCTCTTTTACAAGATTCAACATCAAATAAAGCTACAAATCCAGCATCTCTTGATATAGTATGTTGCAAATGTTGAAAAAGCTTTAAAATCCAACGCTTTGAATTTTTCTCACGATTGCGACGCTCTTCTGGATAATAACAAGGGCTGAACAATTTTGCTGCATTAAAAAGATGAAGGTCTGGAAATATTTCATTTAAAGAGTCTATGAGAGTCTCTATATAACCTTCTGTGAGTTGCTGACAACTCTCTTCTGTACCTTTAATACAATGCTTCATAGATTGTTTCCTTGCTTCACTGGATTCAATATCCACGGCTGAGATAAAGATGTATCGTAATTCATGTCTCTCTACAATTGTCTCTTCATATTTAATATCAATGTATCCATTTTGAGAATCACTTAAAAATTTTGAAAGATAAATTGTCCCTTCTGCAAATGTTTCTTTTCTCAGAAACCATCTAGATAATGTGCTTATAGTTACTTCAAGAGCCAAACCAATAGTTGTAATGTCTACAATTTCTTCTTGAAAAGTCATATTCAACTTATTCAATTCCCCTAGCACATCAGCAAGCATATGTAAACAATATTGGATAGAATATATCCGTGCCTTATCATACCATGATGAAGTTTTTTTTTCATTTTTCCACAAAGTTAGAATTGCAGGCATAAGCTTCAGAAGTCTTATAATAACTTCCCCCCTGGATAACCATCTCACTGAATGTATCTGTAGAACATCAAGAACATCAATCTGCATGACTCTAAGCAAATCATTAAGTTCATTATTTCTCTTTGGGGAGTTTTGAACCCATGAATACACTTTGTTTGCAATTTTTTCAACATATAATAACTCAGGTATTTTCTTAGAAGCATCTGCTGCTGCTAAAGACTCACGATGAGCCACACAATGAACTGTAATAAGGTTTGGATTGTTCTTTTTCAAAAATGAAACAAGGCCGTTTTCATGTCCAATCATTGCTGAAGCCCCATCTGTAGAAACTGCTATCAAATTTTTATATTCAAGACCTCTGACATCTATTAATTGATTGACACTATCATATATTGTTTTCCCTTTTCCATCCACTATGTCATTGAGCTTCATAAACTGTGAGATAGGTGGCCCAAGGCCCTTTGAATCTAAATATGTTGCATAAACAACAAGGTGTTGCTCCAAGGTTCGATCAATGCTTTCATCAACCATTAATGAGAAGAAAGGACTTTCCAACATATTTTTTATTTGAATCTGTTCAAGATGTTTTGATATGCAATATATAAAATCATTTGCAGACTTACGATTTGTGTAGGAAGAGTATTCTTGAGACTTTGGCATATATGGAGTTTTTGCATCCATTAGAAATTTGCAAAGTTTCTCATACTTTGAAAGAAATAAATCTTCTTGACATATGAAATATGCTACTTTCATTGTAGAAATCACCCTTTCCTTATTGGCATCTTCAACCTGTCTAAATTGATCTGGAATTGGTTTCATCTTTCCCTCTAGTGCATTTATCCATCTTGCCTTAGCATCTTTATGTATCAATGATTTTTCATGAGTAACAAGAGCATTGTGTTGTAAGGTGGTGCAACCATTCCCTAAACCCCATGGTCCATTCATCCTATACTTCTCACAATAATTACACTTCATAGCTATTTTATCATCACACCTCACATAATTCAACCAAAGAAACTTATCTAACCATTCCATACGAAAGTGTCTTTTTGTTTGCACTTTCATTTTTGAATTATTAGCAACTTCTTCATCAACTTCATTTGTTTCTTCATCTAGATCATCATCAGAAGAAACTCCAAAAATTTCATGTAATTGTTGTTCTACATGAGCATTATGGGTTTCTTGAGGTGTTTCTATATTATTTTGAGCTTCTGAAGTTTGTCCTTTTGTCCATCCATACATTTCCCCAATTGTAGCTTGTATCTTTCTCTTTTGAGACATTTGTAGGTTTATAATAACCTGTATAAAAAAAATATACGTGAAAAGTAAAGTTAATATTTTTTAATAATACATATTTATTTATTATCTAAAAAACATAGTATTGTTAAACCAATTATAAAAAACTGTGTTAAAAAATGTTAAATGTTAAAAGAGAAAGTATTAACAATTACAATAGATCATACTAATGGAGTTTAAAAAATTGTTAAATAAAGTTTAACTATTATATATAACAACTCATAACAGCTAAATTCAACAAGCTTCACATGCAAGCCTATAATCAAGTAAAAACATACCTTCATATTTAATAATTCAACTCAACACCTGAAAATGAGATTTGAGGGTGACAAAATGATCTTACATTCATTTCAAAGTGTTTAAAAGTGGGCAATGAAATGGAATGACACTTTTGCATCTACCATTTACAGGATAAAACAACACTTGATATTTTATTAAACTTTTATGCAGCGGAATTATACAAAGGATTCATTAAATCTCCACTGAGATAGACTGCTGTGGCATTTATCAGATTTATCCTTGCATAGCAAGAGTAATCCAAAGGCTACCTGGCACACAAACAGACTCAGTCTAGAGACTCTTGAATAACATACAGACTTGAATCTCAATCTCGTGTTGCAAACAGATCATGGATAATAGTTCTAAATTTTATTAATGTAATTTTAGGGGTTAATAAATAAAATTAATATAAATATTTTATTAAATTTATTTAAATATATTAGTAATTTTGTATTTTTAGAGTATATTTTCATTGTCTCAATGATAATGTAAAGTTTGAAATTAGAGAAGAACTATAACATAATATAATAATGTTTTTTTATTTACTTCATTAATATTTTTGAAGTAATAAAGAGTTAGCACAAAGTATTGTAGTTAACCGTTAGTTTTTTAATAAAATAAAATAATAAAATAGATTTAAAGATATGATATTTTATGAAGTATTAAGATAAATCTTTTTAATAAAATAAAATTATAAAATAAATTTAAAATATTTTACTATATCTATTTAAATAACTTAATATTGTAATTAGTTTATCAATTTACTTAATTCTGAATATGTATATGCTTCCAGATTGAAATTTATGGCAGCTTTTTTTCACCAAGGCTTTGGATAACTTGCACTTTTCCACATTTCAACTATGAGATTTATTCAAGATTCATAAAAAAAAAAGGTAAAGAAAAAAAATGTTAATAATTACATGTTTTTGTTGTGCAACTTCAATCTAAAATGGCATATTCACATTAGCATTTTATACAAGTAATGTACTCAACACTCAACTTGATTTGAATAAATAACAAAACCATCTTGATGATTACTATGAGAAAAATGTAAAGTAAAGAAAAAAACCTTTTACTTCTCTTTCGAGAAATACCAATTTCATTCCAGAAATTTTCCTTTATTGGAAGGAATAATATTTAGAATTTCTATATGCATTTAAAAAAACAAAAACCACACTATATTTTCTTTAAAAAAATACAAAATATAAAAAAATTTAGTATAAACTTGAGGTGAAAAACACCAAAAACATAAAAAAATAAAATTAAAAAAATAACTGCAACCAAAAAAATTTGCACCATGAAATTTGTGAAATGTCAATAACATGCCATTATCAATTTAATAAAGTTAATAAAAAAATACTATTAAATGAGGCCACTCCACAAAGTCTTATTTATCCAATGTAGACTTCAGCCTAACCTGTCTTTATCCAAAATTAATGTCCTCAATAAGCTACTCTTCACGATGTATATATCTCAACCCGTCTTCAAAGACTGCTCCAAGGATTGTCTTCACTCTAGGTTTGGTAGGTTCTTAAAAAACTACTCCAAGGATTGTCTTCGCTCTAGGTTTGGTAGGTTCTTAGTAAGCTCCAAATTCTATAAGATATTTGTTCAAATGTTAAAATTATGGTCTATCATAGACCTTACACACAAAACAAACATAAACCTTCTTTATTTCAAAATTATGAGATTTTTATGCCACGTATATGAGATGTTAGTGCTACAATTATGAGCCACTGCAACTACTATTCCACAGACTAGTTCGAGCTACCTCACTAGTCACAAGTTACCAATATGAACTTGAAGAGATGACTATCCAAGTGGCTACTACAGATCTAAGCTTGACCCTCCCAAAAACACTGTGTCATTCACAAGATGAATTCCACGAATTATTCTTATCTGAGTAGTTGTCTATAGTTTGCTGCACAAGTGACTCCTCTTAAACGGGCTTGAAGCTCTAGGATAGTGGTCTCAAGCTATAATAATATTCACCTTCCAACAGATTGACAAATGATTCTTGTCATAATTCGAAATTAAACAAAAAAAAACATCAGCCTCCCGCAGTACTTATAAAAATATTCACCATCCAACAGAAATTGACAAATGATTCTTGCCTTCGACATTAGAACTGACCACTGTATTTATTCTTATTTTTTTTTTTTTTCATGGAAAACATGCAACGGAAAAGGACCAAACTATTTGTCAAAGCGGAAAAAGGAGCAGTTAAACCTTGGAATTCCATTCTGAGATTGACAGTGTAATGCGGGAAGTGTTGTTCATGTCTGCGGATGATAGAATATATTATGATATCAATATTTTTATAAAACAGAGAAAAGGCATGAAAGACTAAACAATTAAGAATTGTGGATGACTGCATCACCAAATTAAATAAATATATCCGTTTATCAAAATTTTCTTTAATTTCTTTCGAATCTAATATTTATATGAATGTAATTTATATTTTTTTAAACAGCAAAAGTAAAATAAATCTAATATACCGGATTTTTACATATATTTTTATTTTATTTTTCTTGCAGCGAGGATGCAAGAAAATCAAATCCATAATACTAACAAGGGGCTTGGAAACACTCTCGTCCAGGGTCCTGGATGGTGGATTCGTTTTGCCAGGAAAAAATGCTTTTGGATTTGAAAATGCATCAAAGATCAAGCTACGAACCTTACCTTAGTTTAGATGCTCCCACGCTGGTTAGATTAGGCTGATCGCAATTCGCAGTAACACTTAGGAGATTAGGCTGATAGCAGTTGCCAGTAACACTTCCCATCGAGAAAGAATGCACACTTCAACCACAAATTCTTCAACAGTGCAGTCTTCAACAAATTCTTAACAGTGCAGTCTCTAGGGTAAATTAAAAAATGTATGTGAATCTGTGATATATAGATCAATGTTAATAGTTTAGTAAGTAGAGAAAAGTATGGAATTAAATGACAAATTTTTCAGCAAATTTATGGAACAAGATGACAAAACAGTAAATTTCTTTGGAAATTAGTAAATACAAAAATCATGGAATAAATTGGAAAGTTGTTCGGCGTGTACTGTGCCAGTGTGCTAGGTGTACATTGAAGATAATTAATATTATTGCTAAGTTATCAGATCACACGAAATTTAAAATCTCCAAAATAAATTTAGAAATTCCGCCTAAATTTAGAAATTCCCATAGTATGTGAATTATAATATATAATAAATAATTTTGAAAATTTATATTTTTGAATACAATAAAATATTACGGTTTCTATTTTTAAGCGAACGTCAAAATGACGGTACTCAATATATTTTACACGTCAGATTTGACGTGACCGTAAAATACGTCCTCGAAATTAAAATACGTCCACTAGGACGTCAATTTCCTGCTGGTAAGTATTGGTGAGATTATTTATTATTAAAAGTATTTATATGTAGGTTTAGATTTATTAGCTTAGAATTGGATTTCTTAAGAAAGGTTGATGTAATTTTTTTTATTAAATTTTTATATATAATTATTTTAAAGTTTTTTTGATATTTGATAAATTTAAATTTAAAAACGATTTTTTTTTTTAGGTAATATATAATATCTTGTTAAATATACTTTTAAAGGTTTCGAGGTTTGAAAATGATTTTAATATTATCTTTTATAGGGATTTTAGATATTGTATATATCAATTTTTTGAATGTTTTGAATGTATAAGTTATGTTAACCATAAGTAAGAATGTATAGCTTAGGTTAATTATGAGTAAGTATTAGGATGGTTAACTTTTAAAAAGCTATGCTTATTTAAGGGTTTAGAAGAGTCACTATTTTGTTATTTTTTTGGAAAGTTTAAAAATGATTTTAATATTAACTTTTTAGGGGTATTTTAGATATTTTACATATGATTGTATAAGTTATATTAACCATGAATAAGACAGATTGTTAATTTTAAAAAGTGATCTTTATTTAGGAGGTTAAAATAATCATTATTTTATAAGTTTTTTTTTTTTTTTAAATGATTTTTTCATAAAATAATTATTAAAAAATAAGATTAGTAATAAAAATAGTAAAACAGAATATATAATTTTTTTTATTATGGTATTTTTTTTTCCTATATTTTTTTATTATAGGAAATGGTTTCATTTTCTTTTATAAACATAAATGAAAAAGAATGATATGTTTAATCACATGTGGGAAAATGTAGCTTTGTGATGACGTCTCTACTACAACGATTAGGGTTTGGCTTTAGCTGGCTACTTCCATCTCTCTTTCCTCACTGATTAGCTCCCTTATTGATGGCGGTTCTTGCAAGATTGATTATTTTAGATTTGGGATTTGGATCTCTCTTTTCGGCTTCTTCATTTTCTCTAATTCCCATGGTGGTAGGTTATATGAAAGCGCCTCTTCTTTGGGTAATGTTTATTTATCTTTTAAAAATGTAGTTAGCTTTAGATCTAGTTCTCTTCCTCCTATTCAGGCGGTCCATGAAGCCTCTACGATCAGAATTCTGTTGGGAGCATAAACCATTAATGATGCTCTATGTTTTTCAAAAGAGGTTTATTTTATAGACTCAATGGTATTTTGCCCCATTTAGTTGACCTCCATCAGTGGATATCAAAGAACTAGAAACCCCTTCTCTCTTATTAACTTAATATTTATCCTCTAGCCCTTAGATTTTTTATGGTGATGTTAAAAAAGTTAAATGATAGGAATGAAATTTTCAATAATGGCCCCTGGTTTTGGGGCAACGCATGCCTCTTTTTGCATCCAATGTCCTGCTTGTTCGATTTCCTTATAACTTCAATTTCTTTTGTTCTTGTTTGGGTCAAACTTCCATTCCCATGCATCTCTAGAATCTCTCTTTACTTAAGGTTATTAGGGATGTAATTAGATTCTTCCATTGTCGCAGCCTAGAAATAAAAGATTCTCTCAACCCCACATATGCTTGTATTTGTGTGGAGATGGATTTTAGTAAGGGCTTTCCATTAGAACTAAATTTTACAAGCACAGATTCCTAGTGGGTTCAAGCGCGTGATTATGACAATATTTATTTTCGGTGTCGAGCATGTTATGAGATAGGGCACAAATTTAAAATCTTCCCTAAAGCCATAAAACTGCCAATACGCAGACAACTGTGGAAAATATTCAGAGGCACAAATGGTGGGAAGGTGGCCAGAAAGAACATTATACCTTTTTTTATGGAAGAAGAACCCCAGGATAAGGCAGAGGACAAGCAAGAAGTAAAAATTGGACAAGAACAAGTACAATTCATAAACAATCCATCGAACCCAACTTTAGTAGAAGAACCTGCTCAACGGAGCCCTAAAAAAAATGTCTCCTCCCATGTTTTTTCAAAAAATATGATTGAACAAGTAGCTTCTTGGGTAGATCAGGAAGATGAGGAAACGAAATTAAGGGGTCAAAAGGACGATGTTGCTAGTAGAGATCATCCTCAAATGGGTGACTAGCCATATTCATCATATAACTCGATATGGACACAAGTTGGGAAAAAGATGATAAATATCTCACCAAGAGAAACAAGAAGTCAGCCAAACTTAAAGTGACAATTAGATTAGGATGGGATGGAAACGTATTTGGAGCTTAGGGATTTTGGAAAAAATGCAGTTGGAATGGGAACAATTTTTTTTGTATTGTGGAGTTCTCGATAGGATTTGAATTGAATATGTATGCTCAACGAGATGCATTCATGTAATTGATTTCCTGAGTACTTGTTGCGACCGGGCGCAAATTTATATAAAATATTTTCAATTATGCTAAATAAATAAATAAATAAGAACTTTAAAATTGTTATTTCCATCATACTTCGAATGTATTTTAATTTTTTTTTGAAATTTTCAAAAATTAATTAAAAAAGGAATACTTTTTATTTTATTTTCTCCCAATTTTGTAGTCTAATAACCTCATACTCTTACTTTTAATTTTTTAATTTCTATGTTTTCCTTTTATTGAAGAGCTACATCATATTTATTTACTTTCCATAATTTAGTATCTTTTGTGTTTTTTTCACTTTATTTTCATTTTAATTTTTTATTTCCTTTTCCTTTTTCTTATATGTTTTTATTTTTTTTGTTATTTAATTTTTTTTCCTTGCATTTTACAAAACACACAGACACACAGACACACACACATATATATATATATTATTTTTATGTTATTTCTTTTTTTATTATTTTATTATATTTTTAATTTTACATTTCAATTTATTTGGCCAAAAATTCTTTCTCCCCTCATCGAATATGTAAATATTATAAAATACTAAATCTTATCCGATATATATATATATATATATATATATATATATATATATATATATACCCAATATTTTTTTAGCTTAATTTACCTTTTTTCCTTCTCTTCCTACTATCCCATTTTATATTTTCTTATCTTTTACTTTTTTATTTTTTTCCCTTTTCAATATCTTTTTTTTTTTAAAGTTTCTAATTATTATACATCAATTTGGTTTCTAGTAAGATTGTGACCTTAAACCATGCATATTTACATACATACATTTTCATAAGATTAGCTCAATTAAATGTCACCAATGTTATTTAGCATTTTTTAAATTTTATATTTGTAGATGCTTGGTTCAAATTCCCTTGGGTGATATGTACTAGTCTACATTCACATGTTTGCTAAAGATACCATTCAGAAATATGGGAAAACATCTGTTAGGTTTCTCAAAAAAAAATTCCTTGAAACTAAAAACAATCGTCTAGCTTAAGAGATTAAATGTTTTGAGTTTTATGTATAAAGTCTTAGGGTCAATTCTCCAAAAATATTGTTTTTATTACATACTTCACTTAAACATCATAATATAGAAAATATTTATCACATTTAATAAATAATATACACTTCAATTAAATCGTAAACAATAAACAAAAATCACAATATTTTATTACATCATAATATAGAAAATATTTATCACATTTAATAAATAATGTTCACTTTAATTAAATCATAAACAATAAACAAAAATCACAATATTTTGTCCCTTAGCAAAAATCTCAAGTAAAAAATAAAAAATGAAATACATAAAGAACAACAGTATTAAACAAAAACCTAGATTCATGAATCAAATAGTAATTAATATATCATATTTATTAATTATATCACATTTATTTGATAGTAAGTTAGCGATATAATTAACAGTCTCATCCTCAATTTCATAAAACTTGTCACATAAACTGGTCACATTATCCTTTTGAATGGAACAAAACATTACATCAAAAAAATTATAATAAAACTTTAAAATAAAATATAATAAAATCTACATAAAACAAAATGCAAACCAATCCACCATATAAACAGAGATCTGTATTACATGATTTAATGAATCGACATTCCAAACAAAAAAAATAGAGAGATATATAACCTTTCCGACTTTCAAACAATAGAAAAAACGACAAACGCGTAACGCAGAAACCATAAACTTATAAAATATTTTGTATTTAGTGTGATGTTTGGTGGATTTTTTTTTTTCAAATTTTTTAAAAATTTGATTAAAAAATATTAAAATTACAAGTTTGATGGGTAATTTTTTTACAGTTAAAGTATTATAGGGGATTTTCATAGTATTGAATTTATATGTACAGTTAAAAAACCAATTTAAATTACACAAATCAAGATTTCACCTCAATTTTTTCCTCCAAATTTCAACACCAAAAATTTCAAAAAATTGCACTAAAAACAACTCTAATATTTTCAGCCACCCATAAACACATAAAATGTATATTCACAATCACAAAAAAATAAAAAATAACATAAACTGAAATGATATATATATATATATATATATATATATATATATATATATATATAAACATAAACTGAAATAATATAAATATATATATATATATATATATATATATATATATATATATATATATAAACATAAACTGAAATAATATATATATATTAAACCGTATAAATATAAAAAAATATAATTATATCAGATTTAGTAGGTTCATTTTAAATTTTGATTATAATGTATAATTTTTATATAAAGTTAGATAACATTTTTTATAATTAATATAGATAAAAACAAATTTAAATTTTATATACACTAAAATCTATGCATTAGAAATTGATATATAATATATCTATATAGAATAGAAATATAAATTAATATGAACATTGTAATCAAAATATTAAAAAATTAATATAAATAGAAATTATATATAGATTAAAATCAATTTATTAAAAAATAATAGAAATTGAAATTGACATTGAAATAAAATATAGATTGAAATTGACATTGAACATAAATTGAAATTGAAATTAAAATGTATATTAAAATTAACAACTATGAATATGTATACTAAATATAAATATAAATTTAAATTGGCATGGATGTGTATATTAAATATAAATTTAAATTTAAATTAGCATGTACATTGAAATCAATAATTATATATGTATACTAAATAGAAATAGAAATTAGCATATACAATGAAATCAATGCATTAAAAATGGAATAGAAATAGAAATAGAAATAGAAATAGAAATAGAAATAAAAATAAATATTGATATGTACATTAAAATCAATGCATTCAAAATTGATATGTACAATAAAATTAACATTTATGTGTATATAAATTGATATGTACAAATTCACGCATCTAGAAATTGACATGTACACTAAAATTAACACATTGATTTTAGTGTGCATTTTTCATCATTCAACATTGTTTACTTTATTTCTATTCAACTTATTTCTCATGCAATTATTGAAGTGTATTTCTAAATAATACTCTCTATGTTCTAAACAAAATGAGTAACTTGGAGTTAACTTAAAACGATCATATATTAGAACTGATCTTGCCAATAATACTTTATAGTTCGAAGCAACTCAAGAAAATGAGTAAATTTCAAATGATCAAATTAATCTCAAACATATAGACATATATAATGTTGATCATATACAAAGCGAATCATTATAATAAAAAATAAAATAAATAAATTGACATTGATCCTTCTTGATAATATTCTCTATATTTTCAACCAACTAAAAAAATAACTAATTTTCCAATAATCAAAATAATCTTAGACATTATGATCATTTATAAATTATGTGTGAAAACACATGACTAAAACTAACCTAAATCTTTCTGAACCTTAATTTTATCAAATGCCAAAAATTATAAATATTTCCTCACAATTACACTTCAAAATATTTAATCTAATAAATCTAAATTAATATTTAAATATGAAGGAAAGTGTTCCATACAAATATATAATACGATAAAAACATTATCTCCAATAATATATCCAAAAAAAATATGAAAAATAAATATATTTTTATATTTAAAAATGCAAAAAATAAGCATTCACATTATTTGTGACTCTAAGTCGTTGATGTGTCACCAAGTTGAGGATAATTAAGTCTCCCAAACACACAAAATTGACAATGAAATTTGGAAACATTATTGTGTTAAATGGGTTTCATCATTCGATTTGATTGGGGTGTGGTCCACTTAAGTTGAATTGATGGCACTAGAAGTTGATGTCTCTGTCCTCTTGACTTACAAGTTGTAGGGTCAATGATTATGAATGGGAGGGAATTTGATGGTTACAAGTGCCTTAACGCATATCTTTACTTGGGATGTGTGTGCTTAAGGGAGAGAATGTTAACCCATTTCCTTTTCTCAAAGGACAAACATATACTTTTAAAATTGCATACAAGCTCTCACATCATCATTAGCACCATCTTTCCACTGCATAGGTTATAGTATTAGGCAATGATGCAGAGGCCCTTCACATAAAGTTGATGTTATACAAGTACACTATTTGAACACAGGTTGTACAATTAAATAATGCATATATCCATAATGGTGTCAATACCAACGTAATATTATGAATATAAATATTTCTTAAATGCATAATTTGTTTATATAATTATTGGATTATTATTGTCATTATTGGTAAATATTTCATTACTTTATATTTTTTCATATTAAAAAATATTCTTTATTATGTTTTTAAAAATGATATTAGAATTTTATTTATTTAAAGCAATCAATAATATTTTTTTTGTTTTACTAGCGATTATTTTTGGGAGTAAAGTAGTGTTTAAAGTAGTATTAAAATAGTTTTAATCATATTTATTTTATTTTCTTATTGGTAAAATTTGTGTAGCTTTCTCACTCACTTGGAATCAAAAGAGTTGAGGCCATTTTTTTAGTAGAGGTAGTGCCTTGGTTTCTTTTCCTACATTTAAAAAAAACAATCTCAATTCCAATCTTAATTCTGATTGTCTATATAATTATATATTCATAATTGTACCATTTGTTCAAATAATATAGGCCACACAATCTACACATAATTACAATATGATTTCTCACCCAAAATTCAACGAGATTGAAGAATTAATTCATAAAGAATGTCAAGAATTATATGAGGATATAAATATCTCATGCACCCACAAAAACAATGCCTTGGAAGTTGAACTTTAACATCTCAAGCAATTGTCTAAATAGATGGATACGATCCTGAATTTTTTGAAATAGGTCCAACCATTTGGTTTTTCCTACATGTTAGAAATATTTTCTAGGATTGTTTTCCTTTTCTCATATGATCTATTCCTTGAAGATGCAACATTAATTCTTAAATGAGATTAGCATTAAGAAGTTTTTGAATTGAATACAAAGACTTGGATGGCTTAACTAGAATAATGTTTTTTTGCAGCAAGTTCCCTTAAATAATACACATGACTTTCTTGCATTGCAATACTATTTTAGTGTACTAGTGGTGTTAAACTAATTGTATTTTCATCCAATTTTATACTTCGGCTAATTTTATCAAGAAATCACTACTTAGTATGATAATGTGTGGGAAATTGACTACTATCATCTAATCAACAAGTGAACTTATGAATTCAATGTCATATGAATCTATAAATCCAATCCCACTTTATGGCAAGTCATGCATATACAAATTCTATATGCAAAGCCTCGATCAAGGTTTTACCTTGATAGAGATTTTAATTCCTTATTTGAGGTTTCAAACCTCAATCGACGTCTTAAAACCTCCATCAAAATAAAACATCAGTCAAGCCTTTTAAATAAAAAATTGAATATATATTTCAAAACTACCTCAATCGGAGGTTTAAAGTAACTTAATCAACAAATTTTAATGTCCTCGATGGAGGCATTACCAAAAAGTCCCTTGGAAGCTTGGAAATAAAGAATCCCTCTTTATTTTTATATCTTTTCATGGAGTTACAAATTCTAGTAGGTGCAATCCCTTCATATCTTCCATGGAAGTTGATAAATTTGGTGCATGTAGATTCATCATTGAATTCTCTATCAAAAGACGCTACTTTTCTTATTTTTTTATTTTCATACAATATTATTTATTTATTCACACTAAAACTATTTTTTCTCTCGAGTAATAAAGCCCCCCAAAGAAAAATATGTATCTTAAAAATTATGTAACTAAAGAACTATAAAAATTGTGCACATTCTATGGACATTTCCTTTCGTGTGTATTTGATGGATATTTCCTCTTTGAAAAATATTTTTCATTTTTTCAATTATATATAAGTTAAAAAAGAAATTGTTGGGAACATAAAGGTGTATAAAATCTAATTCAAATATTATTTTGTCAACTTCGAAAAAATATAAAAATAAAATTTCCAAAAAATACATGTAATACTACATTCTATGTAGATCGTGTTCATTTATTTTTTTATTTTTTGGAAAATTATATATTGAACACTAAATTGTTGGGAATTTTTTACTTGTAAACTATTATTGAAATTTTTGACGAAAAACATTATATTAAACACATAATTGACACTTTAAACGTCTTTAACATTTTTTTTTAAATATATTGCTAGAAAGACCAAACAAATCCCTACGAATTATTTCTTTAATATATATCAAATTCACAATTCATATGCAAGTTTAGAAAGCTTCAATTTAAAAAATATGTTAAATCTCAAAGTTTCATTGCCATGTTGCACTAAAAAGTGAGACATATATTAATGAATTTACACGATAAGATATATGAAACATTGACTATAAAGACTACATATATATTAATGAATTCACACCATAAGATATATGAAACATGGAGCCACTCATGTGAATGACCTTATTGATGAAAAGATTCTTAAGATTTATATGACTTAAGATATATTCAACTTAATATTAAAAATTTACTAACTTATGGACATTTTTAAAGCGCTGGTTTAAAAAAAAAAACATGTATAGGTTGTGCTATGTTGATGACAAAGGTAAAGTCAATATATTCTCTTTTACAAGTTTCAAAATCAAAATTAATCTCACTAAAAGATATAAACAACACACAAAATGTATTTTATTTAGATTACATTAAGCAATGTAGAGGACATAAATATATTGGAAAATAAAGTCTCTTTAAATTTCCTTGCTAAATAACCAAGAATAAAAGAATAACTAATTGAAATAAAGTTTTCTTCAAACATAATTAACAATAAAATGTATAACTAATTGAACTAGAAATCCCTATAGTCTCCATCAATTCTTTAACAAATGTAACCACACTCCAAAATTTAGAATAAAATGACACATCAAAGAAAATGGATTATGGTTCTCATTGATTTTAAAAACACATAGAACTTCATCTACATAAATCAACTACTTTTTGTATCTTATTAAAGTTTTGGTAAGTTGTGATCACTAATAATACATTATATTAAAATATTAAGTTGAATAAATTTGATTATTAACTTTCAACTTCAATATATGTTATTGATTTAGATGAAATTTTCATTGCTTTGTGTTTAGTTTTAAAATTATATTTATCAATTTTAATAAAAAAATATTATAATTCAAAAAGTATAATTATAATTATATATAATAATAATTTTATTATTAAAATAATTTCTTTATTAAAATAAAAAAAATTATATATATATATATATATATATATATATATATATATATATATATATATATATATATATATAAAAGCAAATTAAACTTCCAAAACTCATTTGAATTACTCTGAGTTCATGATCATGTCATATAATTTAATCGTTGCCATAGCTACTTTTGAAAGCCTCTAAATAAAATCTTCAGAAATTATGTGTAAAAAATGTCCCTTGGTTTTTTTATAACATTTCATTTACAATGAAATCTAATATAACCATATTTCACATTTGCATAATTATGTATATTTCACATTCACACAATTATGTGAATCTTAAAATAGGATCAACATCGACTAAGAAAATCTACTTATCATAATATATTTTAATATAAAATTTCACAACTTCAAAAACAATTACATAGTTTTGTATTTTCGATAATTCATACACCATGTTAAACTAATATCATAAAATTAGACTAGAAATGCATATTCAGTTCATACTTATTAAAAAAGAAAAAGAAAAAAAAAGTCCTTACATCTTAGTGAGTAAGATTAGGTTAATAATAATATGTTTGTACATCTTAGTGATTATTAGTAGCTTTATAATAATAATAAACATATTTTGAATGTTGGGTTTGATTTAGGTTAATAATAATTATTGTGAATATTTTTTAACTTCTAATTTCTTATGAATAAAGAATATTAATTCTCTTTTAAATATATATTTTTTCAATTTAAAAAATTATATCAAAAATCTTATTCTATTTTTCATAGAGTAAATGGAAAGTTAAGATAGATTTATAATTTTTTTCTTTTTGTATGATGGATCCTATAGTTAAGATGGATTTACACTTATACTTTATGTGTGTGCACATGCAACATGTTAACTACATCTTACACATCTTTCTTTTATTGAGCATTCTACTGTTAAATATTTTAACCATAATTATTTTAAACTTTCAATTACTTTGTGAATGTATAAATATGAAGTTAATAATGAAATATTTTACTTGAGGTACAATTTTGTTTATGATTTATATTGAAATATTTTTTAGATGTCTCATTTTGACTACATATTAAACACAAAATGTATTTCACGTCTTCCTCATACTAGGACCTAAAAAATGCCTGTCCATAAAATAATATTTTTTTCCAATTAGTATATATATGTGGATTTTTTTTCATTATTATTATTTTTAAAAAATAACTTAAAAACAGTAACATAAAATTCTATAAAGTAATTACATCTAAGAGATATATACAACTAGATTCTAGGGTTTGATCAGTTTTGCATTTGTATCCATTGCTTCAACGCCCATGACACCCCAATTACGGGTGGGAAGCAACCCCTTTTTTTTAAAATGTAGTCGTCAGTCGATCTGTTAGCCCCCTATGAATTTTTTGACAAGCAAACAGGGGGCTAAAATGTTTTTGAGCCTTCAAGGAATGCATTTCCCTATGAAAACACATCATCCTTGAAGCCTCCTTATGCCCTTGTCCTTTGATAAATCCCCACTGCTGTTTCCAGTTACAAAGCCTCTCTGATTGTGAAGAAATGCCCAAAAGGTCCTCTCCTTCTTCCCCTTATATCATCCCTTCTAAACCTCTGCTTCATCCCCTTTTACTCCTCTCTATTTTCCCCATTAACCCTCTAAACCATCTCAAATTCCCTTTTAAACCCTTCAAATACTCTTTGTTTAGTTTAATAAACCCTTCTCCTCTCTATCGTTACCCTTCTTTGGCCTTAAAATGCATTAAAATGGGCCAAAAACCCACTTTCTACCTTATATTAAGGCCTAGCCCCTTTCGGCCTAGCCCCGCAAACAACTTCCCCACATGCCCAGGTGCCGGAACCAGGCACTAAGGTCTTGGGCACTAATCGCAATCGCACCGTCGGGCAGGCGCAGCTCTTTGTTACACGCAAAAATCCCGATACGATTGAGTTTGTTCTGTAGCGCTGCGGATACAATCTCCGCCGTTGATCTGAATAGATCTAACAGTTCGCACTCTCCCACTTCCCCGCTCCGATCGCAATCGCAATTTCCAATCGCTGCCACTTTCTACCCTTTGCGATTGCAATCTCCCGATTACAATCTCCGCCGTCCATTCCATTGGATCCGACGGCCCAGCGCGAATCGCTGCGCGCTCGTCGCCCTTCCCCTTCCGCCCCTCCGATTAAAGTTGAACCATCGATCTCTATCCGGATCAGACGGCTGGCGCTCCATCGCATTGTGCTAGTCGCATCGCACCTCCCTTCTACGCCTTGCGATCGCGATCCTCCGATCCGATCCCGACTGTTCATTCCTTTTGATCCAACGGTCCAGATTTTTTCCGCTCCGCTCCTTTGGCCCTTCTCTCCCCCTATCGATTTAATCTCTGCCGTCTATCCCTTTCGTGATCCAACGGTTGGCATTGAATCTCTCCAATCGCAGTCGCAAATTCCAAACTATGCCACCCGCTACGCTCCCCGGTTGCGATCCGCCGATTCCATCAGGTCCGTCCATTGATCCAAGATTGACGGCCCACATCGCATATCGCATCCATTCATATTTTCTCATCGGGTGATTGCGTGGCTCCATCGCTTAACCTCCGCTGTCGATCTCCTCCTGAGATCCGACGGTCCTAAATGAATCGCCCTCCACCCACGCCGGGTCCCACATCCAAAGGCTCTGTTTCATTGTTTTTCCGTGTTTTCCTTTGTAATTCGCCCAAACATCGATCTTTGGGTTTTACACTAATGATCATTTCTTCCACCACTCTTCATTGTTTCCACTGTTTCTCCACTGCTCCGCCACCATTCCTCTGGCCGCCACAGCAAATCTTCCACCACCGTCCCCAGATTTTATAATTGACTTAATTTATTGTGCAGGGGTTGCAAAGAGGCCATTTCAGCATCGTCCAATGTTACAACAATAGAGATTTAAAGGTTGATTAAAGCCTGTAATGGAATACTTAATGCTTTAATCCTGATTCATAGGAATCAAGGCACAGTTTGAATACCAAAGAGCATAGTGACGAGTCATATCTGTGCATACATCAACAGAGCACCGTTTCTCCAAAAGGACACCTTCCTACAGAGTCTCCATGCCTCCTTGAGCCCTTAAACATATTTCACTGACAGAAGCTCCTTAAAGACTGTCTATACAACAGTTATGGAGGTATGGATAGACTTGCAGTTTTCCCATCCATGTCATTTATTCCAGAAGGCTAGCGTGGAGTTCCAAACAACCAGAAGGACTTCACGAAACATCCGAGGTCAAATCTGACCCGAGAGAAATCTCTGAACCGGTCTACAGGGTACAGTGCAGAGCTATTAAGTAGAGTGGGCTCGGACTCTTCCACCATTCTGTCTTAATGGATCCATTTAATTTGTATGTACTCCTGCTATTATTCATTCTCCTATAAGAATTCCTGAGAACGTATTGTAAGGGTGGATGTTTGGTTGTTGCCGATTGCTGTTACAGAGATTCATTTTGACTGTTAGAACAATCTTGGGAGGGAGTAGCAGAGTAGTTTGTAATGTAGTAGGCTGGGAGGAGAAGTTCTGGACTGTAACAGCCATTGAGCTCAGTGTATGTGACTGGTTTTGCATCAATTATTCAAGCACATTTCATAGGATCCTGGTCTATTACTACGGGTGATGTTTCTGTCTTTGTATATTTTATTTACACTTTCATGCTATTCATTGCTGCTGGCTTGCATCAGAAATATGGCATAGGATTTACCCTTGTTAGGTACCCTATGTCTCTGCTCTCCTTGCCTTCAATGTTTTCTGCTATATGTGTTATCTAAGAGTAAATTAAGCTAATTTAACCAGTGTAGCGGTTCCATATGCTGCTAGCTAATGTATGAATTCGGGGTTTGCTGCTTGGATGTTCTTTCTAGTGTCAAAGCATTGAAGGTTCAAAGTCCTTCTTTGATCTATAGACCCTGGCTCTGTTAAACTTATCTCTGTTTTCCCTTGGAGCATGCTAAATCTGACCTGGAGTTAAATGACCTCTGGTCCGATCTATAAGCTACCCCTTTGTCCCTCCATCGAAAGTTGCCTTTGAGTATGTCCAAGCAGGTCTAGAGTTAAATGACCTCTGACCTGATCTATAGACAGAAACTGGGTTGCTTTCCTTCTCTCACTTTCACTCCTTAATGTTCCGTTCCATCATCTATCTAAAAAAGATCCTTTAGTGTAGATGACTTGCCCTTTGAAAGCCTTGGCTAGTTGTTGCATGTAATTACCTTTCATGACTCCATAGCCCAATGGATGACACTTTCTTGACCTATCCTCTTTGCTGAAACATCCTGCTGTTTTGTTCCTTTTCTCCCATTACTTTCTCAGTCTATGATCTCATGACCAACCCAGCAACTCACCAACCAAATCATTTAAAACCCCCCTTTGTGCTTCATAACTAGCCTAATACCTTATCTTGAGCTTTCAAAGAGATATCATTCTTTGTTTTATTGGAGAGATCCCTCTCCGGGTCCAGGAGGGCTAGATCTTAGGGCCCCAAAGTGGTTTGATGTTGTCTTATCTTTTGGTATTTCCAAATCTGCCAAAACATAGGAACCCCAACATAATGGCGACTCCGCTGGGGATCAAAGACCACTTAGCCTAGATTGGCTTTTAATTGCTGATGGTGGACAACAGCCTGCTCCAAACAGTCAAATTCATCCACCTGGCGACTCCACACTCCATAACTCCTAGAAGACCAAATGAATCCACTGGTAGAAGACTCTGAACTAGTTGAGAAGATACATTGACCTCTTTCTGATTTACAAACATGCTTCCATGCATACAGAGAAGATATGCCCCAATGAGTAGGGAGCATATTCCTGGATTCCCACACAAAATTCTTGAAGTGGACTGGTTAGAAAATCTGCCTACCTTTCAGGGTGAAAATGTTGATGACCCCTTGCTACATCTCATCAAGTTTCATATGCATGTGTGGAAATTTAAAGTTGAATGGCATGAAGATTTCCTAATGAAAATGTTCATGGCAACATTAGAAGGAAAAGCTAGGGTTTGGTATGAATGGTTAGAACCTCGGAGTTTGTTTTCTTTAAGGGACATGCACCAAGTATTTTACAAGAATTATAAAGGAAATTCTCCATCCTTATCATGGGATTGTTGTGATCAATCTCAAAATATCATACAGTATCTGTTAGATATTGATGAGGATTTGGTTAATATGCATCTTGAAGATCTATTAACAGCCATTCAAGATTTTCATATGCATCCTAGCTATCACAAGAACATGGATGAATCAGCTGAGGAAGAAAAAAATCAAGAGACCGTAGACATTCCTCAAGATATTACTGAAAACTCATATGTTGGTTCATCATCCCTTGTAGTTGAGACTCAAGATGACGTTCTGCCTCAAATCTAGTCTTCAAAGGAAACAGAGAGCTGCTGCACTTCTGCGCAAAGGAACACAAGACCATCTTCTCCTTTGATAGAAGAAGAAATAGATCAGATCATCAATGGGCAACCAACCTCTGAATTTTTTTGCACAACATACATTCTTGCCCATTCATCCGATGAGATTTGTTGTACAGAGTTGGAAAGCTCACATGTAAATCAGAGTGAAGGAAAATCTGTTGATAATCCAGTATGTTCGGTTTGCAGCATTACTTATATTCATGATTTTCCTTTTTTTGATCTATCTGATGATGATGTTCTCCAAACAGAGGATGATCTTGCGGGGTCATCATTAGTAGGTTTATGGGAGGAGGATCAGTTCCCTTTACTTCCAGAGAGTAATGAGCCAATGCAGGCTATTTAATGAGGAAAGCTTTAAGAGTGCAGAAGAGGGTGAAGGATCTCTAGATATTTTCTTCACTCCATTACAACTCATCAGTAATGGTTTTCACATGATTGGAGGTCAGCAATATTTCCTTTCAGAAGATGAGGAGGAAATCAAAGAAGAGATTCTTGAGCAAGATGAAAATAACGAGCCTTCTCTTGAAAAAGAGGAAGTAATGGAACAAACCACTGCTCAAGAATACATAGATCTTTTCACGGAGCTCAGCACATCAGAGCAGAACATATCAGAGCTCCAAGAGGACTCAGCTGCAATATACGATGAGTCCTCTAGTTCAGAAAATGAAGAAGATGAGGGAGATCCTATCTCTCAAGAAAGTCTTCTTCTTGATCCAGTGGAAGAAGAAGAGATCCTGGTTGAAGCCTTCCTGCCAAATATTCATATCCAGGTATCTTTTCATGATCCTTATGCTCATTTCCTGCAAACATTTGAGGAAGGATCAAAGGTCCTTTTGAGCAGCATGTTGCAAACAGAAAGAAAATTTTTCAAAGCTGCTATTATTGAACAAAAAGAGTGGGAGTTTCCCTGCCTATCCAGCATGCTCAAGGAGTTGAGCAAGAGAGACCAGTCATGGGATCATTTGATGGACTGGTTTCATTGGAAGACAATGTTTGTAAGCTAGTCCGTGAATATTTTAGTTAGAGTAGGGTAGGTAGGAAAAGCTTAATAAAGCTTAGTCTGTGAGCATGTAGTTATTTGTTTTAATTTCTGCAAAGTCCAGCAAGCCAGGCAGTCTAATCCTGGCTTGACTGTTTTCAATTTATGTATTATAATGTAGAGAAGAAATCTTCTAGACAGTTTAATCCTAGTAGATAGTAGTTTAGGTAGAGAAACTATGAGGCCAACAGTCTAATCTGGTCTCATGGAGTAATAAGGGTAGAAGTAGAATAGGATTATTTTCCTGCTTGTAAGAAATTGATGATGTAAAAGGTCTGCAAGTCCAAATGCACCCAGAAGAAAAAATGTCAGGACATTAGTATGGGTAGGTAGTTGTTTGGGAGAATATTACTGCTGATGTAATGTCTTCATGATTTGTGGCAGCTGATCTAAAGAAAGAAAGGGATGTTCCAAGTAGCAGGCATCTGGCCTACACCAAAGATCATTCTCTGAATTCTTGACTCCTTCAAGAAGAAGCCATCCCCATGTGAAGCCATTGTTAGCCCCCTATGAATTTTTTGACAAGAAAACAGGGGGGCTAAAATTTTTTTGAGCCTTCAAGGAATGCATTTCCCCATGAAAACACATAATCCTTGAAGCCTCCTTATGCCCTTGTCCTTTGATAAATCCCCACTGCTGTTTCCAGTTATAAAGCCTCTCTGATTGTGAAGAAATGCCCAAAATGTCCTCTCCTTCTTCCCCTTATATCATCCCTTCTAAACCTCTGCTTCATCCCCTTTTACTCCTCTCTATTTTCCCCATTAACCCTCTAAAAGATCTCAAATTCCCTTTTAAACCCTTCAAATACTCTTTGTTTAGTTTAATAAACCCTTCTCCTCTCTATCGTTACCCTTCTTTGGCCTTAAAATGCATTAAAATGGGCCAAAAACCCACTTTCTACCTTATATTAAGGCCTAGCCCCTTTCGACTTAGCCCCACAAACCACTTCCCCACATGCTCAGGCGCCGGAACCAGGCGCTAAGGTCTTGGGCGCTAATCGCAATCGCACCATCGGGCGGGCGCAGCTCTTTGTTACACGCAAAAATCCCGATGCGATTGAGTTTGGTCTATAGCGCCGCGAATACAATCTCCGCCGTTGATCTAAATAGATCTAACGGTCCGCGCTCTCCCGCTTCCCCACTCCGATCACAATCGCAATTTCCAATCGCTGCCACTTTCTGCCCTTTGCGATTGCAATCTCCCGATTACAATCTCCACCGTCCATTCCATTGGATCCGACGACCCAGCACTAATCGATGTGCGATCGTCGCCCTTCCCCTTCCGCCCCTCCGATTAAAGTTGAACTGTCGATATCTATCCAGATCGGACGGTTGGCGCTCCATCACATCGCACTAGTCGCATCGCACCTCCATTCTGCATCTTGCGATCGCGATCCTCCGATCCGATCCCGACCGTTCATTCCTTTTGATCCAACGGTCCAGATTTCTCCCGCTCCGCTCCTTTGGCCCTTCTCTCCCCCCCGCCAATTTAATCTCCGTCGTTGATCCCTTTTGTGATCCAACGGTTGGCATTGAATCTCTCCAATCGCAATCGCAAATTCCGAACTGTGCCACTCGCTACGCTCCCCGATTGCGATCCGTCGATTCTATTAGGTCTGTCCATTGATCCAAGATCGACGGCCCACATCGCATATCACATCCATTCATAATTTCTCATCGGGTGATCGTGGGGCTCCATCGCTTAACCTCCTCCGTCGATCTCCTCCTGAGATCTGACGGTCCTAAATGAATCGCCCTCCACCCACACCGGGTCCCACATCGAAAGGCTCCGTTTCATTGTTTTTCCATGTTTTCCTTTGTAATTCTCCCAAACATCGATCTTTGGGTTTTACACTAATGATCATTTCTTCTGCCACTCTTCATTGTTTCCACCGTTTCTCCACTGCTCCACCACCATTCCTCCGGCCTCCACAGAAAATCTTCCACCACCGTCCCCAGATTTTATAATTGACTTAATTTATTGTGCAGGGTTCGCAAAGAGGCCATTTCAGCATTGGCCAGTGTTACAGCAGCAGAGATTTAAAGGTTGATTAAAGCCCGTAATGGAATACTTAACGCTTTAGTCCCGATTCATAGGAATCAAGGCACAGTTTGAATACCAAAGAGCACAGCGACGAGTCATATCTGTGCATACATCGGCAGAGCACCGTTTCTCCAAAAGGACACCTTCCTACAAAGTCTCCATGCCTCCTTGAGCCCTTAAATGTATTTCACTGACAGAAGCTCCTTAAAGACTGTCTGGACAGCAGTTATGGAGGTATGGAGAGACCTGCAGTTTTCCCATCCATGTCATTTATTCCAGAAGGCTAGCGCGGAGTTCCAAACAGCCAGAAGGACTTCACGAAACATCCGAGGTCAAATCTGACCCGACAGAGATCTCTGAACCGGTCTACAGGGTACAGTGCAGAGCTATTAAGTAGAGTGGGCTCGGACTCTTCCACCATTTTGTCTTAATGGATCCATTTAATTTGTATCTACTCCTGCTATTATTCATTCTCCTATAAGAATTCCCGAGAACGTATTGTAAGGGTGGTTGTTCGGTTGTTGCCGATTGCTGTTAGAGGGATTCATTTTGACTATTAGAACAGTCTTGGGAGGGAGTAGCAGAGTAGTTTGTAATGTAGTAGGCTGGGAGGAGAAAGTCTGGACTGTAACAGCCATTGAGCTCAATGTATGTGACTGGTTTTGCATCAATTAATCAAGCACATTTCATAGGATCCTGGTCTATTACTACGGGTGATGTTTCTCTCCTTGTATCTTTTATTTACACTTTCATGTTGTTCATTGCTGCTGGCTTGCATCAGAAATATGGCATAGGATTTACCCTTGTTAGGTACCCTATGTCTCTGCTCTCCTTGCCTTCAATGTTTTCTGCTGTATGTGTTATCTAAGAGTAAATTCAGCTAATTTAACCAGTGTAGCGGTTCCATATGCTGCTAGCTGATGTATGAATTCGGGGTTTGCTGCTTGGATGTTCTTGCTGGTGTCAAAGCATTGAAGGTTCAAAGTCCTTCTTTGATCTATAGACCCCGGCTCTGTTAAACTTATCTATGTTTTCCCTTGGAGCATGCTAAAGCTGACCTGGAGTTAAATGACCTCTGGTCCGATCTATAAGTTGCCCCTTTGTCCCTCCATCGAAAGTTGCCTTTGAGTATGTCCAAGCAGGTCTAGAGTTAAATGACCTCTGACCTGATCTATAGACAGAAACTGGGTTGCTTTCCTTCTCTCACTTTCACTCCTTAATGTTCCATTCCATCATCTATCTAAAAAATATCCTTTAGTGTAGATGACTTGCCCTCTGAAAGCCTTGGCTAGTTGTTGCATGTAATTACCTTTCATTTATCCATAGCCCAATGGATGGCACTTTCTTGACCTATCCTCTTTGCTGAAACATCCTGCTGTTTTGTTCCTTTTCTCCCATTACTTTCTCAGTCTATGATCTCATGACCAACCCAGCAACTCACCAACCAAATCATTTAAAACCCCCCTTTGTGCTTCATAACTAGCCTAATAACTTATCTTGAGCTTTCAAAGAGATATCATTCTTTGCTTTATTGGAGAGATCCCTCTCCGGGTCTAGGAGGGCTAGATCCTAGGACCCCAAAGTGGTTTGATGTTGTCTTATCTTTTGGTATTGCCAAATCTGCCAAAACATAGGAACCCAAACACGCTCAACTCAGTAGCAAGTGCGCAAGTCTAGCAATGCTACCCTTCATTAGACAACCAACACTTCAGACTCGATAAGCCCAAGTAGGCATAAACCCTCCAATCAGCCAATAAATAAAGAAGGCACATCAAGTTAGCCCGCCAGCCCTTGACTCCCACAGGCCATAGTATCCCAATTATTGTAAATTCCACCTGCAAAGTCGGGCTCAACAGTGGAGCACATGAAATAACATACAATAATCTGCAAGATTATCAAACTCTCACCCTCAGAAAAACTCTTCATTAGCTAGATCCATAAGAATTGGATAATCAAAGGGGAAGTAGACCTAAAACTAGGATCCATAAGCCTTTTCATAGTGATCTTCAACAATGTGGAGGAAAAGGATCACATCTTCAAGGGTGGACCCTATCTCATGAACTCGGTAGGTCTATTTATTCAACCATGGGTTCCATGTCTCAATCCTAAAAAGGAATATTTATCCTTCCTTCCAGTCTGGATCTGAATATATTCCCTCCCTTGTGAATATTGGGACCTATAAATCCTAGTTCACATAGGAAACAAAATTTTGAAATTCCTCATGATGGCATACATCACCAAAAAAAGATGATATGCTTCGTAAGTGAAGCTTTGTGTCTGCCTGGATCTCACAAATCCTCTTCCTGTCAGTATCCATCTAAGCTGTTAAGACATAATATGGGAGTAGGTCATTGATTATTAGCAAATCCCCTTTCAGTGTCCTCATTTCTATGCCTATAGCCACCTATTCAGGGACTGCCCTACAACACCTCCCCATCAACCTACCAAGCCTTCCCAGGAGGAGGGATTACCACAATTATAGGAAGAAGAAGGCTAGCATGCAGAAGAGGCGATAACCCACATTTGCAGGGCGATCTAGTTACAAATTGATTTATTTTCCTTCAACACTTAGAGGAGGAAAATATGTAGAGCCAAGAAGCCCCATCTACAAATAATCTCTTGGGACAACCCTCTACAGAAGGCCTCGAAAATGAAAAATAAGACTCAACCCCTCCTCCTCAAGGGCCAAGCTCAACAAACGTTACCTACGATATGGAAAGCCTCGCTCCCATGGAGGAAGAGGACCTAGTCAATCCAGATCTAGAAAAAATGGAGATGTAACAAATAGTAGAGTAATGGGAGATAAATATCCAACTACAATTTTAGAAGAGAAGATTCAAATGATTGCAAAAGCGTACCTCAGGCATCGGGACTTACTCCTTCATAAGGAAATCACACTAGGTATCACCGCTTCCCTTTCCCCTTCTTTTTCTTCTGAAGGAATAAAGTGTAATTCCCCCTAGGATTCCTTTATTTTATCCAAAGAACCAAAAATAATAGGTCAAAAAACCAACAACCAACTTCTGCAAGATCTAGGAGAGTTTTTGGTTAATTCGAGTATATTTTCTCCAATGATTGCGCTCTTTCATCTTGTTTTTAAACGTCAATTATGAAGGTCGTCTCATGGAATGTGCTCATTCTGAATGGTAAATCCAGGCACTAAATCCTATGAAAATAAATCTCCAAAGATAAAATTTATATCCTATTTCTCCAAGAGACAAAAGACACTAATGAAAATTGTTACACAATAATTTGTCACCGTCCCTGCAATTCCCCATCCCGCACAATTGGAGGGCTTATTCCGTGACCTGTGAGCAGTGACATAACTTGAAAACACTTTCATGGCATTCCTCTAAACATGTACTCTCATTGCCCTGAAGACAACTCCTTGTGAAAAACCCTAAAAATACCCCTTTTTGCATTGGCGCGGGTAGCGAGTTCATTACCCGCGCCAATGGGGGAAATCCTTCAAAGAGGGCGTGCCAATTGGCGCTCTGTCCCAGAGTCACACTCACGCCAGCCATTTTAAGGAGTGTTTTTAAAAAATAAATGGCGGAAGTTTCGTCCTAACTGATCCAGGAATTGGTATCTAATTTGAGTTGGGAGGTTTGGCTCCAGATCTCCATGTAGAGGAAGTGGTTTTGCCACCTCTCATGGAAGCTTCCTTGAGGATAGGGCCAATCCCATGATTATAGGGATCCCAACTCCCCTTCCTCCATCTATAAAAGCTTGCTCATCTCATTTGCAAGCTAGTCTCCAAGTTCCCAAGAGCCTAATGCTACAAGAGCTTTGATCCATTCCCTTAAGGCCAAATCCAAGCAAGGAGATCATTGTTGAGACATCCGAAGAGAGAGGTTTGTCCCATCCCTGACAGGCTTTATCGAGATGCGTTCTGCTGACGACCCTCCAAAGGAGAATTCAGCGTCAGAGCCATGGTTGTATTCTTCTTTTGATTAATTAATGATAAGCGACTATTGGTTATGGTTCCACTCCTGTTGTTGATTATGATCATGAGTTATGTCTTATCTGACTGACATATAGTTGCATATACTGGATTTTACGGTTGCGTTTGTTTTGTTTCTTACGTGTGCAGGCGTCTGATCACGAAGATCATGAGGATTGTGATCTGCCAGAGCTAAGGAATGGGAGCACTACCTTCTCTACGAGCGACAACGTTGGATTCCAGGTAAGCCTTCATCACTAGTTGGTTTATCTGCAATTAGGAATCTGCACTATAGCATGAACGATTGTTGCTAGACCCGGTCTAGGCTAGTAGGGATCACCTCTGTCCGCAGAGGGGATTTACCTCCACTACAAATTGGCGACTCCACTGGGGAACGTTGGCTTGTTGTTGTTCTGCTTTGTAAGCTACGGATGGAGCCTGAAGTTAGCCAGATAGCCTTCGAAACGCTTTTGCTCTGCATTAGCGAAGTAGATCAACGCTGCTTCAGTCAATCTCCGGTTTAGTTTATGAACTGAACACTTGGAGTGTCGTCTTGTCTTTTCGGTTGATTCTTGACCTTGCTTGCTTGGTTAGCTCTTTGGGTTTGTTTTTCTGTTTGTTTGGCTTTTGTTTGGCCTTGTCATCACTGGTCTGTGTCTGGACTGCTCTTTTTTATTTTTTCCCATAGTTAACTCGACTGGCACGCTTTTCAGTGTGACAGTCGCGCCCATTGGCGCAGGTTTCTTGTGTATTACCCGCACCAATAACATTCTGGCGCTAATTTCAGCCGCACAGTCATGCCAATCCTGTGAGGTATTAGGGTTTTCTGTGTTTTGAGCCTTCTGAGACTGATCTGTGACTTTGGCCTTGTTTTTTCGCTTGTTTGAGTGTTATGGAGCCTTGTTTGACTGGCTGTGACCTTCTTCCTTTGGTTGTTTGCCCATTTCCATCGATTTCACTTTCTGGCCCTAGGGCATCTAGGTCCTCTTGTGTGTCAAGCCTCCCTTGGGAGTTTTGGGTTTCTATTGGTTCAGTCGACCTTGTGATTGCTTCTTTACATTCGTTTAGCAATTGATTATCAATTTATTGCGTTATTTGAGTGTTTGTTCTCTTTTTCATTCGAATTTCGCTTTGCCTCGTTTGGGCCTAGATTACATGGTCCATTTGAGTCTTTGGGATTCTTTTAGTTTTGAGGGACTGTTTTCTCGATTTGAGGTCTGATTGCGTGTTTGTCATTGATTGAATTTGCTCATTTTCACTCTCTTACTATCGCATCTCAAATTTCTCTTCATTAGTTTTCATTTTGTTTAGTGCTTATTGCTATTAAACATTGAAAATATTTAAAAAATCTCTTTTTCTTTTGATCATTTAGTGCAAATTAAAATCTTTTCGGTGTTATTAGTGATTAGTGACTTTGAGAGAAATTTTTTTGGTTGCATTAGCTGCATTAGAGGCTTTGTTGATTGTTTTCTGATCATTTTGTTTGTGTGAAAAGCTCTCAACTCTCTCGTAGTTAGCTTTCATCGAATGAAATGATATATTGTGGCATATAGTGTGCATTTAGGAGATTTGTGACATCACACTCACTAGGGCCTAAAAACTGAAACGTAATTGAAGATAAACATTAAAATTTACTCAATTTACACTAAGGCAGCATTGAAACATTAACGCAACATTTAGTGGTCTAGGCTAGAGACGTGTTCCGGCGTCTTTAAACCTAGTAGTTGTTGTTCGCCTCTTGGCTTTAGACAGCGCTAGTACGGACTTGTGCTCCCCGTACCATCGAGTATATAAAGGGAGACCCCACTAGGTTTCTATCCTTTATCCATAGGAAGCCGAGTCTGCCGCCCTATATCCGTGATACACCGGACACAACATTCGGGGAGATTGCATGCACGTACGTTAAGTCCTTGGTTGATTTCTCTCTAATTTTTGAAACCAAGGTGTATATTGCAGTTCACGGTTATTTGGTACACCCTTTGCCTAGTATTCCTGAGTAGTCATTTGATCTTTTCTGACTCTTTAAATTTGAAAGGATCACCAAGCGCTTGTCCTTTCACGCTTGTTCCAAAACTGAAAGAGATAGAGTCACCTTTTATCCGTTTCTTGACTCTTAAAACATGAAACGGTGAAGTCTCTAAGTTTCAATGTGGTAAAATCAATCACCCGCGATCACACGCCCTATTAGATTTTGCTTGTTGGCCATTTGATTGTGTGTCTTGACTCTTTTTCAACCCGTGTGTGTTGTGCTTGATCTTTTTTCATTGTTGTCACAGTGGCAGAACCTCCTGTTTCGTCTACTGGTAGTCCATATACGGACGATTCATTAGTCCTCTGCTAAACCTCAGCAGCCCATCATTTCCGAGTTTCCCGACGGAGGCTCGGTTCTTTCTGAGCAGCCCTTTGAAGGACCAGTTGAGTTCAATTGGCCCTTTTCCGACCCTTGGTTTGGATTGGGAGTAGGAGAATATTTCCCTCCTCTTACATCGGGTTCGCCTTTTATAGCTGCTGTTATTCCTCCTAGTCCTCGCCGTCTATTACAAGATCTAACGGCAGGCTCAAGCATGAGTGAATCTAGCAAGGAAATCCCCACGTCCGGTGAAGATTACCACTTGTTTCCTCGAAGATTATTTCCAGGAGACAACCCTGAACCATCTGTTATGTCATCACCTGGTCCCTCATTACCCACCAGGTATAGATCCTTGGGTCAGATCATTGCCGTCGCTGCCTCTATGGGGGTATCAGCTCCTTCTACGAGGCTAGTTGTTCCTTCATTGGGGATGTCTCCACGGATGCCCGTTACATCATCCCCTCAGGTTACTTATGTACCTTCCATGCCCACTGTTTTTGTGGCCGCATCTGCACCCGTCGTTACTACCCAATCCGTAAGGACCACATCCATTCCTGAAGATATATACATAACATCCGCTATGCCGGAGACCATATCTCCGAAGGAGTATCGATTGTCTCTGCAACAGTCAAACCCCGAGATCAGATAGTCCTCTCAGGATCCCAACCTCTCGTACTTTTCGCATTATGCACAGGATGGTACACCCGTGTACTTTTTTCCATATCAGTACGATGAGCATGGGAACCCTTTATGTTTACCTGCTCCTGAGGCTCAACTTCATGCTCAGGGTTTACCTTATAACCAGGCTGGACAACCTTTTAACCCGCAAGGACAACCTTTTCAAGGCCAACCTTCGGGCCAGCCTAGCTATCCTTGTGACCCGTAGGGACAGCCCATACAAGGCTACCCTTTGGGCCAGCAAGGGCCATTATACGGTCCGCAAGGACAGTATTACAACCCTTCCGGTCAACTCGTGCAGCCTCTCCCTGGAGTCCCAACTGGGCAACCTCAAGGACTCACAGGTCAACCGAGGTACCAACCCGGGCTAGTATACGGTCCTGGGGGGCAAGTCCAACCTTCTCAACCTTTGCAACCGCAGTATCATTTTGGTCCCAACGTTGCACATCATCCAGGACCATCTTATGGTCCTACTGCAGGTCAAACCAGTTATCAGCAACCACCTGGCTCCATTCCGCTACCAGGCCAACCGACCCATTCGGCACAACCTGGTATCCTGCCACCAGGCCAACCGTCCATCCGGCACAACCTGGTGTCCCTCCACCAGGCCAACCGGCTCATCCGGCACAACCTGGTGCTGCTCAATAGCCAGGACAACCTACACAACCGGCACAACCTATTTATCCAGGGCAGCCCGCTCAGCCAAGTCAGCCTGTTCAGCTAGGCCAGCCTGCACATCCTGCCAACCCTGCCCAACAGCCGACTTATTCAATGCCGCAGCCAAATCAACCGTTGTGCCCTAATTATCAGGCTCAGGAGGGTCCCACCTATCAGCAGCCCACTCGACCTCAAGGCGGTTACTATTCTCATGGTCCATATCGACCGAATTATAGCCAGCCCCAAGGTTCTAACTATTACTCTCAGCAACCCGGCTACACCTATACTCAGCAGCCAAATCCAAATGCTGCTTACACAGGGCCGACTTACAATCAGGGTCCATACTTTGGTTATCAAGCCTCGTACGCTAGTTACCAGCAACCAAATCAGGCTGGATATACGACCTATACCCCCTACAGTTAGAATCCTACGGGACAGAACCCCTGGGGGCAAGGTTATTCTCAACTAGCGTGGAGTACAGGTACTGGTCCTTATTCAGGGCCAGGTATGTCGTCCAATCTGCCATTGCCATTTCTGGCTACCTTGGAATTACCAGATCTTTCGAAATTAATGAATGATCCAATTCTGCACAATCCTTATTGGCCTCCGGTTCCTACCAAGGTGCCCGGTGATTGCCCCAAGTTTGAGGGAAAAGCTGGAGAGGACCCCCAAGCTCATGTGATGACTTACCATCTTTGGTGTTCATCCAACTCTTGGGTGGATGATTCAATTCGTCTGCGCCTCTTCCAGCGCACTTTGACTGGCACTGTTGCTAAGTGGTATATCGAATTATCTCGTGGCATATTTCAAGATTTCAATACGTTAGCCATGGCTTTTCTGACTCACTTTCAGTTACTGGTTCGCTACGAAGCCGAGACGCACCTCCTGACTTCTTTGAAGCAGGACCAAGCCACCCACATTTTTGATCACATTCATGAGTGGCGACGTCATCGTAGAATGATCAAGTTTCATATACCTGATTAGATACTAACTCATTGGTTCACCACCTCCTTCGTTAACAAAATCGCTCAAGATATTGCTATGGGAGCGTGTGTGACGGAAGAACAAGCCATAGCGCGTGCCCAATATCTAGATCTAGTATACTCTCAGTCCGGCACGCTTTATGATATTTTTCCTGATGCTCCACGGTCTGGAACCTCTAAAGCTCCACCTATCCCGGCGGTGGATGGTGTTATTGGTTTCGTGTCTCAAAATTCGAAGAAATCTTCAAATGGGAAGCAGAAGTCCAACTCATCCAATAATTCTGCTCCTCTCGCTCCTCCCGATTCTGGAAAAACTGTAGAGGTTAATGTCGTTCATGCCAATCCTACGGAGAAAGCCTCCAAAGGGAAAAAGAAGGGCAAAGGTAAATCCAAATCCGACACCCCAAAGCCAAAATCCAAACCTCGTACTGAGGATGGTTCCCAACGTTAACCGAAGTACCCCTGCCTTATTTGTGAAGGAGATCATTATACAAAAGATTGTCCACGACGATCTGAAGTTAGTCAAATTCTAAAATGCTCCAAAGGGACTCCAGAAGTTCTTAAAGAACCGTTCCCGTCTTAACAGACCCAGATGGTTGAATAGCCTTCACCATCTGCAACATTTGGGTCTCAAGTCTTTATGATGAATAGTGCTGCACCTATCTCTATTTCGAAGGACTACAACGAATCGTGTCAGGCACCTGGGAAGGCATTTGTGGATGGTCCACCTCCCCCACCTGTCTCCAGTTCGTTGGAGATTGAGAAGCCTACTGCCAAACCTGTTGTGAGGCCACCTTCTAAAGGTGTTCTAAGAAGATCTTCCTACAATCCAAATGCCCGTGCCGCTCAGCACTACAATATTGTTGAGGATTTGGCACAGGCGCCTTCTGCCATGTCTGCATTGGAAGTTCTTCAGAGTTTCCCGTCACAACGGAAATATTTGTTGTCTGCAATCGGTGGGATCGATCCCACTGATTCTAATCTTCTCACCTTCGACTTAGAGAACTTTACCCCCCGAATTCCACATCAGATCGCTCTTATTATTCAAGTCGGGATCAACGGTCTTAACATCCATAGGGCCGTTGTAGATGAAGGTGCTTCTACCTGTGTTATGTCGTCCGCTTGCTAGAAGGCCATTGGATCTCTGGCCCTTTCATCATCTCCTAATGCCCTAGAGGCATTTTATGGTCGGGAATCGAAACCCCTGGTGTTCTCGAGAGTTTAGCGATTACCTTATAGGGGAAGACAGTCAACGTAGAAGTAGAAGTAGTTGACGCCAAGCTTAACTACAATATACTTCTCGGCCGCAGTTAGACTCACGCCATGTTATGCGTGCCGTCCACCCTCTTTCAACTTATTAAGTTCCCTCACGAGGGAAAAATATTTACTATGGATCAGTTGTCTTTCTTCACCTCCACCTCCGAGAACAACGTTCCGTACGTGGATCAGATCCCAAATCCCCCTGACAGTGTAGGACCCGGTCTCTTCAAGGACCCCATCCTCATGGGTATTTTTCCCGCACCACCACCACACACCGCTCAAGTTAATATGATCTCTAGGTCTGACGACCCATGGCTCATCCCTACGCCTGAGTAGGTGGCTGAGTTTGGAGAATCGATGCCCTTAACTCCGGTAGAGATTAACTACTGTGAAATCATCGCTGCATCTGATCCTCCCCCTCCTCAGCATGCTCCTTTGAGCATGGCTTTAGACATCTATTCTCAATCCCCCTAGCTCGTCGAGGCTGACTCCTCTGATCCTCTTAAAGAGATTTTCCCTTTTGATGAAGCCATTGTCGAAACAATGTATCCTGAGGAGCTGCCTTGGAGCGATGGACATCATCATTCCTCATTCATGCCCAGCTTGGGGGCAATGTCAGATTGTCTAGAGTGTTTTGCATCTCAGGTTCCCACTCCACCTCTCCAGACGCCCATATTGACACATGAGGTGCTTTCAGAGGGAAACCTGAGCAACATCACTCAAACCATTCCAATCGACATCTCTGTTAAACCGGGGATAGTTGAGAACATACATGTGGGAATGACTTGTTCTCCTGATGAGATACGAGTTTATACTGATCTTTTTCAAGAATTCAGAGACGTGTTTGCCTGGTCCTATGAGGAAATGCCCGGGATTGATCCTAGCATAGTAGTGCACGAGATTCCTACCTATCCTGGTTCGAAACCCGTGCGCCAACGCCTGCGCCCATTGCATCCTCGTAAAGCCACTACTATTAAAGCAGAAGTTGAGAAACTTCTGAACGCGGGCTTCATTTACCCGATTCCACTCACAGAATGGGTCTCCAACATTGTCCCTGTAGATAAGAAACAGGGCACTATTAGAGTTTGTGTTGATTACCGAGATATTAATCGGGCCTGTCCAAAGGACAATTACCCCACTCCTTTCATAGATCAAATCATTGATGAATGTGCTGGGAGTGAGATTTATTCCCTGATGGATGGTTTTTCTGGGTACAATCAGATAAACATTCTACCTGCTGATCAACACAAGACTGCATTCATCTGTCCGTGGGGTACTTTTTCCTATAAAAAGCTCCCATTCGGCTTGAAAAACGCTGGAGCTACTTTCCAGCGTGCTATGTCTTACGCGTTCCATGACATACGCCATATCGTTCAGCCTTATCTGGACGATTTTCCAGCTCACTCATCTCGGCGAGAGGACCACCCAGAACACCTTCGCCAGATTTTCCTTCGCTGTCGACGCTACAATATTCGGCTCAATCCTCATAAATGCGTCTTTTGCATGGATTCTGGACGTCTTTTGGGGTTCATAGTCTCCAAGGACGGGATTCACCTCAACCCCATAAAGGTCGAGGCCATTGTCAATATCCCATCACCCTCTTCGTTATATCAATTGCAGAGTCTGCAGGGAAAAGCTAACTTCCTACGACACTTTATACTGAAATACGCGGAAGTGGCCAAAGGATTCATGCGTCTTTTAAAGTAGAACATTCCCTTTCATTGGGACGACATTGCTCAACAATCCTTTGAAAAGATGAAGACGTTACTTGTTAATGCTTCGTTGCTTCGGCCTCCAAACTATCACCGTGATTTCACTTTATACTTGGCTGCCGCGTTTAGCACCATAGATATGGTTCTAGTATAGGATGACGACGATGGAAATGAGCATGTTGTTTACTATCTATCGCGGAATCTTCTCGACACGGAAACGCGTTACGCTCATGTCGAGAAGCTAGCTTTTTCAGCTATACAAGATGTGCAACGTTTCCTCCACTACATCCTGCTGCGTACCGTAACCGTGGTTTCGGATTGCAACCCCATGACATATATTCTTTCCCGACAATTACTGGGGGGAAAATACTCCAAATGGATCGTTATCCTTCAGGAGTTTGACCTAGAGTTCACTACTTCTAAGTCGACCAAATCACTAGTTTTCACGGATCTTATTTGCTCTCTCCCAACAGACTCCCCACCATCTCATTCTGAAGAACATATACCAGACGAAACCATCTTCCTTATCAACACCCGTGACCCATGGTATGGCGATATTATAGTGTATCTTCAGACGTCATCCTTTCGCTCTGAGTTGACCAAAGATGCCCGACGTCGGATTCGGCATCAGTCTCAACCCTACCGCATTGTAGGAGATACATTATACCGGGTTGGAGTAGATTTGGTGCTCCGTCGGTGTCTGACTTTGGAAGAGGCTGAACAAGTCTTAAATGACTATCACAGTGGTGCCTGTGGTGGTCACATGTCTGGATATGCCACCGCGTAGAAGATTCTGTGTGCGGGTTACTTCTGGCTGTCAATCTTCAAAGACTGTATTGTTGCAGTCCGCAAATGTCACGCGTGCCAGGTTTTTTAGTGTAAGATGCATGCGCCACCCCTCCCTCTGCATCCTATCATTACCGTCAGTCCTTTCGCAAAATGGGGCATAGATTTTATGATGTGTAGCCCTCATTCGGCCGGGGGGGCATGCATATATAATCGTCGCTGTCGACTACTTTACTAAGTGGGCCGAAGCGATGCCTACACTAGCCGCCGATGGTAAGACAACTGCCCAGTTTATCTTCAACCATATCATTGCATGTTTCGGGGTCCCTCAGGCCATTGTTACCGATCATGGTACTCACTTTCGAGATTACATGATGGCCAAGCTGACATTAAGATTGGGCTTACAACACGATAGCTCAATGCCATATTACCCCCAGGCAAATGGCTAGGTTGAGGCTGTGAACAAGGTTTTGGTCACAATGCTTCAATGAACAGTTTGAATTCATAAGTCCAATTGGCACCTCCAATTGTTCTCAGCTCTATGGGCATACCGGACGTTAGCAAAGAGTGCAACTGGATTCACACCATTCTAATTGGTGTATGGTCTGGAAGCGACTCTTCCGGTTGAGTGCGAAATTTTTTCCTTAAAGCTAGCTGTGGAACTTTTGCCTGATACTTCTCCTGAAGAAGAGCGTCTCTTGTATTTGGAACGGTTGGATGAAACCCGTCGCTTGGCTGCTTTAGTTCTTGAAGCACAGAAAAAGCGGGTCAAAGCACACTTTGATCAATCTGTCTCTCCACGTTCCTTTGTCGAAGGGGACCTTGTCCTCCTATACGACCAAGCACACGAAAAACTCGGGGCAGGAAAGCTCCAACCCATGTGGCATGGGCCCTATATAGTAAAACGAGTATTGAAGAATGGGGCCTATGAGCTCATTAATTATGAAGGAGTTCCGCTGGCGCAACCTAGAAATGGGTTGTACCTTAAGAAATACTACGCTTGAAGTTATTTTTAGTGTGGTGTGTGTGCATAGGTGTGTATATTCATTTGTGTGCATGTGTGGTGTGGTGTGTGATGTAAGCGTCTATCTGTTAATCAGGTCTTTCTGATTGTGCAGATGTCCATTACTCTGTTTGTGGGTTTCGCGGATGGTGCCTCCTGCAGTACCAGGAATTTGTCTTCGGCAGCCTGGGTAATCTATGATCCTGCTGGTGAGTTAGTTAACCTGCAAGGTGTGTGTCTGGGTCCTGCTACAAATAATATCGTGGAATATAGTGCTGTATTGGAATTATTAACCGAGGCTGTGGACCTCGGCATTCGTGAATTACCTGTGTATCTAGACTCACAACTTGTAGTATTACAACTTAACTGGCATTATTCAGTAAGAAATCCATCCATTTTACGTCTGTATTTGCGTATTCGTCTGTTGGAAAGAAATTTTGACTATATTACATATCAGCACATACCCAGACATATGAATACATTAATAGATGCAGTAGCTAATTTGGTTTTAGATAGACATTTGCGCAATTTATAAAACATCATCACATGTGAGAAGATCCATCCAGAAATAGGTATGTATATATATATGTGTCGAAATGTTTACATAGTGTGCATCACATAAAATCAAAAATATACATGTTCATCTTAATACATTCGGAGACGACATGTCTCTCAAAAAATATGCAAGAAGGAAGCCCTAGGAGTCTAATTTGCATGGCGCTCGTGGTAACATGCTACCGCGCACACTAAGCGTCTCAGTAGTCGGTGGAGGCGACTGGGCACCCCCACAGTGTGTCGCTGGTATGCTAGCGGAACGTCTACTAGCCGTGCATAGTCCGGGATCCCCCGGGCAATGCCCTCCAGGTTCTGAATCAGTTCACCTCCCTCGCCACCCTCAACCTGAGGGTCATGATCGGCATGGGTTCTCCGTGCAATGGGCGACATGCCCGTGGGTCTCTCTGGGCCGACATCTACATACACATAACAACTGTTATTAGAATGGACATGTATTACCAAAAAAAATCATAAAACATAAAAATCAAAAGAAAGGTCATACCCAACTCTTCGTCCCAGTCATCCCCCTCTAGGAGCGGAAGGTCTCGGTCTCCGGTGAAATCGGTCCCGGCATAGGGCCAATCCTCGACCACGATCAGCTGCCGCCATAACCATCCAAAAAACTCCGGCCTCCAGGACATCTATTGGCCTCCTCCCGATCTGGGCATAAGTGCTGTCCAGCGAGCCATCCTTGGCTCTCTTGGTATCGGCTCAACAACTATGGCCTATTGGCCCTGAAAGATTGGTAATCGTTCCAGGATGAACGATACCAAAATGGAACTGTAGCCAAACTATTTTAGCTTGGCTTTCTTGCACTTTGTAAGCCGCCTCTTGATATTGGTTGTCATCGTTGTAGCCCAATCAAATAGTGTAGGATTCATACACTCAAAGGCTAATAGGAGTTGGGCCTTGGTGGCCTCATGTGGAGCTTGCGATCCCATAGCTCGTGTGATGGTGTGTAGCACTACTCTCAGTGCTAGATCCTCGATAGTGTGGATATCCACCTTCCCGCTTCCTGATCCGGTCCGTGCCCTTGGGCACACCCTCGCCATTACCTGCTCCATGTTTTCACCAGATGGTCTGCTGCCTATCAAGATGGGCACTGGACCTCTGCGTGACAGTCCGGTTATGAAGTATACGTCAGAAACCTCCAGTTCCAGCACTTGGTCCCGAAGTTTGAATACTCCTTCATTTTCGTCCCAAATACTCACCAAGTACTGTAGGAGCTCAGGCTGAGCTCGTAAGCAGGGTGTCAGGAAGAAATTCTTGAGTCCATAGTTTTTAAGTGCATTCATACAGGCCTCATTCTCCATGACCAGTTCATCCTCTTCCCCATGCTCCCTTTCCTTCCATTCGATGACCATTGTGTTTGGTTGCCTACATCAACATGATCAAAAACCCTTGATTAGACCTCTGTTACATGGAAAAATCCATTGGATTGTTCTCTGTTTGGAAATTTAAAACGGAAAAACCACATTGCGCCGTTGGCGCGACCCCTTTGTATGTAAAAGGCCATTGGCGCGGGTCCATGCCCGATACCCGCGCCAATGGGTGGAGCCCTAAAAGTTTAAAAATCTTTCACAGAAGCCCAATCCGCAGTGGAAATCTCTATAAAACGGATCGAAATAGAGTTTAGGGAAGCGCCTCTTACCTGGGACAAATGAGGATCTGAATGGTAGCCCAGATCGATCGCAGTCGCCATCAGAAGTTTGCACACCAAATGGACCACTGTTGCTCTCCAATGCGGTAAATAGTAAAAGTAATTTTGTTTTTACCATTTGAGACTTATTAATAAATTTTTGAAATCTAAATAGGTTTTAAAAGTCATTTTTTATTAATATTTTAATATATTTCGTCGAAAATGGGTTTTACACTTGCCTTTTTGTGCAGCAACAGGTCTTTATGCGGCTTGAACGGTGACACGAGTTGTATTTTATAATTTTTCGGACTCGGTAAATACACGAAAAAGTTATTTTGGAGTCATCTTTCAGCTCTTTTCTGACTCTCTAAACATGAAAAGATTGCTGAGGCCCTTGTCATTTCGATCTCGTTAAAGTGGCCACGAAACGACATCTACCCAGTATACGTTTACCCCTTTTTCGGGCTGGGATAGATTATTTACGAAAAAGGAATACCCTAGCCTATCGCGACTAGGAGGTTTTCTCAGACAAAGTTTTCTACCTTTTCGGATCTGAGGAACTATTTATGAAAAGGGACCTTTGGAGTTTTCTTTTCCGCTGTCTTTTAAAACTCTCTAAACATGAAAAGACGCCGAGTTCTTCCTTTGTCAGACTCGTTAAACCCTAATGACATCGGATTCAGTGGCAATGACGTTATTCGAGTCGCTCCTTCCTAGGGCTCGTTAAATGTACTAGGATGGATTCGTCCGAAGGATGAGCTTATATTACAAGCATATGCTATCCCCTTCAAGTTTGTTATAAAAAATAATTGGGGTACTCACCAGAAATGGTGGGGAAAAATGGAACTAGAATCATTGTCGTGTCGGCAGTATGTCACTCTTGAACATGGCACTTGTCTGCATTCGTGTCGGGTTGGGGACATCTCATCTTGTTTTCCACTTGCCTCCGTGGGTTTGGGTAATCCTTTTAACCTCTCATCCGCTCTTAGCCTCGTCGCCATGACCTCTGATCCGTTGATGTCAAATACTGCCAAACTCACTGTCGTGTCGCCATATGTTCAAGAGAAGTTGACCTCTGCAAGTATCAACCTTCCTCTGATCCTCATCTGATCGTGATTCACAAAAACATTATGTTCCTCTGTCTCATGTCGATGATGTGGGAAACACTATGGCCCGCCTTCAATCAAGGTCACTTCCTGTTGAATTCAGCTCATTATCCAGGAAGCTGATCTAGAGACTCCCTTCTGGTACCTTAGAGCTTGCATGCCTCAATGGCGGGTTCTTCGCATTAGACGTGAGGTTTTCATCATTGGCCTCCGATCGAGTGATTCTGTGGGTGTTCGACGTCAGCTCATTGTTCACATGCCATAGACTGTACCTGTAGTACCTTGAGGACCATTGGCATTAATGGTGGTACCTCTCGCGTCTGTTAACAACTTTCATCATTGGCTGGTAATCAGATGGTGTTCTGGCATGTTCGACTTCAGCTCACTTATTCGCATGGTTGAACTTGTACTTTTTTCGGGTCGAGATTGAGTGCAAGACCCTGGATTCTTGTTTGTTACGATCTAGGCTGCGATTTTGTGGATTCTCATGATTAGTTACATGACTCACTGATTGGATGGCTGCGACCATACCCGAGTCTATTTACCAATCCTCACTGGATGGCTGCGTCCATGCCTCGGATCTGGGTTATTAAATACTCTGTTATGGATGGATGCGCCCATACCACGTATATATCATGTATTTGAGACATCAGTTGTATTTCTCTACGCAGGTTTTCCGACGGCGGTGTTTTCAATTGGACACGTTCTCATAAAGCATTTCACCCCTCTCTCTCTCTTGGGCCTCATGCTTTAGGGGGCATCTGTTACACAGCAATTTGTCACCATCCCTACAATTCCCCTTCCTACACAATTAGAGGGCTTATTCCGTGACCTGTGAGCAGTGACATAACTTGAAAGCACTTTCATGGCATTCCTCTAAACATGTACTCTCATTTCCCTGAAGACAACTCCTTGTGAAAAACCCTAAAAACACCCCTTTTTGCATTGGCGTGGGTAGCCATTTCATTACCCGCGCCAATGGGGGAAATCCTTCAAAGAGGGCACGCCAATTGGCGCTCTGTCCCAGAGTCGCACTCGTGCCAGCCATTTTAAGGAGTGTTTAAAAAAAATAAATGGCGGAAGTTTCATCCTAATTGATCCAGGAACTGGTATCTAATTTGAGTTGGGAGGTTTGGCTCTGGATCTCCATGTAGAGGAAGTGGTTTTTCCACCTCTCATGGAATATTCCTTGAGGATAGGGCCAATCCCATTATTATAGGGATCCCAACTCCCCTTCCTCCATCTAGAAAAGCTTGCTCATCTCATTTTCAAGCTAGTCTCCAAGTTCCCAAGAGCCTAATGCTGCAAGAGCTTTGATCCATTCCCTTAAGGCCAAATCCAATCAAGGAGATCATTTTCGAGACATCCGAAGAGAGAGGTTTGTCCCGTCCCTGACAGGATTTATCGAGACGCGTTCTGCTGATGACCCTCCGAAGGAGAATTCAGTGTCAGAGCCATGGTTTTATTCTTCTTTTGATTAATTAATGATAAGCGACTATTGGTTATGGTTCCACTCCTGTTGTTGATTATGATCATGAGTTATGTCTTATCTGACTGACATATAGTTGCATATACTGGATTTTACGCTTGCGTTTGTTTTGTTTCTTACGTGTGCAGGTGTCCGATCACGGAGATCGTGAGGATTGTGATCTTCCAGAGCTAAGGAACGGGAGCGCTACCTTCTCTACGAGCGACAACGTTGGATTCCAGGTAAGCCTTCATCGCTAGTTGGTTTATCTGCAATTAGGAACCTGCACTATAGCGTGAAAAATTGTTGCTGGACCCGGTCTGGGCTAGTAGGGATTGCCTTTGTCCGCAGAGGGGATTTACCTCCACAACAACAATATTAGTCAACTAATTAATTCATTCTATAAGGATAGAAGCTTCATTACTCAATGTGTTATGGGAACCATAGGCATCCTAGTGATCATCTGGAATCCATCAACCATCGCCCTCAAGGATTCATTCTCCTTTCCTTGTATTTTAACAGCTTTTTTCCAACCTATCGAATCGTCACAAACTAGATTCATATCAAATTTCTATAACCCCAATACTCCTCTTGAGGAAAAAACTTCCATTTACAATATTTCCACTGTGGCCAACGTAGTCCACCCGGCCCAACGAATTCTAGGAGGGGATTTCAACTTGCTTCACTCCTTGCAAGAAAATAAGAGTGGGGTTAAATGGTTCAAAGAGGAGGCCACGCTCTTCAACTCCTTTATTTAAACTCTAAAGATGGTAGACATTCATACCTCCAATGGTATTCATACCTAGAACAATAAAGGAGGAGGAAGTAATCAAGTAGCTTCAAGGCTAGACAAAGTTTGTAATATCAGAATCGATATTTTTATCTTGGATCCACATGAAAGCAACCATTCTCCCAAGACATGGCTCAGATCATTGGCCGATAGCTCTTCAGTTGGGCTGGACTTTCTCACCCTGCAATTTAAACAATTTTTGTTTGAAGCCTTTTGGTTGCATGATCCATACTTTATTTCTAAGGTGGAAACTTCGTGGAAATAATCAACCCACATTGTTGGGCACATCATGTATCGATTTCAGCAAAGATTAAAATACATCAAGCAGAAATTAAAATCATGGAATTCCACAAAAATTGGAAATACCCTACATGAAAGGCATAAGCTAGAGGTAAAAATGAAAGAAGTTCAACAATCAATCATTTCAAAAGGAAGAGCTAATGAATTTTCAACATCAGAAAATTCCCAAAGTAGAAATGAGAAGAGAGATTGGTCTAGGAGGATATTCTCTATAAGCATAAATCCAGAGTAAAATGGTCGAAAGAGGGAGAAAAAAACACAATTATACCACAAATCAATGCTCCAATACAGATAGTAAAATCACATTCATCGCATTTGTGATGAGTGCAACCTGTTATCACTCTAGTAATTCTAAAGTTAACCAGGCAACTGTAAGCCATGTTAACCAACCTCCCTCCACGGTCAATCTGATCCCCTTCACAGCAACTATACACAACGAGAGGATCGATGCAAAAAACATTACCCATTCTGCCGCTCATGACTATGAAAAATCATTTGAGAATAGCTGATATACGTCATGCGTAGACAACAGTGAAATATCAGTGAAATTGGATTCTGGAGGACAAAACATTTCGTTGTGCACAGACAAGCCATACAACGAGTCATATCCACCTGCAGCAAATGTTAAATCGGTAAATACACACAACAATAAAACACATGAAGTTCATCCAAACTCCGCTGAAGGCAGGCACGGCTATGAAAAATCAGTTGAAAATGGCCTATATATGTTCGTAGATAGCAAGGAAGTATTGTTGATATTGGATCCCAAAAGTCAAAACATTTCATTGCGTGTAAACAAGCCAAACAATGAGTCACATCCACCTGCAACAAACATTAAATCAGTTAATACGCACAGCAATGTAACGCAGGATGTTAACACGGACTCCGCTGAAGAAGAAAATAGCAAGGATAAATTGACTGAGAACAGATTTGATACGTTGTGTGAAGATTCCCGAGGTTGTTACAATACGGTGTGCGTAGGGCCATACAATCCACCAGCTAACACACACAACAGAAAAATCGTAATTATGGAGGAAGGACTGCAGTCAATTAAGGTTTGCAATGAACAGTGGACATATTTGGACAATAACGTGGAACAAATGCCGAATGATACAGGGATAAGTACAAAGGATGAGTCAAACAATGAAAGAGTTAATCAAGCAGCGTTGAAAGGTTATGATTCTATGGAGCAAGACCAAGGTTTAAAATATACATCAATAGAGATCATTCACAATACAAGACAACATGAAAACCCTAAAAACATAAGGCACATAAGTAAAAAAGTGGTGAATATCTCTTCATATGAGTTAAACAATATAGAAAGGGAGGTTTTGAACAAAGGGCTCAACTTCGTAGTAGCACCCAATCAGATTCAGAAAGAAGAAATTATCTGTGACATTGAAGATAGCATCAAACCCTTGAATGACGAAGACAAAGACCTCGTGAGGCAGGAATGTGCCATCATTTTAAATAAAGCTAAACCACCTAAAAGGAATTTAAGCAAAGAACAATTAAATGCCTTAAAGAACCTAAGAGGTAATGAGAACATTGTCATCTTAAAAGCTGACAAAGGAGGAGCTACGGTAATAATGGACAAAGAGGATTATGTCAATAAAATGAAGGACCATCTTCATAATAGTGGTAGCTATAAAAAACTAAATGATAGCCCCATCTCCAAGGTCATAAAGAAGGTCAGAAAATATATTAAAGAGTCCAATCTAGATGAAAAAATCAAAAAACGCCTATACTCGGATGGTGAGATCATGCCACGCATTTATGGTGCCCCCAAGATCCAAAAAACTAGGGCACCTCTGAGACCCATTTTCAACACCATAGGAGCCCCTACTTATGAATTAGCAAAATTCGTGGCCAACACCCTCGCCCCTCTGGTCGACAAAACTAGTTCATTCATCAAGGACTCCAACCACTACATTGATTTCATTAAAAAGCCAAACTGGATCCCAAAGATAGAATTGTGAGCTTCGACGTTGTTCAACTCTTTACTAAAATCCCTCTAGATGAAGCTGTTAAGGTGGTAAAAGAAGTCGCAGACCCCCAGACTGCAAGGCTAGCAAAAATTTGTCTCCGCTCTACCTTCTTCACCTTCCAAGGTGAAATTTTCGAAAAAACATCTGGTGTGGCTATGGGTTCTCCATTGTCACCCATAGTGGCAAACCTCTTTATGGAAAATTTTGAGAAGAAGGCTCTTGACTCTTACCCTTTGAAACCTAAATTCTGGATCAGGTTCATGGATGACACTAACGTTAATTGGCCACATGGGGATGAAGAATTGGATAAATTCCTGAACCACCTCAATAGCATTTCCAAAGATATACAATTCACAATGGAAGGTGAAATAAACAATTATATCCCTTTCCTTGACATTCTGATCTTAAGAAATGAGGACGGAACCCTTGGTCATAAAGTATTTAGGAAGAAATCCCCCACGGACAATTACCTAAATGCTGATTCACATCACTTCCCGACCCAAAATATGGGGGTCCTGTTGACTCTTTTTACAAGAGCTTTCAGAATATCAGATGATACACATATTGAAGAAGAAATAGAACAGCTTAAAAGATCGTTCATGAACCTGGGGTATAGAAAGAGAGACATCAACAAAGCTATCCAAAAGGAAAGATCCAGTAGTAATAATAATATTACTCCAACTGAATATCCTGCAACATCAAAAGCTTACCTCCCCTACATTCAAGGAGTCACAGACAAGATGGCCAAAGTCCTAGCTAGGAATAACATTAAAACATCCTTCAAACCTATAATGACCATTAAACAGAGGATGAAATCTGTAAAAGATGACCCTGACCACCTCCAACAAAAAGGGGTTTACAAAATTAATTGTTCTTGCGGAGGGTGCTATATAGGGGAAACCGGGAGGACCTTCAAAATTAGGTTTAGAGAAAATGGGGCTGACATTAGGTTAGGTAGAACTAAAACCTCAGCATTGGCAGAATACTCCAATAAAACTTGTCACCACATATGCCTTGAAGATGCAGTGGTCATTACCAATGAGAAACATCATTTTAAACGCAAAGTTCGTGAAGCCCTAGAAATCATTAAACACCCCCACAACCTTAACAGAGATGGAGGCCTAGAGATCAACAGAAATTGGATCCATAGCCTTTCCCTCAAATTAGCTCCCCCTAACTGATTAGGCATATCGTCTCCCTTCCCCCCCTTTTACCATCCTGTTAGTATCTCCCTTCCGTGTTTACCTAGGTCTCGCAACCTCTAAACCTCTCCTTCACCTTCCCCCAACCCCCCCTAGACCCTTCTTCATCCCTTGTCACCCCCGCTATCATGTCATCTTCTCTTCCTTAAATCTCTCCTTGTACTCCCTTCGCCCCACCCCCCCCTTTTCCTTATTTCATACCCTGCTATTGAGCCTCGCTTCATAAATAGCCTTTAATTATAGTAAAAAATTAAGTCCCCTCTTTTAGTACTTAGCATAAAAGAACCCCCCTTTTCCCTCTCTTATTTTTCAACCCTTAATTAACTTTATATTATTCCTCCTAAGCATGTTCATAAATATTTATGTTAATCAATTAACATAAATATTAATGTTACCTCTTAATCTTTTTCATAGTTATTAACCTTTAGTTACCTCCTTCCTTTCAATATTAATTAAGTAAAATATATTTATTTTAGTAAAATAATTAGGTCCCCCTTTTAATAAATTAACATAAATTTAAAGTATTACTTTATAGTTAAAACTTAAAAGGACCTTGACTATATAATAGTTTGTTAACCTTCACTACTTAATAAGTTATTGCAAATTAAAAAATTTAGATACCTATAAATAGATTGCCTCAACTAAAATATTTATTAGCTATCCTCATAATATTATTTTAATTCCCCTTTAATATTATAAAGTAGCTTTTTAGATTAATTAAAATTATTATTAATTTTACCAATTTATTTATTTATAGGAATAAATGTAAATAAAATAAAATAATAAATATTTCATTAATTAATTTACATTTATAAAAGAGTTGGTCGGCCTTTTTCCTTCCTTTCATTTTTCTCCACCCTTATTTATTAAACCTTGATATTCTCTCTTCTCAGCAACATTGTCCTGATGATGAGTCTGGATCTAGACTCGAAACATAGACAGAAAAATGACTACTGTGGATATTCTGAGTCCTACATCTGAAAAAATACACCACAAAAACCTCCAATCTAGCACAATTCTAAAGTTGTGAGATTTTAGTTTAAAGTCTAAGAACACTAGAAGTAACCACAAACCAACTTTTAAACTCTAGGATCTAGCCTTCCTAGGGTTCAGAGAGGGCTCTCTCTATAAGGTTTAACTTTGTTTTAATTATTAGATATTAGGCTAGTTATGATTATGCAATTTGGTTTTGGTTTGATTGTTTTGGTGGGAAAAATCACCTAATGAGATGGCTAATGGGAAATCTGATTGTCCATTGGGCTAAGGAGTCAAAATTCAAGCAGACAGAAACTAGGACCAAGGTCAAAAATTCAAATGTTTTCAGGGCAAGATATATAACCCTTGAAGATATTGTAAGGCTGTTTGGTGAGGTGATATGATCGGGATAAAGAGAAATGAAGGATTCTTTAATCTGGAAAAGGGAAGTAGTAGACAGAGGTCAAATGAAAGAGGGAGAAATTAAGGTTCCTTACTCTGGAAATCAGCAGAAAACATAGAAATGATAAACAGTAAAGATATGGTGCTTTTAACAAATCCTGAAGTAATACTCCTGTTTATTCATTCAAATTTAGAACACATAATGGATGCATGTAACAAAGAAAGATAAAAAATGACAAGAAGGAAATAATTCACTTCAATAGCTCATCACATGAATCCTGAAATATGATGCTAATTGATCTGATCCAGTCTGCTACTCGAAATTTGAAACACAAAAGCCTTCAAGTTCAATAAAAAATGACTATAGAAATCTTTAGCAATTTATTCCACTATAATACTTCTAAAGATGAAGTATCTATACATAATTGTTTACAAAATATCCTAGAATGCTTCTAGGAATTATCTAAGGAAAATAGAAATATCTTTACAACAAAATAGAGGCAACTGCTTAACAAATCAGTAAGCTGTCCTATCTATCCAAATAAAATAGAAACTAATTGTGGATTAGGTGCAGCTGGCTGCCTTGGTGTCCTCTTTGCTGACTCAGATATTTTCAAGTTGGTTTTGAAATCTGATCTGTGTTATCTTTAACTTTTTCACTAAGATGCTCTTTGATCTCTGATACTCTTTAAACTCAAATACTCTTTGACCACTGTAAAACTATTTACTGCTGTAATAAAAAATATGTTTTGACTGAAAAGCAACAAACTGTTTTTTTTCCTTTTACCTTTCTGCCTCTTACTTTTCACAGTAAATCTGTAAGTGACTGCCAAGCTTCCTCATTTGGAATTTGTATCTTCTTTAACTTCCTGAAATTCTCATATGCCTCTATATATCTAGAAAAAGTTGGTTTTATGACAAACAAGTATCTTATCCCATGCTGCAAATAAAATAAATCCTCAAAACTTCTGAGTAAGACTTTTCCTGTTTGAGTGCCTTGTCCACCTGCCTTTTCAACTTGCTCCTTTGCATATTATTTGATCTTTTTATTGTAATCCTCATGAGGCATAAGCTTATCATTGATAACCAAAATTTTAGGTAGATTTCTTTGCCTAAGATTTTCAAATTTGACCATAAACTTGGTTATTGCAATGTTCATATTCTCACACTTCTCTTCAAGTTGTTTCACCAGGTTCTTCTTGGTGAGGACTTTCCTTATTTCAAGGATTGTTTCAGTCCTGTCAGTAATTTCAATTTCTTCTAGCTCTTGCTTGTTCTTACTGTTAAGAAACTTGATCAATTCTATTGCTTGCTCAGGTTTGTTATCAAGCTCATATTTAGTGTTCTGAATTTCTGCTAATGCTGCTTTTGGTAAATCTCTCTGTTCAAAGATCACTTGAATTGAGGGCCAAACATCATTGATGGCTTCAATGATTTTGTTCCATAAATAGTTTTTCACGTATGACATTGGCTCTTTTAAGGTTAATTCCTTTTGTAACTTCCTCAATTCTTCATTTAACCTATTAGCCCTTTGCTCATGATTTTTATCATTTATTTGAGCTAACTTGTTTGTATTTTCAAGGTTATCAACCATCTTTTTCAATCTATTAATCTCACTTGTCTGAAGTGACATTTCTTCCATGGCCTTTATTAGCTTTCTGGCCTCATCTGTAGGTTGAGATGCTATAGTAGATGACTCTGTAGTTGATGTTGTAGATGATGTCACTAGCACTGCAGTAGCCAGTGGTTCTTTGGGTGCCAACTCTTCTGCTAGAGTTGAAGGCACAACTGTAGTAACCATAGGGATAACTGAATGTACTTCTGGTGTTTTTGTTGTTTCCTTTTCATGGAGAAGTTTGTCCAGTTGTATCTCCATTTCTTTGATCTTTGTTGTTAGCTGAAAGATTAAGTTCATCATGTTATCTTTCTCATTCTGTCCTTGTATTATTTATTTATCTTGAGGATGTTCAATTTATGGCAATTTAAGCTGCTTCCTCAATGCTGCAATTTTCTCATTTTTCTTTTTTACTAACTGCTCTGCTTCTTTGACATTTGCATGGTTATATCCAACCCGTAAGGCAAATTCTTCTAAAGATTTAATTATGAGATCTTTAGCATATAAGGATGCTTTGTCAAGTTTCATTTGATATTTCATATTTGTGATAGTGTTCTGAAGTTTTTGAACACTCATAGTATTAGTTGTAACAGTAGAATACAACATCTCTGAACTCTGTCTATGAAATTCTATTTGATCAAGTGCATGAATGCTTTCTATTGGAACTTCTAAATCAATCTTCTTATAATTTGCAACTGTCTTTGGAGTTTTCACTGTAGGCTGTAATACTGACATGATCAACTTTTTATTTGAGTAATCAAATGCAGATAAAAGTCTATTTTTAATGCTTGGTGTTTGTTTCAGATATTTAGAGTAGATCTCATTTTTAATCTCTTCATTCTTTGACTTAATATGTTTGTACTTTTCCCTGATATCTAGATCTTTTTCCTCAATTGTTTGTGAGGATTATGCTTCCATGTTCTGTTGTTTTTCTATCAACTGTGCATTTGAATTATCAATTTTTTCTTCATTTATATTCTCTGTAACTTGTTCATTTATGATGACTGTAGTAGCATCATTATTAGTTACCGGGACATCTTTGTCTTTAACCTCAATGCTTACCTTGTCTTTACCCACTGGATCTATTTTGGGCTTTTTATTATATCTTATCTTGAATCTAGTCTCAGTAGTGGTTTCAGCAACATAAGAACTTTCTTCTCTGAATCTCTTGGTGGCTTTTTCTGTTTGATCTGCAGTTTGTAAAGTGTGACTAGAATCACTTTGTTTTACTGCATCTATTAAATTATTTTCTGTCCATTCAGTCTAATTAGCATACTTCTCAATCTTTGGTTTTTTCTCATGGATGTAGGGTGTCAATTTACACTTAACCCTCATTTTACTCAGTATCCCTTGTGGATCATCGTTCCATGAGAAACTCTCTTCAAATTTGTACTCTAATAGCTGTTTAGTTGCTTATGCTTCTACATCTCTATGGTTACAAATGAATGGTCCCACTTGATTCTTTAATTTAAATTGTGTTTTCTTCTTTGCTGCTAGAAAGTTGATTGAATCATAATTTAAAATATTCTTGATGTATTCCAAAGCAAAAAACCTCATTGGTACATATTTGGGTAATTTGTAGGGCAACAAAATGGATCCAAAGATTCTAATCTCTGTGTGTTTTTCATACAAATACCAATCCCCAGACTTGGTCTACTCTGATAACTGTAAAATCTTCTTCATCTCATCATTTATCCTTGGTTTTTCAATATTTGTTAACATTTTTATCAATGGATGGATGAAGAATTCTGAAAACTCTGCATAGGTAAACTATGTTGACTCTTTTCTGATTAAAGAGGTCCAAAGAATGACTGACAGAGGCTTTCCTTCTATGTCCAGCTTCTGTAGGGTTACTGGAAACTTTTCTTCTTGAAAATACAAAAATATATGAAAGAGAAAGGATGTGTATCTAAACACTCCTTCAGTTGGAAACTTAACCAATTGGTCATGAATATTGTCAACAATATACCCAACATAATTGAAGATAATAGATGGAAGTTGTCCTGGTGTGAAAGTAGATAGGAAACCTAAAATGGATTCATCTGTATGCTCGTCTGTGAAGTACCCTAGGATGAATGATAGCATGGAAATGACATGCCTCGAAAATTCTGGAAATCTTGATGTAGAATATGGAGGATTAATTTGAGGAATTTCCACATGCAAGGGCATGAAGACTTGGAAGATCTAGAATATTTCAGGAAAGTCAAGGCTAATGTATAGCTTGGTAAGTGCTTCAATGGATAGAGGAACTGCTTGAGGATCAGGTTTAAGCTGTAATATTTGGTTAATGAACTCAACAGTATTGGTAAAAAGCACTTCTTTGTTGGAATTGACTATTGCTCTTTGGTCAGGCATATAATAATGATGGCATAACCTAATGACCTCTGGGCATGAATGAGTAATTGGAACAACATATTTGGGCAACTGTGATTCCAAAATTTGAACTTTTTCAACATTATCTAAATACTTTTCATAACTCTAGTTGTGAAGTTCTAACAAATTGAATTCTACAATGGGCGTCTGCTATATTGTAGTCAACATCTGCTAATGGAATGTTCTCAATGTCTACAACAGGAGGTTGTAGAGGAATTATAATGATAGCCGTTTTGGAAGTTGCAGCTGGAGTAGGTTTAGGCATTTTGAGGCTTTTTGGACTACAAAACTCTGCTTTTAGGCTTTTCTGGCTACTTCTGTAAGATTAAACAGTTTGCAGAAGTATTTTTTGACTTTGGCAGAGGTTCTTGGATTTAAAACAGGCAGAATATGGTCTTTTCTTGGATTTTTCCTTTCAATTTTGGACCCTCAACATGATTCACAGACCTATGCTGGTTAGAAAACAAGAAACAAGGGTTTCTTGAGTTTTTTCAATGGATAACAGGGCTAAGAATCTTTTAAAATTAGGCACAGAGGTTAGGCTACCTTTAGAGGTTTTCTGGTCTCAATTTATAGTTTTAAATAGTTTAGAAAAACTATATAAACTCAATATTTTGATTCAAAATAGTGCGTATTATAGAACAGGGTTTTTTCAAAAATTTTGATAGGGTTTGGCCTATTTTTTGGATCTTTTAATAGGCTTGCTTGGATAGATTTGAACTATGACTAGAATTTTTCTTTATCGAGGTCTTTTAAAAACTGATAACAGCCTTAATTTATGGAGCAATACTTGTTATACATAGGTATAGGTCTTTGAATAAGTTTCTGAGGCTTTTGGTAGGTTCTATGGTATATTTCTGGTTTTTGGAGCAATTCAAAGCTTTCTCAACAATCTTGATTGGCTACAGGCAGAAGTTTTGCAGATTCTGGACACGAAAATCATATATAGGCTTGTTCTTTGTGTCAGAATAACCAATACAGTAAATACGCGCAAAAGGGGAGGATAATAATGAATTTTAAAGGTTTATAAGGGAAAATTAGGGTTAATTGAACATGCAATAAATGGAGGTCAAATCTGGCAAAAAGGTGGTTTTCGGGTTTCAAAGGTGAAAAAACCACTAGTGGTTATCGCGCGCATCTGAAGTGGTAAATGGTTTTGAACGGATCGAATGCGATCCAATAAGAATATGCCATGTCAAGGAGAGAGAAAAAGGAAAAAATGCCTATTTCGCGTGGAAATGAAATTTTTTAATGTAGGCAACTTCATTTGTGATATCGTTTATCCACTGTTGGATCGTAGAAGGTTTATGTGAATAGATAAGATATGATCACAAGATGCATCGAGATTGGAGTGGGGCCGAGGTTTTTGTATATGCGAGATAGTTTGTTTAAACTTTATAAATAAAACATTTATTCAGTTTAAAACTTTGGGTTGTAAAATAGCGCGGGGGGTAATGTCACATATGTTTTAATTAAAACATTTAACCAATACATGGGCACAATTTTATATTATATGGTATAAGAAACTTTTGAAGAGTGTTTAATAACCATAGGGGGCGGGGATTTAGTTTATATATACGTTTTAAACCAATGGGAATAAGGGTGGGTTTTTATTTTATCACATGGGATATAATAACATTGGTTTAAACATTAAATATTGGGTTTTGTGGGTTATTTAAATACAAAGGATTTAATACTATACCGGAGGGTGTAGCTTAGGGATTTAATAATATAATTTGGAAATTAATATGAACTATAGGGGTAATATATGTAAAAAATACATAATTTAACACTAAGTAAAGTGTAAATAAAACATAGTTTGTCCCTTTTGAATTTTTCACACTTTAACTTAGGATAAAATGCATTTTATGGGTTTTGAGTGATTTTGAAAGGAAATGAAATTAATTATTTAGGGTTTTTACTTTTACTAAGTAAAAATGGGTTTTTACATAAAAAAAGGGATCATGATTATGGATTAAGGGTAAATGTTGATGAAATGGGTTTTGTGTAGGAATTCAATATTTTTAACCAATTAGTTATCGAGCCTTGGGTCCGGTCCCAACAAAATTCAGAGAAATGCTCTGAGCCTTTTTAACTGAAGGTTTATAATACTGAATGATTGTGGGGGAAGGGAAATTAGTAATTTTTTCCCAATCATGCTTTATTACATGCTTGCACAACTTCTTTCTACCTACCCATCATTATTTCTAACATTTTTACTTCATTTTCATGGGTGCATTTAAGCTTGCAACCCTAAATCAATTTTCTTTCAAAGCATAAAAACTATCTAAGTCTAACCTTATTTCATCCGAGGGCTCATATTAAACTGTTGAGCTTCTCATTTATTCTCTATATTATCTACTAATTTGTCAAGTTTATACTATTTGACATATCTTTATTCTCTATCTAAAACATGAAATTCCAAACATGAAAAGTTAAGGTTAAACTGTTTAACTGATCATGGATTATGGCATTTATTGACAATCTATACATAATCATTATTATTGCAGTAAAAGTAAATAGTAGTGGCATTTTGACTTGCTCACTTTCAGGTCTTATTTTATCTCTTTTTTTTCTTTTGGGGTCTATCTTTTTTCTAAGTCCTTTGATATTTCTTTTAGGACTTTTACCCTCTTTTTATTTTTCATTTTCAAAATATGGGAAAACAACTTGCAGAAAGCAAGGTATGTACATATTTACAAGACTATCCAAGTCAATTCAAAAATTATGAACCCTATTATTATAGGACCCTAACAATGGCTCCACATGGGGATGGCATTTCCTGGTGAAATGTCAAGAACTTTAAGACTAGTAGCCTTTGAATTTTGACTGTGATGACCCTGTAAGTATCTTCTGATATTTTCAATTATTCATACTTATCATATTTTACCTCTCAAAGCTTAGGGCCTTCTCTTCGGGCTTCAAATTTGTTAGGAAAACATCCAATCCAATCTAAAATCTTCAATGTATATGTACAATGATCAAAGTAAAAGAAAGTAACTATTTGTTATCTTAGAGGAGTGTTAGTGCTTCAACATTCTGCCATTTACTGTTCCATCTAACATTGTTGATCCATCCATTTCTTTCAGGTAGAAAGCATTATTACCTCTATATCCATAAATCACATAAGGTCCTCTCCATAGAAAATCAAATTTTCCATGTTTACCTTTGTCTTATCTTCTTGAATCCCATTTTAACACTTTATCTCTAATGTAGAAATCATCTTCTTTAGTCTTTTTATCAAAAAAATTCTTTAGCTTATCCTAGATAACTTGAGACTTGATATAAACTTCTTCCCTTGTTTGTTGCAAGTGAATAGTTTGATTGATCCTTCTTTGAATGTCATTTGTTTCAACTTGTAACTCTTGGATAATCTTCATTACAGGTACTCCTACGGAGGATCGAAAAACAACATCCATTACATAGACAAGCTGGTAAGGGGATGTTCCAATGGATTTTTTAGTTGTAAGTCTATCTGCCCATAAGGCATTGATTAAATTCTTGTTCCAAGTCTTTTTGTTATCTTCCAGTAACTTTTTGATGATTTTTACAAGGATTTTATTTGAGGATTCAGCTAGTCCATTACCTTGTGGGTAATATGTAGTAGAATGGCCTAGGGTGATGTGATATTTATGACAAAAGTCAACCAAATTTTTAGATTTGAATGTTGCTCCATTGTCAGTAAGTATCTTTTGTGGACATCCAAATCTTGAAAGAATGTTACTTTCTAAGAAGGAGATAATGACAGTATCTGTGGCTTGGCTAGAGGGTATGGCTTCAATCCACTTGGTAAAATAGTCAGTGGCTGTCAGAATCCACTTGTGTTGGGCTAATGATGGGGGGTGAATTTCTCCAATGAAGTTAAGACCCCATTGTTGAAATGCCATTTTTGTAGAGATGGGCTTTAAGGGCAAGGGTAATAGCTTTTTCTTACCCTCAAATATTTGGCACTTGTGACAGGAGGTCACAAATTTTTTGACATCTGTAAACAAGGTAGGCCAGTAAAAACCAGCTCTTAGGATCTTGTCTGTAGTAGTTTTCCAGTATAAATGTCCTCCAAAGTCACCTGCATGAAATTATTGTAATACTTTGTCAGCTTCTTCTTTTAACAAACATTTTAATAAAATCCCACTATGATCCTTCCAAAAAAGTACATTTTCTAAAATAAAAAATCTTACTGCCTTGAGCTTTAGAAATCTTACTTTTGTCCTTGATAAACCAGGAGGAGCTTGTAAGTTTAGTAGTACAAATATGATATCTGCATACCATGGTGAGTCTGAAAAGGCTTCACTGATCTCTGGAGTTGCCATCTCTTCTTGATCATCTACTTGGGCAATAAAATTTATGTCTAGAGCATGATAGTTTGATTCAGCCATAAGTTTAGCTAAACCTTGACCTTTTATCAATTTTGTGGGTTTTATCTCTATGTCATATTCTAATATAGTGGCAATCCAATTACCTCTTCTTCCATCAGGACCATCCTGAGTAAGAATGTCTTTTACTACAACATTTGGGACATAGACAATAATGTGAGAATAGAGAATGTAAAATCTAAAGTATTTAATGGCCTTTACCAAAGCTAAGGCTTGTTTCTCCATGATATTGTATTTCAAAGTTGCATCTCTAAGTGTTCTGCTAAAGAAAGCTATGGGTTTTTGATAACCCTGGTCATTTTTCTGCAGTAAAACTGCAACAATGGTGTGCTCTGAAGCAACTGAAAAAATGATGAAATCCTTTTTGAAATCCGGACTTATAAGGATTGGAGTTTTGGTTAAGGCTTATTTGATAGATTCAAAAGAATTTTTGGCCTCAACAGTCCATTTAAGAACTGAATCCTTTTTAAGCATGTTGTTTAATTCTCTAATTATCTCAGCTAAATTAGATATGAATCTTCTTAAAAAGTTAATCTTACCTGGAAAGGCTTGTAACTCTTTTATGTTTCTTGGTGGATTGATGTTAAGAATTGCTTCTATTCTTGCATGATCTATTCTAATGCCTTCCTTAGAAATTATGTGTCCTATTAACTTGCCTTCTTCTGATACAAATAAGGTTTTCTTAGGATTTAATGAGATGCCAAACTTTCTACATTTTATAAAGACTTGTCTAAGATGATCTAAGTGTTCATAATCAGTCTTAGAAAATACAGTTATGTCATCTAAGTAAATTACTAAAAACTCATGAATTTCCTTTGCAAAGGCTATATCCATAGCTCTTTGAAAGGTTTCCCCTGCATTCATTAAACCAAAAGGCATTTTTACATACATAAAAGTGCCCCAAGGAGTAGTAAAAGCTGTTTTGGCTTGATCCTCTGGTTGGACTAAAATCTGGATGCATGCATAAAATCCATCTAAAAGAGAAATCCTAGAAGATCCAACTACCCTTTGTAGAATATGATCAATTTTTGGTAAAGGATAATTATCTTTTAATGATACTTTGTTTAGATTCCTAAAGTAAACACATAATCTAATCTCTCCAGTCTTTTTTCTGGTTGGAACTAGGTTAGAAACCCAATCAGAATATCTAATTGGTGCAATTATCTGTGCATCATACATTCTTTTTACTTCTTTGTCTATTAAGGGCATCAAAATAGGGTTGATTCTCCTTAACTTTTGTCTAAAGGGCTTTTGATCTTCTTTTATAGGAATTTTATGTTGAATTATATTGGTGTCATAGGATTTAAGGTCCTCATAACTCCAAGCAAAAACTTCTTGGAATTCCTTAAAAATAGCAATATATTTTTCCTTTTATTGTTGAGGTAAGGCTTTGGAAAGTTTAATCATTTTGGGTTTTATTTATGTGCCTATGTTGCATTCAATGTCATATTTAAGTGGCTCCATTTTGGATTTTCTAGCTACATCATTTGAGTCAAATAAATCCTCTAAAGGAGTTAAACCTTTTGGTAAGAAATTATCTTTGAGATTTAACATTCCAGATTCATCATCAATTATCTCATCAATTTCTACTCTCCCTAAGTTATCTATATCTAATTGACTGAATTTAGTTGGTCTAGAAAACTTTAATTTATTTACATCTACATTATTCAAATCTATTTCATTATCTAAATCTTGATCTATGGTAAAATCAGTGTCTATTTTACAGTTCTGAAATTCACCTTCATTATTCATAAAATGGTAAATTTGCTGGTCTTGTGAAAAAATTTGCCAATATTTGAGGTTGTCTGGGATTATCGGTTTGTGCTTTAATTCTACAGTATACATATGATTAGGCTGAAAAGGTAAATTACAAGTGCTAGCAAAGGTTGCTAAAGAGTGTGCTTGTAAAATTTTCCTTCTTGGTATTGCAGAGAAATTATATTCCAATAAATCATCAATTAAATCTAGTACAGTCTCTCTATATCGGCCTAATCTAGGATTGTAAATAGAATATTCACCTTTAATTTGTTTTACAATCAACTCTGAGTCTCCCATTATTTCTATTCTTTTACCTCCTAAATTTCTGATGATTTGGAGTCCTAATATGAGGGCTTCATACTTAGCCATATTGTTTGTGCATTTGAAATTCAGTGTGAAAGCATGGCCTTCTGCATGATTTTTCTCTATATTAGTTATCCATACTCCTGCTCCTGCTCCTAACTTGCTTACTGAGTCATCAAAGTCTAAATTCCATAAATATTCATGAAAGATATTATCATTGTTTTTTGTTTTCTTTTCTTCCCTTAGTTCAGTATTGATTTTATTATCAGTTTCAACATTACATAGGAAGAATGAATCTAGGTCAGTAGGTGTAGCAGAATTTGGGTAATTTATTGATCTTGCTACATTACTTACCATATATTTCATCAAAATTTCCCTATATAACTTCTTATGTTGACCAAAAACTGATATAGTAGCATAATACATGTCCAATTATAGAGATCCCTGTAACTTTTCTCCCCATGAGCGAGAAAATAACATTCCATATTTAGGTGCGATATCGGCTACTACAATGTCCATAAGTATACTCTTACCAGGATATTGAACTAGTGTTACACATAAATTTTTGATTAATCCTAGGCAATTTACTTTGCTTGAGTCAAATGATAATAAATCCTTGTAAGGCCTTGTAATGTATAAGTTCAAGGTTTCCATTATAGCTTTGGGCATTAGATTATGTGAAGCTCCTAAATCTAACATTGTGTTGTGTAAGATTTGATCATGAATGGTTAAACTGATGTAAAATGGAGGAATTGATCCATCTTGATGCTTTCCATTTACATCCGAGCCAAATATCAACTCTGGTTGATCATCATTCAAGTTTAAGGAGTCTTCTCCATCATTTATGTTTAATTTTTCAGTGATGGTTGATTTATAAAAATCATGTTTTACCAATTCTGTTAAAGGAATTGGTATTTTTAACTTTGCAATTTCAGTTTGTATGCTGAATGAAGGTTGAGATTTACTTATTTGAATTAACTCTTCTTTGGTAACTGTAGTTTGTGTTGGTTTATCTTGTTTTTCTATAGATATATTTTCATTCTGTTTGAGTTTCTTGTGTTTTACTGCTTTTTGTTTTCTTTTCAGGAATTTTTTGTGAAGTAGTAGATGCTTTTTCAGTTTTAGAATTGTCACAAGCTGTTTTTGCAGTTGCAACTTTTGGATCTGCTGAATTTGGATCAGTAGTGATTGTTTTAGGATCTAAGTTTGATGTTTTAGCAGAATTATATGCTTTTGCAGCAACAGATTTTTGTGAATCTTCTGTAGCTTGAGAAACTTCATCTGTTATGTCCACAATCTTTGGACTTGGTGAAATTTTGGGGCTGGAAACTTTGTGGGATGAACTAGAGTTTTGCCTATTTTCCCTAGGGAGAATTTGCAGAACTTTTGTTGTTGGGGCTTCTACTGTTTTCTTATTTTCATTTTGAGGAGTTTTCTTAGTAGAAGGTTCAGTATTTTTCTTACTCCTAAGTTTATATTGCTTATGAACTTCGTTTATGGCAAAATCATAACCTTGTTTATAATCGAAGGATTCCCCTGAATCTAATTGGAGTTGTTGGAGTTCAAATAACTCTTGATCTTCATGTGTGAAAAATATAGTGTTATTATCATCTATTACCATTAAATTTATGGTATCCTCATCCTCAACATTGTTTTCAGAACTCTCAGCATAGTTCGCCTGAAATGGAGGTCTTATTTTTTGGTCTAGAACTGATTCTTTTGATTTTCCTGAATTTATGTTTTTTCTAAAATTGAGATTTCTAATTTTTTGTTGATAATCCCATTGAGGTCTTTTTTCTATGTTATATAACCTATATATAATTCTCTCCAAGGTCTTAGCTAACATATCTATTTTTGTGTCTGAACTAGAGGCTTCTTCATTCATGGTTACTCTCCTCTCATTTCTTAATCTAGATTTTTTAGCTAGAATGTTTACTTCTACACCTACAACATATGTTTTCATTATTTCTAAAGTTTTTGCATTTCTTTCTCTTAACTGATATGCCATGTCAGTGTCAAATCCATCTGGGAATTTGAGTAAGACAGAGTCAAGAGTGGGTTTTAGATTTGCAGGAATTGAATTGTAAACACTATTATATCTAGTGCAATAGTCTTGTACTGACTCATTGGGAGCTCTCTTCATTGCATCAGATTCAGACAATATTTGTAGGGGGGTTTTCTTCTTTTCCCATTTATTTAAAAATAATCTATGGAAAACAACTAAATCAGTTATACTACCAGCATTAAGGCCTTTAAACCATTTCTTGACTTTTCCTGTTAATGTTTGTGCAAACAACCTCATCTATACATCTGAATCATCTATTTCATGGAGTTCAAAGTAATCTATCATTTTGTTTATCTGTTGTTGTGCAGTGTACTGTGTGGTAGCATCAAATTGTGGTATCTTACTTTGATAATCTTGAGGCATGTCATGAAGTTGTCCTGGAAGAACTAGGGGAGCATACCTAGTAGCCATAGCTTGAATTCTAGCTTGGCTAGGAGGTAAAGTGGAAGAGCTTGGGGCTGAACTGGAAGTAGTGGCTGATGAAACTAGATTATAGGATGTTGAACTAGAAAAAGCAGTGGAGGAACTAAAAGCTGAAGTGGAGGTACTAGGAAGTGAAACTGAACTCTATGAGGAACTAGTAGGAAATGAGAATAACGTGTTTGAAAAAATGGAAGGTAAACTAGTGGATGAAATGGATGTAGGGGATAAAGGAAATAATATTCTAGGCTGGAAGGGTAGTCTATAAATAAATGGATCTATTGATTGTATGGTAGTGGAAACTATAGATGAAGTAGTGGTTTCTAAATGAGGAATGGAAGGTTTAGATGTATATGCTAACAGTTGGGCTAATTATATGGCTTCATAAATTTCTTTAAGAATAGTAGCATTAATCTCTTCAAGTTTGTCCTAATTTCTGAATTTCTTTAATTTAGATTCTACTGTAATATTTTTATGTTTTGCTTCCAAAAATGAAATAAAAACAGGGTCTAAAATAGCAGTACTTAAATTACCTTCAGATTTTCTTCTGAACAAAGAATTTTCAAATTTCAAATCAAACTCTATATCCTATAAATTTACTAATTCTTATGGTAATGAATTGACTCTTATTTATGAAATTTTAACATCTAAATCTTCTATCTATTTTTTCTTTTTGCCAATTATGTCCGGGTTGTCCATTATAACAGTAGGTTTAGGATCTGGGTTAGACCTGGTATAATAAACTTTCCCAGAAGCCAGAATTACAAATTTTTGATAAAAATGATACTCACAACTTATAAAATAGTCTTAAAGGAAAAAAGATGATGGAAAAGGTTTCTTTAAGACCTATTTTATGACTAAGGATTGGTTAGTTCCCCAGTATGGTCGCCAGTATGTTATCACTCTAGTAATTCTAAAGTTGTCAGATTTTAGTTTAAAGTCTAAAAACACTAGAGGTAACCACATACCAACTTTTAAACTCTAGGATCTAGCCTTCCTAGGGTTCAGAGAGGGCTCTCTCTATAAGATTTAACTTTGTTTTAATTATTAGATATTAGGCTAGTTATGATTGTGAAATTTGGTTTTGGTTTGATTTATTTGGTGGGAAAAATCACCTAATGAGATGGATAATGGGAAATTTGATTGTCCATTGGGCTAAGGAGTCAAAAGTCAAGTAGACAGAAACTAGGATCAAGGTAAAAAAGTCAAATGTTTTCAGGGTAAGATCGATAACCCTTGAAGATCTTGGAAGGCTGTTTGGTGAGGTGATATGATCGGGATAAACAACAATGAAGGACTCTTTAATCCAGAAAAGGGCAGTAGTAGACAGAGGTTAAACGAAAGAGGGAGCAATTAAGGGTTCCCTACTCTGGAAATCAACATAAAACATAGAAATGATAAACAGTAAAGACAGGGTGCTTTTAACAAATCCTGAAGTAATACTCCTGTTTATTCATTCAAATTTAGAACACATAATGGATGCATGTAACAAAGAAAGATAAACAATGACAAGAAATAAATATTTCACTTCAATAGATCATCCCATGAATCCTGAAATATGATGCTAATTGATCTGATCCAGTCTGCTACTCGAAATTTGAAACACAAAAGCCTTCAATTTCAATAAAAAATGACTATAGAAATCTTCAGCAATTTATTCCACAATAATACTTCTAAAGATGAAGTATTTATACATAATTGTTTACAAAATATCCTAGAAAGCTTCTAGGAATTATCTAAGGAAAATAGAAATATCTTTACAACAAAATAGAGACAACTTCTTAACAAATCAACAAGTTTTCCTATCTATCCAAATAAAATAGAAACTAATTGTGGATTAGGTGCAGTTGGCTGCCTTGGTGTCCTCTTTGCTGGCTCAGATATTTTCAAGTTGGTTTTGAAATCTGATCTGCTTTATCTTTCACTTTTTCACTTGGATACTCTTTGATCTTTGATAATCTTTAAACTCAGATACTCTTTGACCACTGTAAAATTGTTTACTACTGTAATAAAAAATATGTTTTGACTGAAAATGAGCAAACTGTTTTTTCTTCCTTTTACCTTTATGCCTTTTACTTTTCACAGTAAATCTGTAAGTGACTGCCAAGCTTCTTCATTTGGAATTTGTCTCTTCTTTAACTTCCTAAAATTCTCATCTGCCTCTGTATATCTAGAAAAAATTGGTTTTATGACAAGCAAGTGTCTTATCTCATGATGTAAATAAAATAAATCCTCAAAAATTCTGAGTAAGACTTTTCCTGTTGGCATGCCTTGTCCACCCGTCTTTTCAACTTGCTCCTTTGCATATTCTTTGATATTTTTATTGTAATCCTCCTGAGGCATAATCTTATCATTGATAACCAAAACGTTAGGTAAACTTCTTTGCCTAAGATTTTCAAATTTGACCATAAACCTGGTTATTGCAATGTTCATATTCTCACACTTCTCTTCAAGTTGTTTAATCAGGTTCTTCTTGGTGAGGGCTTTCCTTATTTCAATTCTATTGCTTTCTCAGGTTTGTTATCAAACTCATCTTTAATGTTCTGAATTTCTGCTAACGCTGCTTTTAGTAAATCTCTCTGTTCAAAGATCACTTGAATTGAGGGCCAAACATCATTGATGGCTTCAATGATTTTTTTCCATAAATAGTTTTTCACATATGACATTGACTCTTTTAAGTTTAATTCCTTTTGTAACTTCCTCAGTTCTTCATTTAAACTATTAGCCCTTTGCTCATGAGTTTTAGAATTTATTTGAGCTAACATGTTTGTATTTTCAAGGTTATCAACCATCTTTTTCAATCTATTAATCTCACTTGTCTGAAGTGACATTTCTTCCATGGCCTTTATTAGCTTGCTGGCCTCATCTGTAGGTTGAGTTGATGTAGTAGATGACTATGTAGCTGATGTTGTAGATGATGTCACTGGCACTGCAATAGCCAGTGGTTCTTTGGGTGCCAACTCTTCTGGTAGAGTTGAAGGCACAACTGTAGTAATCATAGGGATAACTGAATGTACTTCTGGTGTTTTTGTTGTTTCCTTTTCATGGACAAGTTTATCCATTTGTATCTCCATTTCTTTGATTTGTGATGTTAGCCAAAAGATTAAGTTCATCATGTTATCTTTCTCATTCTGTTCTTTTATTATTTCTTTGGCTTGAGGATGTTCAATTGATGGAAATTTAAGTTGCTTCCTCAATGTAGCAATGTCCTCATTTTTCCTTTTTACTAACTGCTCTGCTGCTTTGACATTTGCAGGGTCATATCCAACCTGTAAGACCAATTCTTCTAAAGATTTAATTCTAAGATCTTTAGAATATAAGGATTCTTTGTCAAGTTCATTTGATATTTCATATTTGTGATAGTGTTCTGAAGTTTTTGAACACTCATAGATTTATTTGTAATAGTAGAATACAACATCTCTGAACTCTGTCTATGAAATTCTATTTGATAAAGTGCATGAATTCTTTCTGTTGGCACTTCTAAATCAATCTTCTCATAATCTACAACTGTCTTTGGAGTTTTCATTGTAGGCTGTAATAATGACATGATCAACTTTTTATTTGAGTAATCAAATGCAGATAAAAGTCTATTTTGAATGCTTGGTGTTTGTTTCAGATATTGAGAGTAGATCTCATTTTTAATCCTTTCATTCTTTGACTTAATCTGTTTTTACTTTTCCCTGATATCTAGATATTTTTCCTCAGTTGTTTGTGAGGATGATGCTTCCATGTTCTGTTTTTTTTCTATCAACTTCGCATTTGCATTATCAACCCGTTCTTCATTTATATTCTTTGTAACTTGCTTATTTCTGATGACTGTAGCAACATTATTATTATTTACCGGGACATCTGTGTCTTCAACCTCAATGGTTACCTTCTCTTTACCCACTATATCTGTTTTGGGCTTTTTATTATATCTTATCTTGAATCTAGTCTCAGTAGTGGTTTCAGCAACATAAGAAATTTCTTCTCTGACTCTCTTGGTGGATTTCTCTGTTTGATCTACAGTTTGTAAAGTGTGACTAGTATCACTTTGTTTTACTACATCTATTAAAGTATTTTCTGTCCACTCAGTTTGATTAGCATACTTCTCAATCTTTGGTTTTTTCTCATGGATGTAGGGTGTCAATTTACACTTAACCCTCATTTTACTCAATATCCCTTGTGGATCATAGTTCCATGAGAAACTCTCTTCAAATTTGTACTCTAATAACTGTTTAGCTGCTTCTAGTTCTGCATCTTTATGGTTACAAATGAATGGTCCCACTTGATTATTTAATTTAAACTGTGTTTTCTTCTTTACTGCTAGAAATTTGATTGAATCAAAATTTAAAATCTGTCTGATGTATTCCAAAGCAAAAAACCTCATTGGTACATATTTGGGTAATTTGTAGGGAAACAAAATGGATCCAAAAATTCTAATCTCTGTGTTTTTCATACAAATACCAATCCCTGGACTTGGTCTACTATGATAACAGTAAAATCTTCTTCATCTCATCATTTATCCTTGGTTGTTCAATATTTGTTAACATTTTTATCAATGGATGGATGAAGAAGTCTGAAAAATCTACATAGGTAAACTCTGTGGACTCTTTTCTGATTAAAGAGGTCCAAAGAATGACTGAAAGAGGATTTCCTTCTATGTTAAGCTTCTGTAGGGTTACTGGAAACTTATCTGCTTGAAAATACAAAAACATATGAAAGAGAAAGAATGTGTATCTAAACACTCATTCAGCTAGCAACTTAACCAATTGGTCATGAATATTGTCAGCAATATACCCAACATAATTGAAGATAACAGATGGAGGCTTTCCTGGTGTGAAAGTAGATAGGAAACCTATATGCTCGTCTGTGAAGTACCCTAGGATGAATGATAGCATGGAAATGAAATTCCTTGAACATTCTGGAAATCTTGATATAGAATATGGAGGATTGATTTGAGGAATTTCCACATGCAAGGGCATGAAGACTTGGAAGATCTGGAATATTTTAGGAAATTCAAGGCTAATGTACAACTTGGTAAATGCTTCAATGGACAGAGGAACTACATGAGGATCAGGTTTGGGCTGTAACATTTGGTTAATGAACTCAACAGTGATGGTAAAAAACACTTCTTTGTTGGCATTGACTATTGCTATTTGCTCATGAATATAATAATGATGGCATAACCTAATGACCTCTGGGCATGAATGAGTAACTGGAACAACATATTTGGGCAAGTGTGATTCCCAAATTTGAACTTCTTCAACATTATCTAAAGACTTTTCATAACTCCAGTTGTGAAGTTCTAACAAATTGAATTCTACAATGGGGGTCTGCTATCTTGTAGTCAACATCTGCTAATGGAGTGTGCTCAATGTCTACAATAGGAGGTTGTAGAGGATTTATAATGATAGTCGTTTTGGAAGATGCAGCTAGAGAAGGTTTAGGCATTTTGAGGCTTTTTGGACTACAAAACTCTGCTTTTAGGATTTTTTGGCTACTTCTGCAAGATTAAACAGTTCGCAAAAGTATTTTTTGACTCTAGCAGAATTTCTTGGATTTAAAACAGGCAGAATATGGTCTTTTCTTGGATTTTTACTTTTAATTTTGGACTCTCAACATGATTTACAGACCTTTACTGGTTAGAAAACAAGAAACAAAGGTTTCTTGAGTTTTTTCAATGGATAACAAGGCTAAGAATATTTTAAAATTAGGTGCAGAGGGTAGGCTACCTTCAGAGGTTTTCAGGTCTCAATTTATAGTTTTAAACAATTTAGAAAAACTATATAAACTCAATATTTTGATTCAAAACAATGTGTAGTATAGAACAGGGTTTTTCAAAAAATTTGACAGGGTTTGGCCTATTTTTTGGATCTTTTAATAGGCTTGTTTGGATAAATTTGAGCTATGACTGGAATTTTTCTTTATCAAGGTCTTTTAAAAACTGATAACAGGCTTAATTTCTAGAGGAATACCTGTTATACGCAGGTATATGTCTTTGAAGAAGTTTCTGAGGCTTTTGATAGGTTTTGTGGTATCTTTCTGGTTTCTGGAGCAATTCAAATATTCTCAGCAATCTTGAATGGCTACAGGTGAAATTTTTGTAGGTTATGGACATGAAAATCATGTATAGGCTTGTTCTGTGTGTCGGAATAAGCAATACAGTCAATAAGCGAGGGAGGATAACAGTGCATTTTCAAGGTTTATTTAGGAAAATTAGGGTTAATTTAACCTTCAATAAATGGCGATCAAATCTGGCGGAAAGGCGGTTTTCGGGTTTCAAAGGCAAAAAAACCACTGGTGGTTATCACGCGCATCTGAAGTGGTAAATGGTTTTGAACAGATCGAATGTGATCCAATAATAATGTGCCACGTCGAGGAGAGAGAAAAAGGAAAAACTGCCTATTTCGCGTGGAAATGAAATTTTTAATGCGGGCAACTTCATTTGCAATATCATTTATCCACCGTTGGATCGTAGAAGGTTTATGAGAATGGTTAAGATATGATCACAAGATGCATCAGGATTGGAGTGGGGTCGAGGTTTTCATATATGCGAGATGGTTTGTTTAAACTTTATAAATAAAACATTTATTCAGTTTAAAACTTTGGGTTGTAAAATAACGTGTGGGGTAATGTCACATATGTTTTAATTAAAACATTTAACCAATGTTTTAACAAATACATGGGCGCGGGTTTATATTATATGGTATAAGAAACTTTTGACGAGTGTTTAATAACCATAGGGGTGGGGATTTAGTTTATAGATAAATTTTAAACTAATGGGAATAAGGGTGGGTTTTTATTTTATCACATGGGATATAATAACATTTGTTTAAACATTAAATATTGGGTTTTGTGGGTTATTTAAATACAAAGGATTTAATACTATACAGGAGGGTGTAGCTTAGGGATTTAATAATATAAGTTGGAAATTAATATGAACTATAGGGGTAATATATGTAAAAAATACATAATTTAACACTAAGTAAAGTGTAAACAAAGCATAGTTTGTCCCTTTTGTATTTTTCACACTTTAACTTAGGATAAATGCATTTTATGGGTTTTGAGTGATTTTGTAAGGAAATGAAATTAATTATTTATGGTTTTTACTTTAACTAAGTAAAAATGGGTTTTTACTTAAAAAAATGGATCATGATTATGGATGAAGGGTAAATGTTGATGAAAATAGGTTTTGTGTAGGAATTCAATATTTTTAACCAATCAGTTACCGAGCCTTGGGTTCGGTCCAAACATAAGTCAGAGAAATGCTCTGAGCCTTTTTAACTGAAGGTTTAGAATATTGAATGATTGTGGGGGAAGGGAAATTAGTAATTTTTTCCCAATGATGCTTTATTACATGCTTGCACAACTGCTTTCTACCTACCCATCATTATTTCTAACATTTTTACTTCATTTTCATGGGTGCATTTAAGCTTGCAACTCTAAATAAAATTTCTTTCAAAGCATAAAAATATCTAAGTCTAACCTTATTTCATCCGAGGGCTCAGATTAAACTGTTGAGCTTATCATTTATTCTCTATCTTATCTACTAATTTGTCAAGTTTATACTGTTTGACATATCTTTATTTTCTATCTAAAACATGAAATTCAAAACATGAAAATTTAAGGTTAAATTTTTTAACTTATCATAGATTATGGCATTTATTGACAATCTACACATAATCATTATTCTTGCAGTAAAAGTAAATAGTAGTGGAATTTTGGATTGCTCACTTTCAGGTCTTATTTTATCTCTTTTTTTTCTTTTGGGGTCTATCTTTTTTCTAAGTCCTTTGATATTTCTTTTAGGAATTTTACCCTCTTTTTATTTTTCATTTCAAAATATGGGAAAACAACTTGCAGAAACCAAGGTATGTACATATTTACAAGACTATCAAAGTCAAATTCAAAAATTATTAACCCTATTATTATAGGACCCTAACACAACCAACCCAAGGAAGAGCAATAAGACATATCGAGAATCCTCAACTAAAAATTTAGCTCTCTCATTGAGTTGATATCGGATAGAAAGGTTGAAATACAAGAAATAACCTAGCATATTCCCAAGCTTGTTGTTGAGGATCACAACCCCCTGCTTCTCAAAGAAATCACTCATAAAGAGGTGGAGGAGGTTGTCATAAGCATTCCAAGAGATAAATCCCTGAGTCTTAATGGATTCTGTTGGAGTTCCCATGTTTTGGAAAGTTTGGCAATACCAAAATATGAGACAACATCAAAACCACTTTTAGACCTCAGGATCTAGCCCTCCTGGGTCCAGAGAGGGATCTCTCTATAAAGGCAAAGGTATATGTCTTTGAAGTTCAGTTTTAAGGTTTTAGGCTAGTTATAAGGCACAATAGTTTGTTTTGTTTTGTTTGGTTGTTGGGAAACATGAAGGAAGGGTTCAATATAAGACAAAGGGTGAGAAAAGAGGATTTTAGGCATTCAAAGAACACTCGAGACCATTGGGAAATGGAGTCATAAAAGGGTTTACTTGCTATTCAATATTCAAGGCTTTCAATTGAGCTAGTCATCTAAAACAGAGGATCTTAAAGATGATAGTGTGGTATGAAATGATGGGAAAGGGAGTGAATGACAAGGAAATCTCCAAGGTGACCACTTAGGAACAAGTTCTAGGGACAGGAAATGCCATTAAACACCTATGATCCACCCCTAAAAGGTTAAATTTTCATACAACAAGAAACATTCAAGATTTAAACACAAAGGAGAAGGTCTGAGATCAGAGAAAGGCCTTGAACTTTCAATGCTTCGACATCCAACTTAAGGGAGCTTAGAAAGGTTCAATTGATTGAAGAAGACCCTAGTGAGACAGAATCAGCATTCTAAACTCACAGTATCCCAATTATTTCAATTAAAACCCAACAAGAACATCTAAGAATAGATTCATAAATTCATACGTTAGCTAGCAGTGAATAACAGCTACTACACTAGTTAAATGATCTTGAATTAGTTCTCAGATAACACAATCAGTAGAAAACATTAAAGATAAGAAGAGCAGGGGCATTAGGGTACCATGCAAGGGTATATCCTAAGACAGGTTTCTGATTCTTACCAGAGAAACGAAATGTAATGAATTACAGTAGGAAAACAGAGATGAAGGCAGAAAACATCACCACTGCTTTAAATTAGGATCCAAAGAAATGTGCTTGTCATATTAAAGAGCAACACTAGTCATGTACAACATTGTCCAACAACTTGATATTCAGCCTGGAAACATCTTCCTCAGCCTATCTTACACTTCACACACAAAACTATATCTCAAGAGAACAACTTACAATTCACAGTTATCCGATCAATAATCAACAACCCTTACAATGTGTTTTTCTTGAGTTCTTATAGCTGAAAGAGGTTCAGAGGAGGTAGATGAAACACTAAATGAACATTAAAATAGAAGTATAAGAAGAGGGCTCGAGGCCCATTCTGTCTTAATATCTATGCATTAATCTTCAGTTCTCTTTGGATGAAAGAGTGGTCTTCGACAGGCTGATATTAACTCCAGGTATGTTCTTTGATGTACTTTCGGCTGTAGTACTCTGCAGTACCCTGGTGAATAGAAAAGGTAGATAAATGACTTTCAGGTCTGCCATACTGCACAACAAATGCTCTGGTAGCATTAGGACTTCTGTCAGGGTGGAAATATTCTCAGGAACACGATGTAGAATAAAAACAGTATGGGTACTTTTTCCTTTCTCGGGAGGGAAAATTTCGCTGATGTAAAACACTGATAATATTGTTTTCTGTGCGTTAGGCCTCATTAGGCCTTCTGTATTAATCACAAGGTCTTCAATATGGTACATTTTCCCTTTTTACACTGAATTAAGGCTTAAAATATTCAAAAACATGCTTAAGACCTCTTAATCCTTCACTGATACTCTTTGCCGCTTCATCGACTATCTCTGTCTGTGAAAATGGAACTTTAATGGCACTGGAGGTTTTTACAGAGTTTAAACACTGGTTATTTGATGAAATATTTCGTTTAGAAACCTTCCCAAACATTTCTCTGCAATATCAGGCCCTGAAAATGGCCTTCCCTACGCTCTGTGCCACTATGACAGTGACTTTGAGCCATGGCAGTTTCCACCACCTGTAACCCTGCAAAACACACAAGAATGTTAAGAAAATCCATGCAGAGTGGTGGTGGATGCAGTAGAAGGCTGTGAGAATGGCAGCGCAACATGGTGGATGAGGTGAATGCAGTGGAAGACGGCTACAAAATGCTGTGAAATGGTGGAAATCTGATCTGATGGAGGTTTGGTGGAGGAATGCTTTTGAACCGTTTGATTAGGTGGACCAACGGTGATCGACGGTGGTGATTGACTGAAGGAATGACTTTGGAAGGTTGGATGATATGCAATGAACTTTAATTTAAGACATTAAAGTTGTGATTTTAAGCGGAATGATATAACCTTTCAGTGTAAAACATTAAAATTTTAATGTGGGCGGAGGAAATGATTTTTCAATGTAAATCGTGAAATTTTAGACTTTGGCGAAATACAAAGAAATGAATGAAAACGCAGTGAAATCGGCGTGAATGGTGGGACCCGGCATGGGTGGAGGGATATTTAATCAGGACCATTAGATCTCAGGAGGAGATCAACGACTGGGATGACCCGATAGAATTCTCTACTAGCGCGATGGAAGAATGTGAGTGGAGGACGCGATGCACTGTGGGCCGTTGATCTGAATGTAGGTTTTAACCCTGAACAGAAATTATCTACACACGAATCTTATAACAGAAGATAAACAATAGTGAGAGCATAAAACATAAAACAGATAAACACAAAGATTTTCCCCTGGATCCCAAATCGGGACGACCAGCTTGATTTTTCATTATATTCCTTTTAGTGTTACAACACACATATATATACATGCCGAAGCATACATAAACCCCAATCCATAAAACCTGGATTAGAACATAACCGTAGTTCCCTTGACCGGATCTACAAAAATACCAGGGGCCGAAAACCATCGTACCCCAATACCATGTGCAAAACCATGCACAAAACCATGGACGCGGACTACCCACTGAAAATTAAGGACGCGGACTACTTAGTCGTGGAAAGAATATAACACATACCCAACATTCTCCCACTTTTTGTTTTCTTTCCACGGGGGGTCACAGGAGGGCTTAATCATTGGCCCAATTCTTCAACACCCATTGTTTCTCTACACCAAGAGAACTTCTGAGTGCTCACAGACTTTGTCAATGCATCTGCAACATTCTTCAAAGTTTCCACCTTTACCAACAACACCCTTTTAGCCTCAACCATATCTCTAAAAAAGTGATATTGAACATCAATGTGCTTTGTCTTTGAATGATAAGCAGGGTTCTTAGCCAAGAAAATTTCACTTTGGCTATCACAGTCTATCCTTATAGCTTGTTGTACCAACCCCATACTTGAACAAAATCTCTGCAACCAAACTGCTTCCTTGCTTGCATGAGTGGCTGCTATGTATTCTGCCTCTGTAGTTGAAAGAGCCACTACAGACTGTCTTTTACTCATCCAACTGACTGCGCCTCCAAATAGGCTAAACACACACCCACTTGTAGATCTTCTTTGGTCCAGATCTCCAGCCCAGTCTGCATCAACAAAACCACGAATGTCCAACATTCTTTCCAATCCTGGTCTTCCCCGGTAGCACAAGCCATAATCACTAGTGCCACGTAAATATCTGAAAACCCGCTTCACTGTTGTCCAATGCTCCTTCCCTGGGTTTGACATAAACCTGCTCAATACTCCCACTGCATGTGCAATGTCTGGTCTAGTACATACCATTGCATACATTAGGCTACCCACTGCACTTGCATATGGAACACGGGACATATACTCCTCTTCTTCTTGTGTCTTGGGACACTGTTCAGCAGACAGCTTTACACCTACAGGAATAGGAACATTCACCGCTTTACTATCCTGCATATTGAACCTCTGCAATATAGTCTCGACATACTTCCTCTGGTTTAACCAAAGCTTCCTCTTTGCCCGATCTCTCTTAATTTCCATGCCCAAAATATAGTTTGCAGCACCCAGATCCTTCATGTCGAATTTGGAGAACAATTGGGTCTTCAAATCTTGGATAATTTATTTGTCATTTCCAATCAACAACATATCATCCACATACAAGAACAAATAAAATACACGGTCACCAATTAATTTAAAATAAACACAGTGATCCTCCTTGCTTCTGGTGAAGCCAAGTCCCCATATATTGGTATCAAATTTCTGATACCACATCCTTGGTGACTGTTTTAACCCATACAGAGACTTCTTCAACCTGCATACAAGTTCTTTCTTACCCTTCACCATAAAACCTTCAGGTTGCTTCATGTAGATCTCCTCTTCAAGATCCCCATGAAGAAATGTTGTCTTCACATCCATCTGTTCTATCTCAAAATCAAATGCAGCAGCAACAGATAAAAGTAATCTAATAGAAGTAACTTTGGCATCAGGAGAGAAAATATCACCAAAATCAATTCCCGGCACCTGGGAATAACCTTTCGCTACCAACCGAGATTTTTATTTCTCCACCTTGCCTTCTACATTCATCTTCTTCTTAAACACCCATTTGCTCCCAATGGGCTTCCTTCCAGCCGGCAACTCCACCAGATCCCATGCATCGTTTTTGTGTAAGGATGCCATTTCATCAACCATGGACTCCTTCCAGATTTTTCCATCCTCTGAATCTACTGCCTCCCTGACAGTTCTAGGTTCATCATCAGTTATAGTTAAGGCAAAACCTGAACAAAAAGTAGATGGACTATACCTTTCTAGTTGCCTTCTTTCTCGAACTGATCTTCTCAAAGCTGGAGTTTGTGGCTCTTCATCTTCTGAGTCTTCTTCTGTTGTAGAGTCTGATTCATCCTCCTTTAACTCAAACTCTATCTTCTCAGGTTCCTTTGGTAGGAATTCATTTTTAACAACATCTTTCACTTCTCTAAACACCACATCTCGGCTATACACAACCTTCCTTGTTTCTGGGTTCCAAAGCTTGTAACCCTTTAAACCATCCTTATACCCAATGAAGATGCACCTTTCAGATTTATTATCCAACTTGGTCCTTTTCTCCTTTGGAACATGTACATATGCATCACATCCAAATACCCTTAGATGTGAAAGAGAGGGTTTCTTACCACTCCATACCTCATGTGGGGTCTTATCCTCCAACGCTGATGAAGGTGATCTGTTAACTAAGTAACATGCAGTCTCCACTGCCTCTGCCCAGAATTCTTGTCCTAACCCGGTACCACTGAGCATGCTTCTTGCCTTTTCCATCAGTGTTCTATTCATTCTTTCTGCAACTCCATTTTGTTGAGGTGTATATGGAGTAGTCTTCTGCCATGCTATACCACACTTCTTACAGAACTCTTCAAATTCCTTCTTGCAGAACTCCCCACCATTATCTGTCCTCAATGCCTTTATCTTCTTCTCTGTCTGGTTTTCCACCAGAGCCTTAAATTCTTTAAATTTGTCAAAGACTTCAGATTTCTTCCTCAAGAAATATATTCATGTATTCCTTGAGAAGTCATCTATGAATGAAACATAGTACACAGACTTTCCCAGTGATGGAACTGACACAGGTCCAAACACATCACTGTGCACAAGTTCTAATATCTTGTTCGCCCTCTTAGCACCAAAAGGAAAACTCACCCGATTCTGCTTCCCATATACACAATGTTCACAGAAATAAAAATCCAAAGAGAAATTAGACATACCTTCTACCATACCATTTCTATGCAGTATCCGAAGGCCCTTCTCTCCAATATGTCCAAGCCTTTGATGCCATAACATGGTCTTTTCCCCAGAGACAGTTAGGCTTTCCGCTCCACTTTCAGGAACCATAGAATTGTTACACCCATCAATAACAGTGCTACCTTGTAGCTTATACAAAGTTCCAGTCCAAACTCCCTGCATTAATACCAGTGCTCCCCGAACCATCTTGCAGGCATCTTTCTCGAACACTGTTTTTACACCTGCATCATCCATCTTGCTTACATAAATTAGATTTCTGGCCAATGCAGGAATATGCAGAACATGAGGAAGTGTTCTAATCCTTCCACCTTGCAGCTTCAGCTTGACTTTTCCACGTCCGACAATTCTGGCCTTCCTATCATCCCCTAGGAAGACATCACCACCATCATATTTCTCATACTCGCAGAACCACTCCCTATGGGGAGTGAAGTGAAAGGATGCACCTGAGTTAATCAACCATGACTCATGATCTACATGTGTATTTGAAGAAGAAGCCAAATACACATCCCCACCTTCATCCGAGGTGGTTTTTGCCTCTGCAGAAGGACCTTCATCAGATCCCTTTCCTTTCTCAGGAGCTTTAGATCTGCATTCCTTTTCGTAGTGCCCTTCCTTTCCGCATTTCCAGCACACCTTTACAAACTTTCCAGGAGATTTAGATCTCCCTCTAGATTTAGATCTCCCACTCGAAACCTTATTCTTGTTTTTGTTCTGGGACCTTCCTCGTACAGATAAGGCATCTCCATTTTGACCCTCCATATTTCTCCGTCTCATTTCCTCCGACAGCAAGGCTGAGACAATGTCATCAAAGTTCAAGGTAGTTGTATTGCTACCTATTGCAATAACCAGACTGTCCCACGAGTCTGGTAGAGAACACAACAAACTGATGCACTTATCTTCATCTGAGATTTTAATATCAACAGATGAAAGCTGACTTACCACAGTATTGAAGGCGTTCAAATGCTCTGTCACCGAATCTCCATCCTTCATCCTCAGGTTATACAACTTTTTCCGCAGGAACAACTTATTCACCAGAGACTTAGATTGGTACAAAGTCCCTAGCTTTTCCCACAAGGTCTTCGCCGTAGCTTCCCCAAATACATTCAACAATACTGAATCTAAGACACACAACCGTATTGTGCTTTTAGCCTTCCGATCTAGTTTCTTCCAGTCTTCATCTGACATTCTTGTTGGCTTAGTACCTGGATCTACTGCGAACCACCGATCTTTATCCACTAGCAGATCCTCCATCTTGAGCTTCCACAACTCAAAACTCTGACCATTAAATTTCTCGATCTCTATCTTTCCGCCGCTCGCCATCTTCTCTCACCGCAAGAATCGATCCCACAGATCTCCCACTGAACAGGGTCTACCTCAGGCCCGAACTAAAAACCCTCAGCAGCAAAGGCGTCCCCTTGAAGCCTAAACAGCTTTGATACCAATTGTAGGTTTTAACCCTGAACAGAAATTATCTACACACGAATCTTATAACAAAAGATAAATAATAGCGAGAGCATAAAACATAAAACAGATAAACACAGAGATTTTCCACTGGATCCCAAATCGGGACGACCAGCTTGATTTTTCATTATATTCCTTTTAGTGTTATAACACACATATATATACATGCCGAAGCATACATAAACCCCAATCCATAAACCCTGGATTAGAACATAACCGTAGTTCCCTTGACCGGATCTACAAAAATACCAGGGGCCGAAAACCATCGTACCCCAATACCATGTGCAAAACCATGCACAAAACCATGGACGCGGACTACTCGCCGAAAATTAAGGACCAAAAATTTTCTCTGGGGCGCTGCCCCGGACCCCGATAGGGGGGGCTATCGCCCCCCCTCTTACCCCCCCGCGCGTGCTTAGTCGTGGAAAGAATATAACACATACCCAACACTGAATAGATTAACGGTCGAGATCTATTAATGGAATTTCGGAGGCGGGAGGTGAGGAAGTGGTTTTAGGATAAAAACCATTGTTTTCACGCGGCAAAAGGTGGGTGAGGGGGTTTTCACTTTTCGAACGCAATATAGGTCTCCAGCTGACACGTGGCATTTTGAAACCGCCCATATCGCGTGATTTCACATTGCTAAACTTCAGATGAGGAAACAACGCGATATTGATGCTGGCCGTTGGATCTGGGACTGCGACATCTGACGGTGGGAGATGGAGCGCGATATGATAACGTGCGCATTTAGTTAAGGTGGGGTCAAGCTGAAGGTGGTTTCAATACAGGCCGTTCGATCTACGAATGAACGACTGAGATCTGGAGAGGGAGAGCAATAATGGACGGGCCGGTTAATGAGCGGGGAGAATCATGGCCGTGGGATCCTTGGGATCAACGGTGGAGAGTTAATGATGAGGTGGAGGTAAATGGGCCATATGAATGCACGTGAGGAAAACGAGCCGTTGGATCAAGAGGGATGAACGGCTACGATTCAATCGGAGGGAGAGAGTTGGAAGGGAAAAAAATCCGATGGTGTGATGGTGCGATTGCATTTGGACCGTTGGATTGGCAGTAGATCAACGGTTATGATTGGATCGGAGGGTGACCAATCGGGGATCGGCCAATCGTGGCATCGGAGGGTAGCACATTTTAAAATCTCTGATTGGCGATGAGCGCGGTGTTGCGATGGCCGTCGGATTTAAAAGAGAATCGACAGTGGAGATGGCCATCGGAGGGTCTAAAAAGGAGTGTGATAGGCACGTTGTGAGATTTGCGCAGACTGTCAGATCTATATAGATCTACGGTTGATATTGCTCCCGATTCCAACAGACTAAAACACCATCGCATCGGGGATTTTCACTTTAACAAAGAAGACGCACTCCCGGATGTCTTCCGATTCCGATAAGTGCCATATGCTTTAGCGCTTGGTCTTAGTGGTTAGTTGCATGGAGGGGAAGTGGTTAAGGGGCTGGCCGAAAGGGCTAAGCCTGTTATATGAAGAAAAGTGGGTTTTTAGGCCTAAAAATGATGTTTTTAAGGCTTTAAAGAGGTTTCTAGTAGAGGGAAAAAGGGATTTAAAATCAAATGAAGGGATTTCACTTGGTTTTTAAAGGTGAATTGGGTGGTTTAGAAGACTTAGGAAGGGATTTTGGGAGTCAAAGGGGAAAATTTGGGAAGGGGGAAAAAGGTTAAAATGGGGAAATTTGCAGGGATACAAGGGGTAAATAGAGGCTTTCCTGAGCATAATTGTTTCACAGACAGTGAGGCTTTTTGGATGGAAACAGCAGTGAAGATTTTTTCAAAGGCAAAGGAAATACAGAGGCTTCAAGAATGATGTGTTTTCAGAGGAAATGTATTTCTTGAAGGCTCAAAAAAATATTTAGTCACCTGTTTGCTTGACAAAATATTCATAGGTGGCCAACAGATTCACAATCAAAATATTTCAAGCCTTTTTGGCCATTTTAGGAATATATGTTTGGAAAGTTAAATATTCCCATAGATTATCCCCCTTGCTCTCATAATTTGATAATACTTTCTTCTCTCTAATTCCCAAATCCTCTAAGATCTCATCTTAGGCTGAATTTTGTCCCATAGCCCTCTATAATTTCATCTACAAAATAATCTCTATGGCCATTTCCAATAGACTTAAGTTTCTTCTTCCTTCACTAATATCCCCTAAGAAAATGAAGTATGTAGAAGGTAGGAAAATCTTATATAGAATTATCCTAGCTCAAGAGCACATCCACCCACCTCAAGAGCACATTCGCTCACTTTGAACCTTTAAGCAACCTGACATGATCTTAAAACTTGGCATGTCGAAGGCACTTAACAAAGTCAGCTGGAAATTCATTAATGATACTCTCATGGCTTATGTATTTTAAAAAAAATTGGTATCCTAGATGATGGCTCTCATTTTAAAAGCATTCTTTTAAGTCATGGTTAATGGTTCCCTCTCCCTACCTTGATCCCATCAAGAGGCATAAGGTAAGAAGACCCAATATCTCATTACATCTTCTTGTTGGTTTCCAAAGGCCTAAGCCACTCTATTAGCCATGCACTCTCCCAGTAGTGTCTCAATAGTCTTCCCCTAGGCTCTAATCACTAACACTCCACTCATCAACAATTTTTGGATGACGCCCTCCTAATGGACCATCCCTCCATTTGGAAAGTGTTGGAATTCAAAAAGATCCTTGACGCCTTTGTTGTGGCTTTCGGCACAAATATTAATAATAGAAAATCATAGATATTTTTCTTCAATACCCCTCAAGATATATAAATTCATAATTCTTGTTTTTTGGTCTTTAAAAAGAGCTCTCTTACATCCAAATACTTAGGGGATCCCCTCACTGCCAATCCTCTTCGCATATCGGTTTTAGAAGAGTTGCTCCAAAATTTTGAAGAAAAAATCTCCAATTGGACCTTTCGAGCCTTGAATTTTTTCGGGCACTTAATTATATTGAAATATGTTATGCAATACATTCCCGCTTACCTCTTATCAACCCTAGTCACCCCTAAAAATATTCTCAACAAAATTCGAAACCTCTGGCGCTCCTTCTTATGGGCAGGTGTGACTTTAGGGAAAAAATGATCCTTGGTAACCTCGGACAAGGTGTTCCTTCTAAATTCAGTAGTAGGTCTTGGATTAAGAGGCCCATGGATATTAAGCCAAGCTCTGAGTGTTAAAACATGGTGGCGATGGCTCAAGAACCCTAGAGTGAAATGGTGTCAAATGTGGATCAAAAAATATTCTCATGGGCTTCATACCTCTCAACTTGTCCACATGTCATAATCCCATCATGGATCTCATATATGGAAATATTCTTGGAAAAATAAGTCCCCAATTAAATATCATTTCTTCTGGTTAAATTAGCAATGGGATGAAAACTATTTTCAGGGAGGATTCTTGGAACCAATGGTCCAATCTCTCTTCTTTATATCACCTGCTAATATCAGTCACAAATGTCAGCAACGAGGTCTTACCTTAGTGGCTCATTATTGGAATTCTTGTTCTCCCAATATGCTTTGGTTTCCCTAGAAAATTCAATCACCAACATATTACATGTCTTACATGGAAGAGAAACAACTTCTAAATCCGATATTAGAAACGTGAAATATTCCAGTGCATGAAGGCAATGGTATTATTTGTTGGGCGTATGTTAACGGTGCTGGACCTGCCAAAATTCATGGGATCTCCTCGATATGAAGTCCCAACTAGACCTCACATCGTTTGTAATAGGAGTCCCAATAGTGGGGTGTTTAATGATATGCCTTCGATTTCAAAATGAATAGAGTAGTGCGGAGTGTCTTTGGTTAAAGCAAGTATGTGACCCTGCAGAAATTCAATATGATGCATGAGTGGTTATAACACGTGAAGGGAAAAGGAAACACAGTCCTTGGAAGGATTTAATAGTACACAGCTTGAAAGGAACACACGAGGTGAAAAGACATCAAACAAACTTACAAGCAGAATAGTACACAAGTTAAAGGTGATGGATTAAGACATGAGAACACATTCAACCATATTCGTACAAATGAAAACAAAATATTTCATAATCATATGCGTAAGTTAAATAACATACATCACAAATATAACAAGAATAGTTGTACTACGTTTACAATAAATTCTTAGGATATTCCGTCACATAGGAAATAGTTAAGTATAACTTGGTCTAGCGTAAAGTTAGGTAAAGTGTGTTTCTTTAGTATGTACTTTTGTAACTTATAATATGATGGTCACGATATGTAGTGATCCAATGGTTTATTCTCTCCTCGGTATTAATAATCTGAATATGGGAAAACTTGTTATTCTATGCAAGCTCCCTCATCAGTATTAAAAATGTGTTTAAGGATCGGCCCAAATAATCATTTGTGAAAGGGTTAAAGTGTCAAGTTTCATGTGTTCTTGATGATCAAATTATGAGTTAATTAACAATTAAAAACTCATTTAAAACAAATTAAATATAATAATATAACTCACAACAATCACATAACACAATGGATGATGATAGATTTCACCCCTCCTGGGCTACATCTCCATGGACCTGCTTTAACTAGCTAGGCCCTCTCGGGTAAAATGTCTGATTATAAGCACCAATATTTCTCCAATGGATTTTTTGACTATTCCATTGGCTTCAGAACACTCAAATACCCCTAAAATGACTATTCAATCTCTGAATTTGGTCCACAGCTCCTCTAGGCTTGACCTCCAATCCCGGTGGCCATGGGCTTGTTTAATCTCCAAAGTGACAACAACACCTTCAGATGTGCTCCAACGTCTCCATAAATTATAAAATTGTGTTCAAAACATCAAATACATCAAAAATTGACTATTCATTCACTGAAATTGGCCTTCAACTGATCAGGGCATGGCCTTCCCTCTTGGTGGCCCTAAGCTTCAAAATTATTCAAGTGACAAAAAACACCTATAGGTGTGATCCTTTGTCTCTGAAAGTTGTTTCAATGAATTCATAGCATGCCAATATGCTAAGAATGACTATCCTTGAGCAAAAATTGTGTTATCACTCGGATTGAACCTCAAGGCTAAGAAGGCAATCCCGAGGTAACCTCAAACCAAACTTTAGACTTGGTATCTAGCCCTACCAAGTCAGAGAGGTATCTCTCCAAAAAAATCGCAGCCAAGAGGGCTGGATGAAAAATATTTTGGGCTAGCTAAGAAATACAGGGGGTTTTGAATTTGATTTTAGGGTTGGGCTCACTGAACAGGGATTAGGTTAAGGAGAATAGATCAGGGCCAAGGGGATGAAATTGTAGTCTGTTTGATGGGGAAAGGCAGGTAAAAGGTTTATCATTAAAAAGTGAATTAAGTGGGATGAATAGAATGGTGAGGAGTTAAGGAAAGCATCTGGAATGTATTTTCCCTAAACTGAAGAGAATGAACACATTATACTAAATTTCCCAAAACAGAGCATAAATAAATATGGATTCTTCCTTTCAAACTTGAAATATAGTATATTATAGAAATGTAATGGTTTATGAATTAAAAATACATTCAAAAAATTTGATAACAGAGAGGAAACTATGTCTAAAACTCATACTACATGGATCCCAAGAAAATAACTGCAATTTTCCATTAATGTCCAAGCCAAGATGATACTTGATCATTAAAATCTCTCAAATTGATGCCAACCATTAAAATGACTGAAAAAATACACCTTATAGACCTCAAAACCACTTCCTCTCATCCTCAAGGGTTGAATCCATGAGGTGAGGGAGTTGATACATCAAAAGTTGAACTGAAAGCTAGAGTCTAGGATGAGGAAAGTGACTCATTCCTATCTTTAAGAACTGATACATTTGACTTCAACTAATGACTTAATTAATGTGTCTACCTTAGTTAAAAGTAAAATATGACATTTACATTGTTAAATTTTTCATTTACCCAAGTAAAAAGTGAAATAGAAGTGAAATTTCAAAATTTGATGAAACTGGTGAAAATGTAAATTCTTGGTAAAAACACAGCGCCATGACAGAAAAATTGACCTGTTTTGTAAGCCACTTTTGGAGGCCTTCCCGGTGTCCAAATCAGCTCCATGATAGCTCATTGGAAAGGTCTCTGAGTCTAGTTTTCAAATATTCTTCAATGTTCTGAAATGGTTCCCATATTCCCTATAAAAACGGAGCTCTCCCAAAACTGGTATTAGCGCAGCTCCAAGGTGAGAAAAGAGGCAGAAACATGAAAATTAGGAGGTTTTTTGTACTTTTGAGGGACGAGTTCTCCTCCAAATATTCTGAAATTTTCTGAGGTTGATGTACTCATCATTATGAACATGAGGATTCTGACCATTTTCCATTTGGATTCTCCAAGAAAAAGCGCAAATTTTCTGTGTCAAATTGCTCAAAAAACCAAAAATTGCACCAAAGTGCCAAATATGCAAATTTTTTGTCAAAATGGTGAGATTACTTGTTGATCAAGGGTTAGAGGCATGAAGTGACACCAAAAAAATTATATCTAACTTCTCCTTCTCCTTTTGTTTAGTCAAGGCTTGAATCTTTGCATGGGCTCTTTTGAGCTTGGCCCTTGCAATCTTGTTTCTCATGGCATAGTGTCTTGCCATCTTCCTCTGAATATCATTGTCCCTTTTGGCCTTCTCCAGCAAGCCCTTCAAATTTAAATTTGCTCTATTAAGCTATGACTGTCTATCTCTGCTAATCTCAAGAGTAAGCAGCTCACTTGGAGTGAGCTGCTATGCCAACTCAGCTTCTCTGTCTCTCACGGGATAGAGCTCTCCTAAGCCCTATTGTCTTTGGTCTCTGTCTTGGAGGCTGATCCTCCTCACCATCAAGCTCACAAAATTTGTCCAAGGACTCCTCCAATAAATCCTTAGCCTTCCCTACCTCTTTTTGAGTTCCTCACCTCATTGATGATCTGCTTGGCCTTCAACTGCTGATTTTCCTGCTCAAGAAAGTCAATCACATACTATGCTCTGTCAAGATTAGCTTGAAGCTCACTAATATTTGCCTCTTTGCTTCTGATCAATGCATTGGTGATTCTAACCTCATCCTCATCATCAAGGTTAATCAGCTGAAAATCCTGCTCAGTTTCATGCTTGTCCTCGTGCTCATCAATGATAGGCTTTGTAGCCTTTTCTTTGCCCTTGTCTACCTGTTTTGTTGATGAAGAAAGCATGCCCCCTTTCACACCATGTGAATTAAACACATGCCTGTGGCCTCTCTGATAGGTCTTGGGAAATGGCTCAACATCAGTCACATTAGCCTAAGTTGTCTCAATGTTCCCTTCACTGCTTGATGCTTCAGTATCATGATGTGATGATGGTGAATGATTACAGAATGGTGAAGAAGTAGGATCAACATGAGGTGAAGGCATATGACTAGGTGATGATGCATGAATAGCAGGCTGAGATGGGGAAGTGTATATGGGAGGATGAGATAATGAAGGGATGCTCTGCTCATGATGACTAGGTAGGGTAGTGAAAAATCCATTTTCAATGAATGTGTCCCATGTAATGTTATTTTGATCAAGCTGATGCATGACCACCATATTGATGAGGGAGTGGTGAAACAAACTCTGCATTTGATGATTATACTACCTCATTTAGACAATGTATGCCATCTTGTCAATTCTTTGGAGAAGATAATGAGGTATATGAAGCATTATGACTTTAGTGAAGTGCATAAGGAGTCTGATATGGTATGAATAGAGTCGGGTAAACCTCCCCTCACAAGAGAAATACTTCATTATTATTTTCATCATAGGGGCATACTAGTCAAGGAGATGAGAGAAAGGAAAAATAGTTTTCTTGTCATCCTTATATCTGGGTTTGAGGTATGGTTCATAATATCTCACATCAAGTTTTACCTTTTTAAACCATTTCTCTCCCACATTAGGGATCCTTGTAGCATCTGCAATGGCATTAGTGGACATGGTAAAAGTAACCACAACCAGTGTAACCTATCTATCATGAATATGAGTGATGAACAACCTTGTTAAAAAAGGATGATTTTGATATGTTGTACCTTCTCACAAAATGGAAAGCAACCCACATGTTTGAAACGTGTCACAGTAAGAGGAGAGGCCATGAGTTATTTTGTGTTCATGGGTTCAAATCTATTAATCTTCCCTCCTTTATGATCACCTCTCTTTGGTGTTTCTTCATCACTTATCTCTCTATCATACTCTTCAGTCATCTTAAGCTTAGTAGTTTGGAAACCCTAGGGATGAGGTAGAAGGGAATGGGAAGTGAAATTAAGTTTAGGGAAAAGGAATAGGGAAATGGATTTTATGATGCTATAAGATGATATGGTATGGTTTTAGAATGATGTATGAGTGTAATGTGGGATCTAAGGGTGAAAATTTGGGAATAAGGAATAAACAAGGGTTTTTAGCATAAACAACCTCCAAATTTTCACATAGACACCAAACCAACATAATACTCCTTTCAAATACTACAAAGAGGGTGAAATCTTAGGTTACTTACTTGCAAGAGAGATGGAAGGCACTTTGGTGAAGAGTTGAGAAAGTTTGAATGAGTTTCAGGGCTTAAAAGCCAAGCTGGGAATTAGCGCAGCACCGGACCATTAGTGCAATGCCTCTCTGTATTAGCACAACACCAAGCAATTTTGCACTGAGTTTTTGAGGATTAGCGTAGCACTCCTAGGCATTAGCGCAGTGCTAGGATAAAAATGCAGCGCTAAGCAATTTTTTTCCCAAGCTTCTCACAAACTCTGATTTTATCCTTTGTTGAAGGCTCTTGATGTTTGAATGGAAACAATGATTTTTTTTTAGGTGCTTGATGAGCTTTATAACTTTAGTGAATTTGAAATTTAATTAAAATTAACCACTTTTCTAATGTTTACTTTCCTCTTTGTCACTGATATTATTTTTGCTTTCTAACCTTTAGCATTGCAGGCTTGATCAACATGGATTTTAGTTCTCTTGCTCCACTTCGGCCGGACATAATTACATTTGATAGCTTTGGGATAAAATTATTACATATAATGACATAAAATTACATTTGAAAAAATAAAAATGAATTACATATTTGACTTTCCTATCAAAATATTGATTTTGATATAAAAGTCATTAAAATGAAAAAATACAACTTTAGAAGTATAATATTTACATCATGATCATCTAAAAACCAATTTTCTTAATTAGTCCCTCTCATGTATGTACTGACCCCATTTGAATGAAGAAATGACCCTGAGAAATGCAAAACCCTAATGACCTAATGGGACTACTTTTTTGACACGACTTTTGCATGAGATTTTGATTTAAAGACTTTCAAGTGAAAAGAGTATTTCCATAAGTGTTATTATGCTCAAGGGGACATGGGAATGAGTCAGCAGTGTGAATCTCAGAGGGAAAGTGGAGTCTATTGACAAGGACAACCACTAGCGGAACAATTTAAGTCATGACCTAATGAAATGATGAAAAATTTATTCAGTGTGGGACACCTAAGATGCACATGCAAATGTGTTTTGATCCCCGATGGAATTATGAAAATAATGACACTAACACATTGGTGGAAAATTGACTTAGTTATGGAAAAAAAAAATTGCCTGCAATTTCTCCTCCAAATCTGGAAAACTGGACTTAAGTCTGACAAGTTTGGTGGAATCTCCGAAAATAGAAACTCTGCCAAAAGAACTGCTAATTAAGAAGCTGGATTAATTAAGTCTAATCTATAGTTAAGTGGATAAGCGTGCTTAAAATACGCTTAGTGGAGGTGTTGGCTCTTGGTTTCATGTGTGCGGTCATGTGGAGGAGGGTTGGCCCCCTCTGTTCCCACCAATGAATCCGCTGCAAGATCAAATACAAATACGACGCATAGAATTTCAAGGAACTAGAGCGTGGCTCAATGGTAAAGAAGTTGAGTGTTGGGGGTGAGGTCATGGGTGCAAAACCCAACCTCGACCCCCTCCCTACCATATTTTTCAACACATATTTTATATACTTCGAATCCTTGGATTTTAATGTATGCGCTGTCCATTCCATAGTTTGTATACAAACCTTCATATTAATATATGTTTTCCATACCATGTTTTAATCGAACCTTCATGAATATTTAATGCGGACTATAGTTCCAATAAATTAATAAATATGTATATGTAGATTTTAATATAATTAAGGGTTGACAATTAATTAATTATATTAATATATATATATATAATAATTATAACATAATATATGACATTTAAATCATATATATATATATATATATTCCTACCTTTAATAATGATAATAAAATAATTTCCAACACATAATATCATAAACCCAAATTCAACTTTAGCAGGTCATTGGACAAATTTTACCTTCACAAACCAAAATGGTGAATCTAGCAGTGACACTTGTCACAGTCCTATTGGAATAAAACTGAAGAAGATTACCTGAATGTTGATTGGGCTGCCATGTCATGAGATTGTACCTTTTTAGAAATTTTTTAATAAAAATTTCTCTGTTCTGAACGACAAGCAACAGACAATAACTCCTTCATCCGAACTCAGTTTTCGACGAAACAAGTTGCGTTGGATTCCTTACGATGAGCTAATCGCTTTCATTCTATTTTGCTGAAATTCTAAGAACTTTCATTTTTGAGCTAATGTTTTCCCCTGATCCAGATTTTAATCAATTATCGACACTTGATTCGTGTCTTAACACCCAATTGGTCCATGATATTTATTTAAAGAGTATGGAGGGTCCTTTTTCCGGTGACCGTTTATGAGAGAATGTTATGTATTCACTCTTGGTTCAGGACCTATTACATGGTATTGTAAGAAACAATATGCCATCTCTCTTTCTTCAGCAGAAGCAGAGTATCATGGTGTTGTTGAATCCAACAAGGAAGCCATGTGGTTTCGTCAGATCCTGTCCGAATTTGGTCTTCATCAGCAGCATCCAACTACACTTTGGTGTGATAATCAGAGTTCCAGTCAGTTATGCAAAGATCTAGTTTAGTATCAACACAACAAACACATTGAGATACACATACACTTCATCAAAAATCTCATTCATGATCGTGTTCTTGAACTGCACTATTTTTCAACCAATGATCAATTTGTTGATATATTTACAAAGGCTCTCATAAAATGGAAGTTTACCAAACTTTGATCCATGCTTGGAGTTCAGGGAAGTTATAATTAAGGGGGGATAGGCTCTAATGCCTCCTTCCTTCTCCAATTGTGTCCCCTTTGTAAATCCTTCAATCCTATCCAAAGTTGTTCTTAAGGGGTGATGTTAGGATATTCTGACACAGGAAGTAATTAAGTATAACTTGGTCTAGCATAAATTTAGGTAAAGCATGTTTCTTTAGTATGTACTTTTGTAACTTATAATATGATGGTCACGATATGTAGTGATCTGACAGTTCGTTCTCTCCTCAATATTACCGACACTTGATCCATGGCTTAGCACCTGATTGGTCCATGATATCTATTTAATGAGCATGGAGGGTCATTTTTCCAGTGACCATTTATGATATAAGGTTTTGAAAATTTTCTTTCTTTACATTAATAAATTTCCTGAAGTGGTCGCGTTGGCTCAAGCCATGGACAATTTCCCTCTTTGAGGGTTTTAACCACGTCAAATACTGGTGTACTGATCTGTGATCTGTTTGTGAGCAGTGACCTTTGGTGTTTGATCTAAGGAAATTACCCTGTAAATTCCTACATATACGCATGAAGATGTGCTCACTTTGATTGTATTATAAGTGAAAGTTCCATTCATACATACAACATGACAATCCACTTACCCCAATAGTGGAATGTGAAGTCAACAACACCGACTCCTCCCAAATAAGTATACTCCCTCTTCGCTATGGAGAAGCCAAGGCTGACACAAAAATCACAAGCCCTTTCTAAGCCTAAGCCTAGCCAAAACATTGGCTCCCAAAAGCCCATTATAAGAGTTATGAGGATGTATTTATAACAAATGGGGGTGAATCTTTCCATGCCCCCTTTGTGACTCTTGGACTCCCCTCATGACTCCTCACATTACATATGACTCTTCACATTCCATCATGAACACATGAAATTTCATTTATACAATAATTACAAATAATATTACAATTTCCACTCGTACCCATATAAGACAAAATACGGTAGAGACAACTTGACAACCTAATAAGACAAAACACTATGATGTTGGAGTTGGGGTGAACTAAAGTTGGATATATTGATCTTGGTGTGATCTAATTAAGGTATATTAGTATTATTGTGCTAATTCCTCTTTCATATTATGAAACCAATGTTTTATATGTGCTTAAGGGTTCAAGTTCTCTTGCAGGTTATTGAGTCTCATGAGTGTTTTTCATGTTAATTTTATGAATAATTTAACATAAAAGAAAGACTGAAAAACAAAAAATAAAAGTACAGTACATCACCATACAACACATCAACATGGGGATTTGATGAAGGAGTTCACCCCTCCTAGGCTACATCTCCTTGATCCATCTTCCATGGCTTGGGCCTCTATATTATGCTAAAATTTGCAAAATTGTGTGCTTATAATGTGTTTCTTCTCCTGAAACCTACACCAATGAGTTCAACATGCCTAAAAATGGTACCTTAGCCTCTTTATGCTTCTGATTTGGTTGAAAACTGACTGATTTATGACCTTTCCATTTTGTTCCACAATTTCCTTCCTAAATTTAGCTAACCACCACTAATTCGGGCTAGTTAGCACCAAAATAGCGATTTCGTTGAAATTATCAGACTACTAAGTTAGTCTGGTTTAGATTAATAAACCTGCTTAGCGTTAATTAAGTTGGGTTAATCCTAAACCTGTGTTTTGTGGCAAAATCTAGTTTAAGGCTTAATAAACAAGGATTAGTGTTAATTGGTCTAAGCACCCAGTGCTCCACCGTGGTCTCCAGGTTGTGTAATATGTGTTGGGGGCTGGACCTACGAGGTTGGCCCCCACTTCCCCTGATGACATAAACATTCAATTTTAAATATATATGAATAATGTTATGGTTAAGACTCAAGTGATAAGGGAGATGGTGGCATGTGTCGTTGGTGGGGCAGAGGTCTTATGTTCGACCCCGCCTATCCTTTGCAAATAATTTTATTACATTGTGAGGAGGGCACGTGTCCCCTCCCCATTGTCCCTTCCAAACCCAATGAAATCCTACCAACACACCATAAATTCGAACCAATAAATAGCTGCCACTTGGTAGTCTCCCATTCGATGGAGGAAAATTGACCAGAAGTTGATTTGCCCAGTCAGCATGCAACGTCAGCAGTACAAATTGCTGACTGGGCTCCCTGTTTGAATTTTTTTTCCAATTTTTTCTCGTTTATGAAAACGGACATAACTCATTTTTTAATCCATACGGATTCCATTTCATGTGAAACGAGTTGCGTCGGATTCAGAATTACGAGAACTAAGTTTTCATTCAGGTTTCGAGTCATTCTAAGATATTTTATTTTTTAGCATAATTCTGAGCACCTGATCATTCCTCCCCACTGGAAGCTTTTGTACCCCAAAAGATCATATTCAGTTGTTGAACAAAGAAATCTGGAGAAAAATATTCAATAAATGGCAGTTGAACATTCTCTCCTTGATCTTCAATCAAAGGAGGCTCATAAAATCTAAAATTTTCAACATTAACAACTGATTAAATTTGCATGTTTGAAGAAAAGTCAAGCTTGAAGGCATTGTTACCAATATTTTCCATAATTTTGAAAGGACCATAACAGATTGGTTTCAGCTTTTTACCTTCTCCTTTAAGCCTATCCTTGCTAATGTGAAACCTTCATCATCAACTTGAAACTTATGATCCACACGATGTTTTTTGTGTCTTACTTTGTACTTGGCTTGACTTTTTTCTAGTTGATCTTAAACTGTTTGATGGATCAACTGAATTTTCTCTATGAATTTCTTTGTTCTATATATGTTTCTATGCCCATCTATAGCCACTTCTTTACCAAAAATGAAATCTAATGGTGATTTTGGTAAGTATCCAAGACATGCCTCAAATGGCGATGTTTGTGTAGAGGAGTATTTGTCACAGTTGTAATCATGTTGAATGTAATGCAATTGCCAATCCCACAACTTAGGATGTTTTCTGCAATATCCTCGAAGAATATGAATGATTATTCAATTGACCACCTCAGTTTGATCATCTGTTTGTGGATGAAAGGATTTACTCTTCTTTAACTTAGTAACCATCAAGTCCCACATACTTGACCAAAAATTCCCAACAAATCAAGAATCTTGATCACTTACAATAGATTTAGGCAACCGAAAATTAACCAAACATTTTGAAAGAAATTATGAGTTGTTTGTTCAGTTGTAAATTTATTTTTACATGGCATTATTATACAAATTCTTTTGAACCTATCCACAACTACATACAAATAATCATGACCTCTTTTTGACAAATGAAGACCTCCTACAAAATCCATAGAAATACTCTCCCATGGATGTGAAAAGGGGAATGGCTCCTTCCTAATACTTTCCTTCTATGTTGGGTCCAAACAACAACTTAGGTGTGTCATTAGCCAAGTGCAAAGTATCATCATCGTTTCCTATGTTTAGTACCTTCATCATCTGAGACCTATACATTGGTTGAGTAACCAGTTCAGTGAGGGGCATATTTATCTTGATTTTGGCAATCTCTCTCTCAAAACTGAAAGGTACTAGTGTTTTGGATATATTCACATCAGGTTTATCAGTCATGAAACTTTCCACATTTTTAATATGATGATCCCGATTTGGAGCTTTAGACAAAATGGTTTTCCTAGGGTAATTGGTGGAGGTACTAGGATAGCTAAGGTCTTTGTTTGGCTGGCTGATTTTTCCTTTGTTTTCTTCAGTTTTCTTAGCCATGGTGTTGACATTTTCTGTTGTTTTCTTAGGGGTGGTTTTAGGTACTTTCCTAACAACATTATCTATTTGGTCTTTCTTGGCTGAATCTAGGTATTTTTTTCTTCTAAGATCATATTGCTTATGGATTTCCATGATGGCATTTTCAAATCCCAAGTGGTAGTCTTTAGAATCCTCATAGTTAGTGTCTGTTTGATCTGAGGAAAAGAAACCTTGTTCTTCTTCGGTGAGAAAAACATCATCTTCATTATCAGAACCTATTAGATTTATAGGGTTTTCTTCAGGTTCTATGATTTTTCCTTCTTCTTCATCTACACAGTTTGGTTGAAAGGGAGGTCTTATTTGTTGGTCATTTTCCCTTTGTTTTATTTGAGGAGTATCTCTTATGAAGTTTTGAGTTCTGTTTCAGTTTTGGGAATTGGTTTGGTTGTCCCTAGGAGGAGTCCTTTCATTTAAGTTTATTGTTTCTATTATTCTCTCCACAGTTCTCACTAGCCTGTCTATTTCAGTATCATATGAGGAGGTTGAGGGCATGGTTTCATCTTTGTAGGTCACTCTCTTCTCTAATTTCAACCTAGATCTCTTTTCAATCAAGTTTACTTCTGCACTAATAGCTTCTTTTTTCATTTCTTCTAAGGTTTCAGGATCTCTTTCTCTCAATTGGAAAGTCATGTCAGGGTCAAAACCTTTAGGAAACTTTACTAGTGCTAGGCCTTGTGGAGGTTTCATGTGAGGTGGAAGGGCATTGTACACACTGTTAAACCTGGTGCAATAGTCTTACACACTTTCTCCTACATTCCTTTTAAGTTTGTTCTATTCAGACAAGATTTGGAGGGGATTTTTCTTGATTTCCCATTTGTTTATGAAAGTTTGGTAAAGGGAAGGGAGATCATGTATTGAATTGGGAGTTAATGCTTTGAACCATTTTTTGGCCTCTCCCCCTTAACTTTGTGAAAATATCCTCATCTTAATGGTTTCTTCTTCTATCTCCATGTAATCAAAAGCATCATTGATTCTATCTACATGCTGTTGGGCAGTGATGGATTCAACCCCTATGAAATGAGGGATTTTGGACTGATAGTCATTTGTCAAAGGTAATAGAGGCTGAGGTAAAACCAAGGGTGCATATCAAGCTACCATGATAGGATATAATGGAGGATTTACAAGAGGTGGGTTTGTGAAAAGGGGTGTATGATGAAGTGGAGTGGTTTTCACAGTGGTGGTATGGATGGGTGTGGTGGAAGTACTTGGACCAACAAACTGATTTTGAGTAGATTTGGTATGGAAAGAGTTGAAGTGATGGAGAATTTGAAAGTCAAGTGGTGTGGAAGGAGAGTCTTCTCTACTAGAACTTTGCTGCAAATCTAAGGGTTCAAGGTCAGTTTGGTCAATATCAGTTTGAGACCTGTTTATGAAGAGGTTCCTTGTATGGTGCAAGTCAAACTGGGGATCTTGCAAAGTTGTAAGATGTTCAGGTACAGAGCTTGCTCTATGGATGGTCCTAATAGTGGTTAAGTTTCTATATCTAGAAGTTTTCCACAAAATATTCTCTGGGTCATCAACTATGTTGGGAGGGTTTGGGTCTGGATGAGATCTGGTATTGATCCTATGTGAAGCCAGATTTCAAATTTCAAAATTCAGAGAGGCTAAAAGTTTTAGTACTGTTCTCGGAAGGCTGACCTCTCTTAATGTTTGGTAAACTCTTACAGTATATAATTGGGTTCATAAAATTCTTAGGGTTGGTTTGAAACAAATCTAGGAAGCCAAATGATTGTTAATGAAGCAATAGGCCTACTGGAGGCTAGTCGAGTCACCAGGTGGATATTTTTTGTTGTTTTAAGAATGTATGTTTATGGTCCACCACAAATAACTGACAAGAAACCAATATAAGGGTGTTTTGGGGTTTTCTAAGTTCCTATAGGTAGTCCTAATGTTTTTAGTAGTGTCCTACAACTGAGTCATCATTTTTCTAAGATGGTGAAACAAATAGAGTCTACTCTATGGTTGATAGTTTGAGTTCTGTATGATTTGATAAGTGTATCTGAAGTCCTAAGGGATACTTAGTTTGTTACTAACTCAGAAGGTCCCACCTTGATCACCAGAATGTTAGGGTGGCGATGAGGTGGCAGATAAACCACCAAATACTATCAGTCAAGGGTTTCTGAATCTTTAAAGGAATGTTTAAGCATGAACTTACTTAGAAGGTCCCACTGTGATTGCTAGAATGTTAGTGTGGTGATGAGGTGGCAGATTCACTAGATTTTCTAAGTCAAATTGAGGATCTAAATAATCTTAAGAGGTATTCAGGCAGCTATATACTCAGAAGGTCCCACCGTGATCGCCAGAATGTTAGGGTCCTGTGATTTGGCAGATTGGTAGACCAAATGACATGGTAACATGGAACTAGTCTTTGGAGTCCTAGGACCTAGCTTTCCTAGACTCAGAGAGGGATCTCTCTATTGGGTGAAAAGGATGTGTTCTTTTTGCTTTAGGATTTTGATTTTAGGCTAGTTATTAAGTGTAGGGTTTGTTGATTGTTTTGGTTGGGTAAGATGGTCAAGTGGAATAGATGGAGTGAGAGTTTGTCAAAGCCATTGGGCTATGGAGTCAATGAAATTCATGGGTGTCTAAATGATGAAGTAGATTTTGTTGCAGGGCTAATTTAGCAAGGTTAATGGATCCTTAAGGTGATGTATGAGGTGGAATGAACATCAAATTTGGGAAAATTAGGAGGTCTTAAATACATATAGTTAAAAGCTACAACTCATGAGGTAGGGAAAACCATTAAGTTGAATGAACAATACTTAAATTGATAAATATCCAAGATAAACATTCCAGTGAAACATAGAAAGCATAAGAGCTTTGAACTTTAGTAAATTCACCTTCAGAATTTGGGAAAACATATAAGATAACAAAAATAACACAATCTATGAAGAGGGAACTCGTAAAAATCATATATCAAGCTATGAGACCTCTGAAACAAGTTGGTAGGCATGGACAAAGGGCAAGATCGAACGAGACCTCTTTGACTTAACCTAGCAAACAATATTCCAAAGAAATGTTTCAAGATGGAGTTTTGGAAGCTTCAAATAAGCAGGGCATACCATGAATCATACTTGTAAACTAGCATACTAACCATATATGAAACAAAAACAAGTTTTGGTGGACCTAAGGAGCAATCAAGAATTCCTTAAGATGACCAAACAGAGGAAAACATCAAAGCTATAACAAGCAGGAGGATTGAGGTGCCTCAAAGAGCATGTCTCAACCTATGCTTTTCTGATTTATAGAAACCAAGAAGGAGGAAACATAATGAGAACAAGAAAACATAAACAAGTTAAGAAGACATCACCATTCACCAAGCTAAGGAATCTTGCAAACAAGCTTATCCATCATCAAGCCAAAAAAGCCATTCATCAACTTCACAAAACCAATTTCTTCTCCAAGCTCAGAAAACCATGTATATTGCTCTTCAAGCTCATCAAATTCCAACAAAATAAATAAGGGCCACATGCTCTATTTATGGAGCAAAGGAGGACTAAAACCGTAAATATGGTAGGAAAATGTCAAATTCAACCATAAATGTCATTTATGGCCAAGAGACCATGCAAGGCCCAATGCACATAATATCCTAAGAAATAAATGCAAAAATAACTATTTGCACCTAATTCTAGAGTTTTTTGCCTCAGAAAACTCAAAAATATCAATTTGAAATAAATGAGTGTGTTTTGTTGACTTTTGGTCCAAAACACACTTAACAGTCTTTGTGCGCAGCGCCACCTCAGCAAAAAATAGGGTCTCTTGTGACTAAGTTTTGGACCCCTTCTAGATGCCGGATTTGGCTCTGTGATGGCTCGTTGGATAGCCTAATGCATCTACTTTCCAAAAATTCTTGATTTTTCCTGAATGAGTGCCATTTCATGTCTAAAACCCCATTCTCCCAACACTGCTTTGTGCGTAGCACCTTTCCTAAAAATGAGGAAGAATGGTCAAATGTTTGATTTTTTTGACCTTTTTGGGGGTCAAAACTGCTCCAAATGATCTAAAATTTTTTGAGAAGACTATTGGTGATGAGGGGAATCCACAAATGAAAATTTTTCAAGTTTAGGATGCACCAAATTTGTGCTTACTTCCTAGGGTGCTGCGCACAGAGGCCTCAAAAATTCAAAAACACAAAATTTTGCTCAATTATGCCCAAAATTGGAGGAGAGGTCCCTCAAGAGATATTGGACACCTATTGAGAAGCCTCAGCCAAAAATCCAAGGCTATCATGCTCTTCTTCCATTTTTACGTTTTTTAGCTCTATGAGGGCCTCCTTGAGTTTGGCACAAGCAAGCATGTTTTTCCTTACATAGTGCTTGGTAATTTTCTTCTGGAGAGAAAGGTTCCTTTTCACCTTCTTGAAATTATTGTGTTCATATTTGTAATACTAAATGACACCTTGTGCCATGTCAAAATATCTTTCCCACTCCCTAAGCTATGCATCTTTGGTTAAGAGTAGAAATCTGGTGGTCATCTCTTTGTCCTCATTGTCACTGTCTAGATCAATGAATTGAGGTTCTTGAGAAGTTTTCTTGATTCTCTTACTTCTCCTTACCTTTACCTGCTGCTCACTTCTTTCCATTCTTTCCTTGCCCTTGTCCAATGGCTTGATAGCTTGAGAAGAGATGGCCCTTTGCCTTTTTTAGGCAGCAAACACATCTCTCTTCCCTCTATGATATGTGCATGTGAGAGGAGTGACAATGGTAGATTTGAATGTGTTTTATTCATTGCTTTGAACCTTGTTATTATTGTCACCAACTTTGTCATTTTTTCCATGGCTTCCATGTGTCACCTCATGCCTCATTGGGTCACTGCTTTCTTGATCTTCAGCATCCTCATCATCATTGTCTTCACTGTATTTCATACTGCCATATTGGCCTTAAAATTGATCATTACCTTCCTCACTTGCCTCACTTTGACCTTGTTCCTCATGAAGGTATTTTTCTTCATCATCTTCTAGGCTATCTTCACTCAAATTATCATTAGGAGGTTGATTTGTGTCATGACAGCCATGATAGCTATCATGACTGTCATGACTATCCCTTTTGTTGTCTTTCTTATCACTAACTGTCTTATCAACGTTATTGCCTTGGTCACTGCCTGCCTCTTCAAACTCTGTTTTAGCCTCACTGTTTTCCTCTTTTTAATCTTCTATTTCTTCATCATCTCCCTCTGTTTCCTCAAGTTCATCATCTTCATTCATATGGTCACTGTTTGCACTATGACTATGCTCACTATCATGCTCATGCACATTTTTCTCTTGGTTGTCCTATTCATCTTCTTGCTGACTACCATCCTCATTATTTTCTTCATTATACTCTGTGTATTCATCTTTCTCATCAATAATACCTTTTTCTGTACTTGGGAGTGATTCATTGGTATTACTACCATCACTTTTTTCCTCCAAGTGTTTGTTGTCTTTGTCCTCATGACTGTCATGTTCATCTCCCTCCTCATTGTAATCATCATCCTCCTGCTCTTCCTCATTAAAATCTGCATCTGCCTCACTGTCTTCATTATTTCCATCATCATCTTCTTGTTCCTCATTGTTGCTGTCATCTCCTTATTCCTCATTTAACTCTGTCTCTGCCTCATTGTTTTCTTCCTTTCCACTGTCATCTTCTTGTTCTTCATTGTTACTTCCACCCCCTTGCCCATCATTACATTTTCATCATATTCACTTGATACATCAAGGGAAGAAGAAAGAGGTAAGTTTCCTTGTGGAGAAGGCCTAGCTGGAGGTGATGGAGGAGTGGAGGTAAGTGAGAGTGAAGTGGAGGGAAAGTTTTGCTGAATGAAGGCTTGGGGATTTGCAAATATATCATGTGAGATGAAAAATTCCGAAGGAATTCCCTGCTGCTCTAGCTGGTGCAAAACAATCATCTTAACCAAGGAGTGGTGAAAAAGGCTTTGCATTTGGTGGGCATAACTCCTTTTCTTGACCACTGAAGCCATTTTTTCAATGCTCCAGTAGAGATAGTATGGTAGGCTTAGCAATTTAACCCTAGTGAAGTGAATTAACAACCTTATGTGATATGAATAAATCCTGGAGTACCTCCCCTCACAAGTGAAGTACTTGATGATATGCCTCATCAGTACGGCATATCTCTCTAGCAGGTGGGAGAAGGGGAAAACAGCCTTGCAGCCTTGTTGATAACTAGGTTTGGGGAAGAGCTCATAGTAGCTTAAGACCAATTTATTCTGCTTGAACCATATTTCACAAATATCTGGTATTCTTGTGGCTTTATCAATGGATTCAGATGATATTTCAAACTTTACTCCTGCTAGGTTGACCTGGTGGTTTTGTAGGCTGAGAATGAACAACCTAGTCAAATCTGAGTGGATTTGGACCTGTTTAACCCTCTCACAGAACTGATAGCATCTAACATCTTGAAAACATGCAAGTATAATGGGAAAATAGGTGATTTGAATGGTATCTAAAGACTCAAATCTGTTAACCCTTCCTCCCTTGTGTTTTGGCTTGATAGGCCTTTGGCCTTCATCACTACTGGTGCTGATCTCTTCTCTAGACATGGTGGTTGATTATATCCTTGAACAAAATGATTTTTTAGCTTAGTGAGAGATTTAGGTATATGGAGGACAAATGAGTGATGGTGAGGGAAGATTTTAGTAAATGGAGGCAAAATGAAGTAAGCATAGGAATGCCTTCAGAGTTTAGGAGGAGGTTTAGCTTGTAATTGAGTGTATTTATGCTAATGACCTCTTTCCAATTTGTAAATCCTTGCCCTAGAAGGTTAAATGTTTGATTGCCATGAAGATTAGGGTTTGAACAAGTTAGGTTTTGATATCCTCCTTTGATTATGGATGCAAAGAAAATCAATTTGGAGGGCAAAGAAAATGACTACCAACCTTGTTTAACTCATGCAGGAGCCCTGGGCAAGCTTGAGGAGGAGAAAAAGTGAATTTGAGTAATTCTTTGGGAAATTTAGCCAAATCTCCTTTGTGTGTAGTGCCACCCAATAGGATGTTCCTGTTGGGCCTTCCTTGTGCATAGCGCTAGGTCAGGTCAGGCGGTTGGCAGACCTGTGCGTAACGTCGGGTCAGGTCGGGCTATTGGCAAGCCTGTGCACAGCGCCGGAGGGTTTGCGGGTGAGTTAGGCCGAACCTGGGCCTGTGCGCAGTGCCTCTGCCGGTGCATAGCACCTCCTCTTTTGTGCGTAGCGTAGTGTGTTTTAACACTGTTTCTACCTCCACTGTGCGCAGTGCCGATGGCTCTGTGCGTAGTGACTTCGTCGGTGCGTAGTGCCTGAAAACTTCCACAATTTTTCGCATAAAAACCTTTAAATTTTGCTTTCAACGAATCTACTTCTCCTTCAAAGACACAAATGAGTTGGGGGAGGAGGTAAAGAAAACTCTTATGCTCCTTTTTGAAAAATATTTCATGATTAAAACCCACTTTCTAATGTTGTTTCCCTTCTCAAATTTTCACTGTCTTTTTGTTCTTTTTGTCCTGTAGGTGGCATGACCTGGAGGAAAAATGATTTTTTCTTTGCTGGATCATCTTGATGCTCCCTTTAAATTGAAAAACTCTTCAAAACAAGCTCAAATTGTGCCCTTGACCCATCTTTATAAACATGAACCTTTTCTTGAAAAGCAAAGGTCATTTTAACAAAGTTTTGAGGAAAAAGGGCAAATAATGACACCAATGCTTTGTTTTGAAGGTTTTCTTCACTAAGTCCCTTTCAAAAACCTTTAAATAGTAGGCTTGTGACCATTTTGGCACTTTCACCTTGGAGTCTTAAGCCAAATATTTTTTATGCCTTTGAATGCTTGGTGGATGAGGCTGAAAAGAAGAATTTTGACCTCCCTTTAACTGACATTCTATCATGTTTTTACTGTGAAGTAGTGAAAACCTCTTGGTGTGAAAAACCCTAGTAGTTAGCATCAATATTTCCTTTAGTCTTCATCTGGGCCACCATTGTGATAATATTAGGTTTGTTTTGACCTTATCAATCTTCCTATAGCAACTATATTTGACAATCCTGCAGAAGTGTCACTCATGGTTAATCTATCTCTTGCAGATATACTTTTGATAAGGAAACCATTTTTAGAGGCTTTTCTGCTTATTAGACCAATTACATGTTTGTTCCTTTGATCATGTTGACAGTGGTATATCTCTGGTTGGAAAAGTTAGGAGTTTTTAAACCATTTTGTGTCTCCCCTGGCCACTTCTAGTTTTGCAGGTGCCTACACAAATTTTTCCTTTGATCACTGTCCTTTTTAGAGTTTGAAACCTCTTTTCTTCAATAGTGAATGTAATGTTCCAAAATTTTCATGAAGTAAATTGGAACATTAATTTTTGCTTATTTCATCTAGGAGGTGAATAAAATGGGTAAAAGGCCCATAAGTAGGAATAAGATCCTTCATAATGTGAAAAGGATCATTGGAACAACTTATTTTGCACCTTCTAGTGTGAAAAGGGGAAATTTTCATGAGGACAAGGTCAAGTTTGACCAAGTCAACAACGCTGCCTAAAGAGGTGTAGCTTGCATGAGAAGACAACACAGTTTTGGAGGGAGAAAGATTCCTTGTGGATGAAACCCTAATGAGTGGGGTCCATGGAAAAGAGTCATTCACTTGTATAAGAAGAGGAGGAGGCAACCATAGAGGGATATCTTGGATCATTTGATTATTTGTTTATTCAGACAAATTGCACACTCCAGCTATTCAGCGGAGTTGCAGTGCTGCTTAGCACGAGGGATTCCTGTTTAGGATTTCCTCTCCTTCTTGAGAGGTCTCTTAGAGGATTGCACTTCATATTCTCCACATCTTGGCTCAATGCCAAATCCATTCTTCTTATACTGTGTTATTTCTGCTCAAGTATAACGCAGTGTTGTTGGGGCATTGTAGTGGAGGGTTCCACCACACTTCTCTTTGGCTTATCTTTCAAAGGAGGGAGTTTCTCTTGCTCCAGGAGGTTATTGAAAGGGTTTTCAGAGATATTTTTCACATATTGTCACCAAGGCCAACATCTCCCATCATAGACAGTGCATTCCATCCTCAAGACTACGTTATTTCAGTGCATACTTGCAGTGAGAGGTTGCACCAGCTTCTTGGAGGGCAAGATCTTCAGTGCCAGGATCAACCTTGCATTGAGAGATCCATTGGAGTAGGTTTGTTTCAGTTTGAGCATCATATTCAGCCATATCCATGTATTTCTAGTATTGAGTTGCAGCTGCTGCCCAACAACTCTGACATTTCTACAGATTTGCCAATTTCATGTATATTGTAGCCAATCCTTCCATGGATTGTATATTTTTCTGTATTAGTGTTTTAGGGGTTGAGAGCTTGCTACACCTCATTTATTTGAGCTGATATTGTCATATCATTCTATTCTCATTTTGTATTATGCAATAACTCCTATAAACTGCGTTATTTTAGCCAAGGCTCTCTTTCATGTAGCAGTGTTTTCCATTATCATGTATATGTCACATTGAGGCTTCCATTGCCTAGATGGGGTGATTGATTCCTCCACACATTGTATACATTTTATGCTATATAACATATATTTCGGCTATCTACTTCTTCATGTGTTCACAACTACAATAGTAACGATGTCTTTCCATTCTATGTGCTTACATTGTTGCAATCCCTCACCAAGCATTTTCTGAGGACATCTAAGTGTGGTAGATCTATTTAACCACCCTAGGAGGATTTATTTGGAGCCATCTCTTGGATTTAAGTCTTATATGCATTTATCTAGGGGATCCAGGTCCTGGTTTCAAATCCTGCTGCCTCCATTTATGGAAAATGCGTTTTCCAGCCATGGATTGCTAGTTGTTCCGATTTTGGAATATTACAGTGGTATCAAAGCTGATTTCTTGGCTTAGCCTGTGAGTCTAAGCCCAAGAAGATCAGAATATTGAAGAGGATGAGTTAATTCTCATCATATTTCAGATCCATGAAGAAACTCCCCAAGGAGGATATGCAGAAAGAAGAAGAAGAGCCCTGCACTTCCTATTCTCATCAAGGAGACAGAAATAAGCAGAAGAAAGACTCCATATTTTGGAGAAGAAAAAGAAAAAGGGGATAAGATTACCAATATTATTCCTAAATATGTATATATGATCCATGTAGAGTATGAGGAGATCCAGAGAAAATATAGAGAATCTCCTAGAGGGTTCGATTCAAAAGCAAACTCTAGATTGGAGGAGTGTGAGCATGCAGCTACACACCATCTTGTACAATGTAGTCACATGCCCAGGATTGCCGGAAGAGAGATGGAAAGAAGAGAAGAGGTTGCTAGGAGGGAAACCATTAGTAATTTCTTGAAGGAGTATGAATTTCAAACTCAAAAATTCAGAGATCATCTCAGTTTTTAAGAGTTTTGCAAGATGAAGGTGAAAGAAAAAGAGCAGCAGGATAGATTTCATCTATCTACCTTTGAGGGTTCACCTGCATGTTTAGCCAAATCTTGGGTAGAGGAGTTAGAGACCTTCTTGTAGTAGCACCAAATACCGGAGGATGAAGCCATCAGAATTGCAGCGCTACATTTGAGAGGTAAGGCTTATGCCTGGTGGATCTTTGAATCCTTTTCTTTGAAAAATGTAAACATTTCATCTTATGCAACTTTCACTAAAGCATTAGTGAAAATATTTGATAGAGGGATTCATGAGAAACACATGGAGGAGCTGAATGAGAAAAATCAAACAAAACCCTTGCATAAAAACACAATGTCATTTCAGAAAACCATGAGGGAGGCTGAAAACTTGCACCATACTTTGCCGGGGGAGAAACTTTCTTCTCACACTTTTGAGCAAGGAGGCATGAGGATCTATTTTCCAAAGGGGGATAAAATCATTGGGAGGTTTCCCACTCATTTGGTAGAGCTTGAGGGAAACATCGCTGTTAGATCTAGAGTTGATCTAGCACCTCATGTAGAGGAAGGAGAAGCTTTTTCTCCAAATAGAGGGATGCTTGCATCTTTGCAAGAAAGTTCCCAGGATCTCATGTGTAGAGGTCAAGGCACAACTCATGTTTTACCTATGCCATTGTTGAGAAGGTGTGGAACTTTGGAGACACAAGGAGGAAGTAGGGAGAAGACCCAGCATCATGAGATGAGGGGTACACATCCCTATTCATCTATGGAGGTTGATACACCTGAGGAAGTGATTGGATTGTGTAGTGGAAGCATGGAGAGCTTTCCCCATTCATATATGCAGTCATATCTTGATGATGATGTCTCATTTCATGGAGAAATTTTGCCGAGGAGACCACTGGATCAGTAGAGGAGGATGTATGCTTCATCAGTTGAGGCACCAATCATTTATTTCAGGAGGTTGGAGACCTGGAGAGAGCTTGATACAACTCTGGGAGTCTAGGGTAGACTCAAGGGAGAGAAAGCATTCTCTCAACATCATCAGTACCCACTTCCATTTCAGATTATGCGCTGTGGCAGAAGCAGTAGGGGAAGGATAACAACCTTCCAACTTGCATCTTTGGCATAGGAGATGTCATAGAGGAGGATGACCATATGACAAATGCTCTTCATGAAATATCATCAGCGCTATCAATATGGAGATTAGATCCACATTGGAGCTCCCAGCTATTGGTGGAGTATTCCAAGGATCTTTTTACTTACATGATCTTGGATGGCCAATTGCATGAGGAGGCATATTTAGTCAGAGATGGGGTCATATTTTATCATGGAAGGATTTTCTTTCCTATAGTTTCCAAGATCAAGGAGAAGTTTCTACAAGCAGCCCAGGAGGATTTCCTTTTTAGTCCCACTTGTTCTATGGGAGCATACCACACCATCATGGAGGGGTATTTTTGGATGGGCTTAGAGGAGGAGATATATCAGCATATGAGCAGATGCATGGACCAGATGGATATGGAGGAGAGACATGACTCTTTGAGAGAGTTAGCACAACCACCTCTTTCCACTTTGAGGATGAGAGGAGACTCATTTATGAGCAACTCCATTTGTATGAGCAGAGAGTATGGTAAGGGTATTCATTGTTGTTTACATGAGCATTTATATGATGTATGTATATTTCCCTTAACCATACATGTGCAGGATGATGCTCCAAGGAGGAGAATTCTTTTTTCTAGACCACATGGTTTAGATGAGGCCATAAGCATGATTGATGGCCATTCCCTAGGAGGACTTAGGGAAGAGATACACTATGGAGGACATGCTCATTGTACATCTTACATCTTTAACTTCTTCCATACTTACGAGGAGATTGGAGCAGCAGGAAAGTGGTTAAGAAGCCACAATTTTTATCAGTCTCTATTACAGTTGAGGGTCAAGCTGCATTGGTTGCACTTGAGGGACCATTGTCCTTCATATTTGTTTCATATGGCAGCAATTATGATTCTCATTTTTTCTTCCTATGGCTCTATTGTTTCTATCTTCATGAGGAGCATGATTGGGAGGAAGACACATGGGATGGATGTGTCTTTTGAGGGAGAAATTCCTCACACTTTTTTCACTACATGTTCTAAATGGAGCATGGGATATGATATGATCACCTTGATAGCACATTTTTCTCTTTATGAGGTGAGCCATATGATGGAGGAGATGCCATATGATGATGACCTCCAACTCATCATATATGGAGATAATTGGGCCAACTTGATTTGCAACCCATGGATAGACAGTACTATACTCTTATCACAAGTGGAGAGATGGACAACGTGGGGTAGGCTACATAGTCTACCATGTGCATATTTTCATCCCACCTACTTTGCCGGAGCCAAAGGTGGATGACAGCTTTCAGGAATTGCCTAGTTGGAAGGTGGCTCATTTTGCGTGGCTCATAGCTTAGAGATGGAGGATCCATATGGGGAATATATTTCCCATTATATTTTAGATCCCATTCTTCAAAGGGACCTCTAGACATCACTTTGTTATCCTCTCGAGTATTTCACTTTCACATGATGATAGCTTGATAGCTGACTTACATGCTAAGGAGGAGCATTGTGGAGATTTGATTGACAAGATGGCATCACTTTCCTTGGTGGAGATCATAATATAAGGATTCTACAGGGAGAGGAGAAGAAAAGAACTCAATCTATACTTTCACTTGCTTGAGGACAAGCAATCTTTGAGAGGGGAGGATTGTAATGTTCCAAAATTTTCATGAAGAAAATTGGAACATTAATTTTTGCTTATTTCATCTAGGAGGTGAATAAAATGGGTAAAAGGCCCATAAGTAGGAATAATATCATTCATAATGTGAAAAAGATCATTGGAGAAGCTTATTTTGCACCTTCCAATGTGAAAAGGGGCAATTTGCATGAGGACAAGGTCAAGTTTGACCAAGTCAACAGCACTGCCTAAAGAGGTGTAGCTTGCATGAGAAGACAACGCAATTTTGGAGGGAGAAATATTCCTTGTGGATGAAACCCTAATGAGTGGGGTCCATGGAAAAGAGGCATTCACTTGTATAAGAGGAGGAGGAGGCAGCCATGGAGGGATATCTTCGATCATTTTATTATTTGTCTATTCAGACAAATTGCACACTCCGGCTGTTTAGCAGAGTTGTAGTGCTGCTTAGCACGAGGGATTCCTGTTTAGGATTTCCTCTTCTTCTTGAGAGGTCTCTTGGAGGATTTCACTTCATCTTCTACACATCTTAGATTAAGGCCAAATCCATTCTTCAGATATTGTGTTATTTCTTCTCAAGTATAACGCAGTGTTGTTGGGGCATTGCAGTGGAGGGTTCCACCACACTTCTCTTTGGCTTATCTTTCAGAGGAGGGATTTTCTCTTGCTTTGAGATCTTAGTGAAAAGGATTTCAGAGCTATTTTTCACATCTTGGAACCAAGGCCAACATCTCCCATCATAGACAGCGCAGTCCATCCTCAAGACTGCGTTATTTCAGTTCACACTTGCAGTGAGAGGTTGCACCAGCTTCTTGGAGGGCAATATCTTCAGTGCCAGGATCAGCCTTGCATTTAGAGATCCATTGGAGTAGGTTTGTTTTAGTTTGAGCATCATATTCAACCATCTCCATGTATTTCTAGTATTTAGTTGCAGCTTCTGCCCAACAACTCCGACATTTCTGCAGATTTGCCAATTTCATGTATATTGTAGCCAATCCTTACAAGAATTGTGTATTTTGCTGTATTAGTGTTTTTAGGGGTTGAGAGCTTGCTCCCCCTCATTTATTTGAGCTGATATTTTCATATCATTCTATTCTCATTTTTTATTATGCAGTAACTCCTATAAACTGCATTATTTTAGCCAAGGCTCTCTTTCATGTAGCATTGTTTTCCATTATCATGTATATGTCACATTGAGGCTTCCATTGCCTAGATGGAGTGATTTATTCCTCCACACATTGTATACATTTTCTGCTATATAACATATATATTGGATATCTACTTCTTCATGAGTTCATAGCTACAAGAAAAACATTTTCTTTCCATTCCATGTGCTTACATTGTTATAGTCCCTCACCGGGCATTTTCTGAGGACATCTAAGTGTGGTAGATATATTTAACCAGCTTAGGAGGATTTATTTGGAGCCATCTCTTGTATTTCAGTCTTAGATGCGTTGATATAAGGGATCTAGGTCCTGGTTTCAAATCTTACTGCCTCCATTTCTGGAAAGTGCGTTTTCCAGCCATGGATTGCTAGCTGTTCCGATTTTGGAATATTACAGTGAACCTATGCTTATCATAATTACCTTCTAGGGCAGTTTTACCTCATGCTTTCTTTCCTTTTGATACTTTTTTAGAGGCCTTTGTACTGATACCCTTTGAATGCCATCTGTTGTTATGAAGGAGGCTTTACCATCATCATTTGACCTGTTTGGCATTCTTCCCAAACTCCTACGTTTTAGGGCTGTTAGAAAAAAGTAAATAGTATTGTCTTCTAAGTTATCTAAAACCCTTCAAAACTCATTTATCATTTCTAAAGAATCTTCAATGTGCACTTGATGGTGTGGATATGATCTTCTATCCTTGTAGCCCTAGTACTGATTCCTTTTTTAGCCAAAGCAGTCACAAACCCCGATTCTCTTCAAACATAGGCCTTGCTGCCTTATTTTGCTGTGGATGGTCTTCTTGTGATGATTTCACCCGATTACCTTGCCTCTTGCTAGGATGATGGCCATTTTGATCCCCTTGCAGGAATGTGAGCAAGGGCAGATGTCCCTTGCAAACTTGTGCACTAGGCTGAGGAGGCCTTTCTTGACTAGCCCTTTGATCAGTTTATGGACAAAGTTACTTGTCCCTTTTCTTCTTTGGAAAGTAGTCTCCTTGTAGAGATAGAACATATATTTAAGGATACCAAATCCACCCTATGACTTATGAAACCCTAGGTGACCTAGTGGAAGGTTCTTTGGACTTGGCTTTAGATTAAAAACTTAGATTTTGGGGTCATCAAGTGTAAAACAGAGTTTATGATAAACTGATGTATTGAAGATCCAAAATCAAATGTACTCAATTTATCTAAAGAGCCTACAGAGACATTTTTGAGACCATCAATGCTTGGGGTATCTTTGGGAGACACAATAGAGTTGTTTGATAGGTGGCCTTAGGTAGCAGTGGGGGGTTTTAGGCAAAAAAAAACAAAGGAATTGGGGAAAAGGTAACAAAATATAGACAAAAGGAGTGACATGAGCCTGTAATGGGTTCTATGGGACTGGTAAGCATAGCTTGACATGATGAAATGATAAAATAGTGAAAAATTATCTTTAAGGATGAAGAAGGCAGTGAGATTTATATAACTCACAATGTTCATGAACTTTGTTTCTAGAAATTTAGGGAAATCATTTAGTCATCTATGAAGGCAAAAAATTACTGATGACTAACAGTAGCTCCACTTGGGGAGGGCAACTCCTTTTCAGGAGGTTTCCAGAACTTTAGATTTATGGCTTTATGGAGACCAGCGCCTCATCCATTGGGCGGATTTTTACCTCTCTTCTCTTGATGATGCTTGCTTGAAGCTATGATCTCAATAATCTGAAAGACATGATTAGCTCAACTTCCATCTCTACGTACCCAACCTACTTGCCTAACATTTTTTTCCTCTTTGGGTGCATTTGGACTAGCCAACCCTTGACATTTTTTATTTTGAAAGAAAAAAAAACTATCTACTTCTATCTTATTTCTTCCTAGAGCTTAGATTATGCTAATGAACTCCTTTGATTCTCTACCTATACTATTCAACTGTGAAGGTTAAACTTTTTGACAGGATTCATTCACTAAGCTATAAACATGAAATTGAAAACATGGTTAAATCAGGATTAGACAATCTGACTTACCATGAAAATTGTGGCATAAGAACAAGATGCACACAAATGTTATTTTTGTACAAAATAAGACTAGAAAAATTAGGGCTAGGATACATTGTTTTCTATTCATCCCTATTTTTCTCCTTGGTTTTGTTTTAAGCATGTGGAACTAGTATCTTTCTCCCTAATATACCTTTTGACAAGTCAAGCTTGAATAATTTGACCAAATACCTTTCACTAACTTATCAACAATAAATTTAAAACATGTTTCAGCCATGATTAGGCTAGATGACTGAAACAAGACTTCTTTATGCACTAGTAGTGGTATTTAGAATTACACACTTTCAGTAGTTCTATTTTTTGGGTATGGGGCTTTACCTCTTTTCAAATCTACCCTCTTTTCCATATATTTTTTTATGTTTTTGTTTTTTTTTTTCTCTTCATATGTAATGTTCCCACTTAGCCTTAGTTAAGAGGAACATTCAATTTTGTTTTAATTTCTGTTTCATGAATAAATGAATAAAGGAGGACATGTAAAACTCCTATAAAGTCTAAATAAATCAATGCCCATGTGAACAAAGACAAATCAGGGCCATGTAGATAATCACTTGCAGGTGTGAAAGAGGTTTGAGCTAAGGACTGGGTCAACCTTGACCAAATCAATATCGTTGTCTAGGTTCATTGCATCTCCAAAAGGGAAAGTGCAGTTCTAGAAGGAAGCCTCTCATGTGAAAAGGGATAACTCATCAAGATGGTTTAGGGTTTGCAAAATCTTTCTCATCTTATAAAAGGAAAAGGAGGGCAGCAAGCGAAGGTTGTTAATTGATCATATTTTTGAGTATTTGTCTGCTTAGACAAATACCATTCTCTGTTGTTTAGTGGAGGATTGTATCTAGAATTCCTATGCAGGGATTTCACCTCTTCCTTTGAGGATTCAAGGAGAGAAGTTTGTTGAATTGAACCACTATCAGGCTTGAGGCCAAGCTCCATCTTACATTACAGCGCTGCTCATCTTGAGGGTTGAGCTGTCTTGTGAGCTGCAGCAAGTGGGAGTCTAGATCTGCAGAGATCTTGTGTATTTCTGGAGCCTCTTTCTCATGGAGTGTGTTATTTAACCTCCTGAAAGAGTGTCTCTTCTTATTGTACTTCAGATCAGAAATTTTACAGTAGTTTTATGTGTCATTTGAGCTACAACGCTGTTCCCGTGAGTAGACTGCGTTATTTCGGTATGAGGATTTTCATGGTGTCTTGCTCATAGTTTAGATCAGAGATCTCTAGTGTTGGGCTTTACCTTCCACTTGGTGATCCATGGATTAGATTGCTGATATATGTTCTGTTTAGATCTGATCCATTGTAATGAAATTTTATATTCATAAATTACTGCAGTAGTCTCCAGATATGCAACTTGTTTCTCAAATCTACTCTTATTCATGCATGCTTTTGTCAAAATTCCAAGTGGATCTTGAAGAGAAACTATATAGTTTCCAGATATGATATAGATATGATGTTTTATCCATAGATATGTTCTAGATCTGATTTGTAACTTCCATATTTTGAAGCTCCTAAAAAATAACGCTGTTGAAGCATTTTTGCAAATATACATGTGTTCCTGTTCTCTTTTCTGAAGATTTATTACTGTATTGACTCATGCATTCTACTGTATAATGAAAGGGCTTTATCATAATGCTGATTTTCTACTGTATGACTGAAATATAAGTCTCCTTGCTGATCTCCTCTAAACATCTGCTAAAACTGCGCAATTCCTGAAGCAGTGCTTGCATTTGGTTGCATCCTTCCTCTTTGGGTGCTTTTTAGCTAGTCAAGTTTTTGGGAGATCTGTTTAATGAGTCTAAACTGATTTTTTTTTTATGAAAATCCATATAAAAGTCTAATACAGCATAAATAAGGGGAACCAAGTCCTTATCTGCATTATTTTTGCACAATTTTACTTCTACAACGTTTCTCTTGAGCACCTTTGTTGAATTTCCTGAAAAAGGATCATTATAGTGGTTTCAGAGCTCCACTCTTGGCAGAGCCTGTCCTTGCTTTGGAGCACCAGTCATGATGAATTCCGAATAATATGATCCTCCCACTAAGAGGGAGAGGTTGTACCAAAATAGAAGTCATAGAAAGTATGACTACACCACTGATGATCTTGACAAGGGTCAAGACAAGGGGAAAGCCCATGAATCTGTGAATGATAAGGATAAGGAAGCAGAGGAGTTTGCAAAAACTCTCTTGGAGGCTATGCAAGATCTTTCCAAGGAGATAAAAGAGATGAGGGTGGATATAATGAGGGAATCCCTTGGGAGATTCCATCAAGGAGAAAGTTCTGACATGTCTCATTTTGGGACTCGTCAACCTGTGAGCTTGCCACAAGCTCCACAGGCCTCACAAAGATCTAATATGGCTACCTTCTTGGCTGTACAGAATGAAGGACTGTAAGAGCCAACCTTCCTGGAAGGTTACTTTGTAGAATATGACTCACAAAGTCAGAGGTTCAAGGATAACTTGAGCTTCCAAGACTTTTGCCATCTCAAGGACCGAAGGAGACCATGGCAGCAGTACAGAGATGGTGGTTTCTTTCATGGGGAGACACCACACTATGGGAAAGTTATTTTTGCCCAAGTTCGATGGATCATCCTCTTGTTCTGTCAAAGCATGGTTGGAGAAGATGGATATCTATTTCTAGTTGAATAAAGTCCCCGAAGTAGAAGCCATCAAGATTGCTGCGTTGCACTTTGAGGGTGAAGCCCACAACTGGTGGTTTCATGGACTATCTACATTGGGACACAGTAATGTGTCTACCTATGCTGAGTTCACTAGAAGACTAGTGGATATATTTGATCGGAAAGATCCCGAGTCACCTTTTATAAGCCTGGAAAAGATGAAGCAGACAGGAGATGCAGAGGCCTATATCTCTGAATTCCTGAGATTGTCAGTAATGGTCCCTGATCTATCGGTAGCAAGGAGGGTTTACATGTTCATTGATGGCCTAGAGGAACCTTTGCATGGGTTGGTTAAGTCTACCAAGCCCATCACTTTGCATGATGCCATTGAGAGAGCTAGAGATCTCCAAGATGCCTTGCCAAGAGCAAAGGCAACTTTCCAAAGCAAATCCCCTCACTCTTCTAAGGGGAAATAAGGGAAAGCTTCTCCACCCAAGGAGAGCTCACTGAAGAAACCTCTTGACATTTATCTCCGGAGGGATTTGAGGAAAAAGAGATTGTGTTTCACTTGCCAAGAGTCTTGGGTACCGGGACATAGATGTGCTGCTGGAAGGGCACACTATACAGAAGTCTCCTTATATTTTGAGGAGGAAGATGGGAATGATGGACCTAGGAGGGGTCACAACAATGGTGATGATGAGGAGGAAGATAAATCACCATCCAGAGGTGAAGAGGGAGCCTTTGCTCCAACAAGTGGGACTCTTTCGGAGTGCCCAAATATTTGACCCTAAGAGTACAAGGTTCAGTCATGAACCAGAGAGTGTCTATTTTGATTTACAGTGGGGCAACCCACAACTTTATTGATGCTCACCTTGTGTAGAGGAGAGGTATCCCCACTGATACTTTTGATGGGTTCTCTGTTTTGGTCCCAGGAGATAGAACTATGTAGTGCATGCAATATGTTCCATCACTTTCTGTCACTACGGGGTCCTACACTTTGGTTGTGCACTTCTTTGTAGTTGACATACCAGACACCAATATCATCTTGGGTGTCCAGTGGTTGATTACCTTGGGGAAGGTCACCACTGATTGGAAGGCCTTGCAGATGGAGTGGGTGGACTTGAATAGTGGGAAACCACAAATCATTCAAGGCATGCACACTTATCCTTCACCTGATGTTTCCACACAAAAAATAGAGATGGATTTGCACAGTGGGAGCAAGGACCTCACATTTACTTCTCTCATGTTTATGAGGAGGCTGCAAGAGACATTCTTACCTCATGGCAAGCCACATGGGATGCCATTAGACTCTGATCTTGTGGGGAAATCCTCACAAAGTGCTGCTCCAAAAATAGATGAAGCAAGGTTTGGAGAGCAAGCTAGAATGTTGTGGGAGGAAAGAAAGGGGAGGATCAAACTTCCCACAAACCATTTTGGCATGTGTAATGTCAAAGAAGTAATCATTAACAAGGCAAGCACCACCATAGATGCATCAGCAGTGCTGCCATTGTTGAGCTGTGTGGATCCATATTGGAGATCTCAACTCCTTGTGGAGTACTCCAAATATCTACACACCGGGATGCTATTAGATGGCATGAAGCAAGAGGGAGGCTATTTGGTCCATGAAGGGGTCATCTATCATCTTGGTAAAGTATTATTGTCTCAAGCCTCCAAGCTTAAGCAAGAGATACTACAAAGAGAACACAAAGAGTTCCTTTCCAACTATATGCAGTCAGCCAAGATCTACACCCTAATCATGAGGAGTTTTGATTGGGAGGGTATGAAGGAGGAACTATATCAGCACTATGATTAGGAGGAACTAAATCAACAATTACAAGAGTGAAATGGTTATGAGGAGATGGGGCAACCAAAGGGCTCTATGCAGGAGTCATTTCAGCCATCTCTTCCTTCTCTTAGAAGAGGAGACATACCCATGCCCAACTCCATGTGTGTGGGAGACTTGAATGGTAAAGAATCTGATCTTATGGAGAATGTTTATTTTTCTGATTTGACACATTCTCTTACCATTTTATGCAGGCCATGGATCCTAAAAGAAGTGATATTACATGAAGATCTCATGGAATTGTTGAGGCCAATAAAAATTCTAAATCTGGCCACTCCCTTGAGGTGCAAAGGGAGATTCTCGATCATGATGGGTGCTTCCCAAAGGCACCTAAATTGGGTATCACTTTTAGCCATGTAAAAGTGACCCATGCAACAAAGATGTGGTGGGAGTACCACTTACCACACTCATATATACTCAAGACAAGGAGTGCATTGCGTTGGTATCTTATGTGGGATTGTGACCCACCTCCTCAAGTGCAAATTTCAGTTTGCATCTATGTAATTTTGCTTCCATACATAGATGATATATTTGTATTGTTTATGGGTTTGTATGAGCAAAGAGTGGGAAGTGTATATGGACCACATGGGATGGAACTTCATCTTGTACTTCGTGATACATGTTTTAGATGTGACATTGCTTCACCCATGTTTATTTATGTTGAGTTTTACACTCCTGGAGGGATGGACTATTCCCCTATCATGTTAGCCTTGGAGGAGAAATTTTTGATGTATTGGCTTAATGAGCACTTGGCCCATGATGAAAGCTTGATCCTTGATGCTACCATCAATGGAGGAGGAGAAGAACTACAGCTCTTACCCTATCAGTTGCTTGAGGACAAGCAACATTTTGGAGGGGAGGATTGTAATGTTCCCACTTAGCCTTAGCTAAGAGGAAAATTCAATTTTGTTTTAATTTCTGTTTCATGAATAAATGAATAAAGGAGGACATGTAAAACTCCTAAAAAGTTTGAATAAAGCAATGCCCATGTGAACAAAGACAAATCAGGGCCATGTAAATAATCACTTGCAGGTGTGAAATAGGTTTGAGCTAAAGATTGGGTCAACCTTGACCAAATCAACAGCACTGTTTAGGTTCATTGCATCTCCAAAAGGGACAGCGCAGTTCTAGAAGGAAGCCTCTCATGTGAAAAGTGCTAACTCATCAAGATGCTTTAGGGTTTGAAAAAGCTTTCTCATCTTATAAAAGGAAAAGGAGGGTAGAAAGAGAAGGTTGTTGATTGATCATATTTCTGAGTATTTGTTTGCTTAGACAAATTTCATTCTCTGCTATTTAGTGGAGGATTGTATCTGGAATTCCTATGCAGGGATTTCACCTCTTCCTTTGAGGATTCAAAGAGGAAATTTTTCTGAATTGAACCACTATCAGGCTTGAGGCCAAGCTCCATCTTACATTACAGCGCTGCTCATCTTGAGGGTTGAGCTGTCTTGTGAGCTGCAGCAAGTGGGAGTCTAGATCTACAGAGATCTAGTGTATTTATGGAGCCTATTTCTCATGGAGTGTGTTATTTAACCTCCTGAAAGAGTGTCTCTTCTTCTTGTACTTCAGATTAGCAATTTTACAGTATTTTTCTGTGTCATTTGAGCTACAGTGATGTTCCCATGAGTAGACTACGTTATTTCTGTATGAGGGTTTTCATGGTGTCTTGCTCATAGTTTAGATCAGAGATCTCTAGTGCTAGGCTTTGCCTTCCACTTGGTGATACATGGATTAGATTTCTGATCTATGTTCTGTTCAGATTTGATCCATTGTAATGAACTGTTATATTCAGAAATTTACTGCAGCAATCTCCAGATCTGCAACTTGTTTCTCAGGTCTACTCTTATTCATGCATGCTTTTGTCAAAATTCCAAGTGGAGAAACTATATGGTTTCCAGATATGATATAGGTCTGATGTTTTATCCACATATATGTTCTAGATTTTAATTGTAACTTCTAGCTACTGAAGCTCCTAAAAAATAACGCCTTTGAAGCATTTCTGCAAATATACATGTGTTCCTGCTCTCTTTTCTAAAGATTTATTGCTATATTGACTCATGAATTCTACTATATAATGAAAGGCCTTTATCATAATGTTGATTTGCTGATATATGAATGAAATATAATTCTCCTTGCTGATCTCATCTGAACATCTGCTAAAACTGCGCAATTCCTAAAGCAGTGCTTGCATTTGGCTGTAGCCTTCCTCTTTGGGTGCTTTTTAGCTAGTCAGGTTTTTGGGAGATCTGTTTAATGAGTCTAAACTGATTTTTTTTTTATGAAACTCCATATATAAGTCTAATACAACATAAATAAGGGGAAACAAGTCCTGATCTATGTTATTTTTGCACAATTTTACTTATACATCGTTTCTCTTGAGCGCCTTGTTGAATTTCCTGAAAAAGGATCATTACATCATATCCTTTCATCAAACAATGGTATGTAAAATGAATGAGAAATTCCAACTAAGAATATAAATGGCCATGGTATTTTATTACCCTGTCATCCACAAGATCATCCACCAACCCTTTTTCATTCAGCTCTTGTAGATAAGGAACATGACTATCTATTTTTGAGGGCATGGTACAGGATTTCTGCCAAAAAATTTCAAACATGCCAAGTTCTTATTTATATTTCTTCTTTGAGTTTTGTTTCCAAAACTTGTTTCTGTGAAAGAAATTGTTTAGTTGAATAAGGCATTCTTCATCAGTTCCCAAACAAATGAAAATGTCATCAATGTATATCATAGTGAAAAAGTTGATAACAGGTGCCACGACCTCTTGGAAGGTGTCTTCAAAATTCCTTATTCCAGGAAAAAATTGGTCAAGAATGTAGTCATTCCAAGGAACTTTGAAAATTTCTTTGTGTTGATTGATTTGAAGTGGTATCATCTCATGAAAACCTGAAACACTAGCAACCAATGTCACCTTGTTAGAAATTTCTATTCTTGGCATAGGATGATTTATCTTGGGAAAAGGGTATTTGGATTCCATGGAGGCTTTGCCTAAGTTTCTGCACCCTTTGGCTTTCTTTGGTAGTGATATAATTTTCCCAAAGGTTTCATAGTTCTTCCTGGGAAAAGGCCTCTTTTAAAAAAAAATTATGTCATCAGGCTTTGGACTTTTACTCCTATGCACAAGAGCATCCTGGAACTTGTTGCACAACCTTATGTATTTCAGTTTTGTGTGTAATGGCAAGAATTCGGATAAATTAATCACTTTGGGCCTTCTTAGGCTACCTGTTAGCCACCTATAATATTTTTTATACCAAAAGGTGGCTAAGACTGTTTCAGCCTTCAAGGAACAAATTTCATTACTTAAAATTGTTGGCTCTTGAAGAATCTTGAAGGCCTCCTGCCTTTCCTCTGTCCAAAGCTTCACTGATATTCCCATTTTAAACTTAGAAATACTCCTAATTTCCAAGCCAGATTACTGCTACAGAGGCCCCTTTTCCTCCTCCCATTCAAAACTGACCTTCATTTGTTTCCCTATTTCTCCATAAAACTCCTTTGTTTATCATGAGTTCTTTTCTTCCACTCATATAAATCACTTTCACAACGTTAAAGACTTCCTCTTTAACCTTTACCGAAACCCCTTTACCCATTAACCCTTGGGCACATCACTTCCCATGCACCCGCAGCCCCGCAATCGGGCACCTATCCGCTTCAAAATAAAATAAATCCCGACCAAAGTTAAAAACATTGGTTATATATTAAAATCGTTGATTTTTTCTATTTTATAACTTTTCCGCCGATCCGACTTTCAAATCGATCTCCACCATTGATCTGAATCCACAGATCAACGGTGCAGAGTTCGTCTCCTATGGTCCCCACCATCCATACGCCGATTGCCCAAAACCGGCGGTATCCATCACACCGCCTTTGGGCGAAAAGTTGTTTTCCCCCGATCGCCAGCGATTCCATATGCTGCTTGACACGTGGCTTGGCCACTGTTCCAAAAACCGTCATCCATCACACGTTATTGTTCAGATGAGGATGCCGAGTGATATCGCCGTGGACCGTCCAATCTGAAGCCGCTCATCCAACAACTATCACTCGATGAAGATGCCCGACACTTAACATGGTCCCGGCGCAGCATTACTTCATTTTCCACCGTCCATCTGATCTGCAGATCGACGGTTCAGATTTCATTTCCATGATTCGATTTCCCGGTCAATGATTCTCCGTTTTTGATTTTCCCCTTTTCTCCCGATCGTCGATCTCTGCGCAATCGATGGCCCCAATTCAATCTTTCTTTCGCCTTCCCCCGATAAATCCTAACCGTTGGATGATGCCATCCAACAGCCACACTCTCTCCACAATCCTTTTGAAGCAGTAACCTATATATGCAGGATTTTATGACTATTTGTTGTATTTTGTAGGGTTTTTAAAATGGTTCTCATGCCATTTATACAGAAAATTCAAAGGCAGAGGGTGACAACCCTCTCGCGTTCGATTCACCTCAGAAATCATTCGTAGGTTTCCAATTTCATGTTTCATCGGTGTTTATCCAAAGCACTTATGCCACATGACCCTGCTCGACCCTACACATCAGAAAAAACCATGGATTTGACGCAAATCAAAGAATATCAGTGCCGAAGACCAGAATTTACCAGAACAGAGGATTAAAGGACACATTTGTGGGGATTACGTCTAATATGCTTATCAAAAGCCTAATCCCCAAGTAAAACACAGTTTACAGAAAACCTAAAGCATTCTATCGACAAGAATGCCTCCACTGCCACATCTGAGGCAAATTGATTTCTCTCAGCTACCACAAAGCCACCTGTGCCACAAAAGTACTCAATCAGAGGCCGAATTTATTGATCAGAACCGGATACTTGCCTCAGCGCAGCCAAAGAGGAAGCCCTGCCAAGGAAATTAATGCAAAGAACATCTGCAGAGTTACTTCGATGCCACACAGAGCCTCAAAGGTCAACAAAAGCTCCCACCAAGCTTAATCTTTATGTAAAAAAATTTAATACAGAAGATACATATGTAAGATTCTTCATTGAGCCCCTCAAAGGCCAATAAATCATTAAGACTATATTAATTGTAATTGAGATCTGTTATCAGATCTCACCTCCTCATTCTTCTATATATACTTCTGCAGAAGACGAGTGAGGTGTTGGTTATAGAACTTTGATATACACTTGAGCTTAAACTTCTGATTGTACATAGTATTCACTGGCTCTTGGAGCTCTGCTGGTGATAGATAGGTTAGGCTGAGATGTGTAGATGGTTGCTATCCTAAAGCACTGGACTTAAAGCTGTAACTGGTTTGGAGCATCAATACAAGATGATTTATGGGATCCTGGTCTATGTTGACAGTGACGTTTCTCTAATTGTTACTTGTTATTTTGTTTATGTTTTCACTGTGTTTCATATTCTTTTATAAAGAACAGCATGCATAGAGTTAGGACCTACTGTACATCAGTAACCTTCTCTGACTGAAAATATTTATCTGAACGTTTTCTTCTAAACTGTGTTATTTAGGAATAATTTAATTCAGTTCAAACATAGGAATGTTGGCGTTCCCTCATCTTATTGTCTTAGCTGAATGTTATTCTTAAATGTTATTTTTAGTATATGTTTTGTGAAGATGAATTGAGGAAGATATGGTGAGCCCTGGTCCCAGTTTTGTCCCCACAACTATCTGGATGTTTCCCTTAGAATGTGTTAAAAGCTGGCTAGTTTAAAAGTACTTACCAGATCTTAGGCCATTCTGTGTTATCTTTGTGTTTTTCTTGAAAGTAACTAAGTAAAGAAGAGCTAGGAGAGGATTTGTGGTGAGCCCGGCCCGCTAGTTTCTTCTCCAAAAGTTGCCTTCAATTTTCCCTTTGTTTTAAAGTGTTTTCTATTGAAAGTGTATCAAAGGCTGGCTAGTTTAAAAGTACTTACCAGATCCTAGTTTGCTTTTATGTTCTTCTTGAGTCTATGTCAAAGGCTGACTAGTTTAAAAGTACTTATCAGATCCTGGGCTGCTCTTTGTTCTGCATCTGTCTAATTTCCTTCTTGTTGTATCATTTCATTCCATAAATCAATCTTCAAAGAGATCCTTAGACATAGATGACTTGCCCCACGGACCACTCTTGCCTCTTGCTGTTCCAATTAAACCCTATTACGACTCCATAGCCCAATGGACTAAAACCTGTAATTATCTATCTTTTTGGCCGAAGCTTACTCTGATTGCTTGCAACTTCTCACCTTTGAAACTTTTTGCACTCAGAAATTTCCACCTCAAAAAGTAATCATGCTCAACCACCCAAAAAACAAAAAAACCCTTGGCCTTCATAACTAGCCTAATATCACAAAACCAAACTTCAAAGAAAAATCCATCTTTGCACTTATTGGAGAGATCCCTCTCCAGATTCAGGAGGGCTAGATCCTAGAATCCCAAAGTTGGTTGAAATAATGTTGCTTCTGCAGTTTTATTCTTACCAATCTGCTAAAATTACAAATCCCTAACACTGCCTACATTATATTTTTCTATATCTACTTTAGTAGACACCCCTTTAGGATTCATGGCAACATCAGTGAAAGTCAACAACGTTTTTGGAGGGACATAAATTTCTGATAATGAGGTGTCTAAATAAGGTAAAAACATAAGGCTCCTTTGATTAAATCTCCCAATATTTTTGTTCTGTGAGGTCATCTTAGCATTTTGGGATAGGAAAAAGGGAAGGGTTATGTTTATGAGATTTTTACTCCCTTTGAGCAACTTGATTCATATTTCAAACCGACCATTGGTTTTGAGATTTCATTTTTAGTCTGTAGAAAGTCAAGTTTGATTTTCTCATCATGTGTTTGTTCAAGGCTTCTATAGTTCTGAATACTTAGTTCTTCATGTAAAGACTGGTTTGGTTTTTGTAGTGTGTCTTGATGTGTTTCAACTTCATATACCTTCTCATCAATGTATTCCTCATTACATAAGATGAAAGAATCAAGATCTGATGAATAGAATAAAGAGGAGTATTATTTGGCCTGTCTTGACTGCTCACCATATACTTCATATGTGACTCTCGGTATAATATCCTTGTCTAATTGAAAACAGGGATGGTAGCATAGGACATATCTAGTTGAAGGTTCCCCTGAAGCTTGGCTCCCTAAGATCTGGATAAAAGCATGCTATACTTGGGAGAAATATCTACCACTACTATGTCCATGACTAGATTATTAGTAGGCACTTGTGCCAGGTTGACACAAAAGTCCTTGATCAGGCCCAAACATTTGACCCTACTCGAAATGAGGGAGTACAGGTCTTTGTAAGGTTTAGTTATTTCTAGGCCTAACCTCTCCATCACAACTTTTGGCATGAGATTGTAGGAGGCACCGAAATCCAACATAGCATTATGTAAGATTTTGTCATGTATGTTTAAGCTGATATAGAAAGGGGGAATGGCTCCTTCCTGATACTTTCCTTCTATTTTGGGTCCAAACAACAACTCAGGTGTGTCATCACCCGAGTGCAAAGTATCAGCATCATTTCCTATGTTTAGTACCTTCATCATCTGAGACCTATACATTGGTTGAGTAACCAGTTCAGTGAGGGGCATATTTATCTTGATTTTGGCAATCTCTCCCTAAAAAATGAAAGGTACTAGTGTTTTGGATATATTCACATCAGCTTTATCAGTCATGAACCTTTCCACATTTTTAATCTGATGATCTTGATTTGGAGCTTTAGACAAAATGGTTTTCTTAGGGTAACTGGTGGAGGTACTAGGACAGTTAAGGTCTTTTTTTGGCTGGCTGATTTTTCCTTTGTTTGTTTCAGTTTTCTTAGCCATGGTGTTGACATTTTTTGCTGTTTTCTTAGGGGTGTTTTCAGGTACTTTCCGAACAAAAGTATATATGTGGTCTTTGTTGGCTGAATCTAGGTATTTTTTGCTCCTAAGATCATATTGCTTATGGATTTCCATGATGGAATTTTCAAATCCCAAGTGGTAGTATTCAGAATCCTCATAGTTAGTGTCTGTTTGATCTAAGGAAAAGAAACCTTTTTCTCCTTCGATGAGAAAAAAATCATCTTCATTATCAGAACCTATTATATTTATATGGTTTTCTTCAGGTTCTATGATTTCTCCTTCTTCTTCATCTACACAGTTTGGTTGAAAGGGAGGTCTGATTTGTTGGTCATTTTCCCTTTGTTTGATTTAAAGAGTATCTCTTCTGAAGTTTTGAGTTCTGTTTCGGTTTTGGGAATTGGTTTGGTTGTCCCTAGGAGGTGTCGTTTCATTTAAGTTTATTCTTTCTATTATTCTCTCCACAATTCTCATTAGGTTGTCTATTTCAGTATCAGATAAGGAGGTTGAGGTCTTTGTAGGTCACTCTCTTCTCTGATTTCAACCTGGCTCTCTTTTCAATCAAGTTTACTTCTGCACTAATAACTGCTTTTTTCATTTCTTCGAAGGTTTTAGGATCTCTTTCTCTCAATTGGAAAGTCATGTCAGGGTCAAAACCTTCAAGAAACTTTACTAGTGCTAGGCGTTGTGGAGGTTTCATGAGAAGTGGGAGGGCATTGTACACAGTGTTAAACCTGGTGCAATAGCCTTTCACACTTTCTCCTGCATTCCTTTTAATATTGTTGTATTCAGACAAGATTTGGAGGATATTTTTCTTTATTTCCCATTTGTTTATGAAAGTTTGGTAAAGGGAAGGGAGATCATGCATTGAATTAGAAGTTAATGCTTTGAACCATTTTTTGGACTCTCCCCCTAAAATTTGTGCAAATATCCTCATCTTAATGGTTTCTTCTTCTATCTCCATGTAATCAAAATCATCATTGATTTTATCTACATGTTGTTGGGCAGTGATGGATTCAGCCCCTGTGAAATGAGGGATTTTGGACTGATAGTCATTTAGAAAAGGTACTATAGGCTGAGGTAAAACCAAGGGTGCATACCAAGCTGCCATGATAGGAGCTAATGGAGGATTTACAAGAGGTGGGTTTGTGAAAGGGGGTGTAGGATGAAGTGGAGTGGTTTGCACAGTGGTGGTATGGATGGGTGTGGTGGAAGTACCTATACCAACAAACTGATTTTGAGTAGATTTGGTATGGAAAGAGTTGAAGTGATGGAGAAGCTGAAATTCAGGTGGTGTGGAAGGAGAGTCTTCTCTACTAGAACTCTGCTACAAATCTAAGGGTTCAAGGTCAGTTTGGTCAATATCAGTTTGAGACCTGTTTCTGAAGAGGTTCCTTGTATGGTGCAAGCCAAACTGGGGATATTGCAAAGCTGTAAAATGTTCAGGTACAGAGCTTGCTCTATGGATGGTCCTAATAGTGGTTAAGTTTCCAGATCTAGAAGTTTTCCACAAACTCTTCTCTGGGTCATCAACTATGTTGGGAGGGTTTGGGTCTGGATGAGATCTGGTACTGATCCTATGTGAAGCGAGATTTCAAATTTCAAAATTCAGAGAGGCTGAAAGTTTTAGTACTGTTTTCGGAAGGCTGACCTCTCTTAATTCTTGGTACACTCTTACAGTATATAATTGGGTTCATAAAATTCTTAGGGTTGGTTTGAAACAAATCTAGGAAGTCAAATGATTGTTAATGAAGTAATAGGCCTACTGGAGGCTAGTGGAGTCGCGAGGTGGATATTTTTTGTTCTTTTAGGAATGTATGTTTATGGTCCACCACCAATAACTGACAAGAAACCAATATAAGGGTGTTTTGGGGTTTTCTGAGTTCCTATAGGTAGTCCTAAGGTTTGTAATAGTGTCCTACAATTGAGTCATCATTTTGCTAAGATGGTGAAACAAATAGAGTCTACTCTATGGCTGATAGTTTGAGTTCTCTATGATTTGATAAGTGTATCTGAAGTCCTGAGGGATACTTAGTTTTTCACTAACTCAGAAGGTCCCAACATGATCGCCAGAATGTTAGGGTGGCGATGTGGTGGCAGATAAACCACCAGATACTATCATTCAAGGGTTTCTGAATCTTTAAAGGAATGTTTAAGCATGAAATTACTCAGAAGGTCCCACCGTGATCGCCAGAATCTTAGTGTGGCAATGAGGTGGCAGATTCACTGGATTTTCTAAGTGAAATTGAGGGTCTAAAGAGTCTTAAGAGGTATCCAGGCAACTATATACTCAAAAGGTACCACTGTGATCGTTAGAATGTTAGGGTTCCATGATTTGGAAGATTGGTAGACCAAATGATAGGGTAACATGGAGCCAGTATTTGGAGTCCTAGGACCTAGCCTTCCTGGACTCAGAGAGGGATCTCTCTATTTGGTGCAAAGGATGGGTTATTTTTTCTTTAGGATTTTGATTTTAGGCTAGTTGTTAAGTGTAGGGTTTGTTGATTGTTTTGGTTGGGTAAGATGGTCAAGTGGAATAGATGGAGTGAGAGTCTATCAAAGCCATTGGGCAATGGAGTCAATGAAAGTCATGGGTGTCTAAATGACGAAATAGAGTGTGTTGCAGGGCCAATTTATCAAGGTTAATGGATCCTTAAGGTGATGTAAGAGGTGGAGTGAACATCAAATTTGGGAAAGAATAGGAGGTCTTAAATACATATAGTTAAAAGCTACAACTCATGAGGTAGGGAAAACCATTAATCTCAATGAAAAATACTTAAACTGATAAATATCTAAGATAAACATTCCAGTGAAACATAGAAAGCATAAGAGCTTCGAACTTTAGTAAATTCAACTTCAAAATTTGGAAAACATATAAGATAACACAAATAACTCAATCTATGAAGAGGGAACTCATAAACATAATATATCAAGCTATGAGAACTCTGAAATAAGTTGGTAGGTATGGACAAAGGGCAAGATCGAACGAGACCTCTTTGACTTAACCTAGAAAACAATATTCCAAAGAAAGGTTTCAAGATGGAGTTTTGGAAGCTTCAAATAAGTAGGGAATACCGTGAATCATACTTGTAAACTAGCATACTAACCATATATGAAACAAAAACAAGTTTTGGTCGACCTAAGGAGTAATCAAGAATTCCTTAAGATGACCAAACAGAGGAAAACATCAAAGCTATAACAAATAGGAGGATTGAGGTGCCTCAAAGAGCATGTATCAACCTATAATTTTCTGATTTATAGCAACCAAGAAGGAGGAAACATAATGAGAACAGGAAAACATAAAAAAGTTAAGAATACATCACCATTCACCAAGCTAAGGAATCCTGTAAACAAACTTCTACATCATCAAGCCAAACAAGCCATTCATCAACTTCATAAAACCAATTTTTTCTCCAAGCTCATAAAACCATGTATATTGCTCTTCAAGCTCATCAAATGCCAACAAAATACATAAGGGCCTCATGCTCTATTTATGGAGCAAAGGAGGACTAAAACCCTAAATATGGTAGGAAAATGTCAAATTCAACCATAAATGTCATTTATGGCCAAGAGACCATGCAAGGTCCAAGGCACATAATATCCTATGAAATAAATGCCAAAATAACTATTTGCACCTAATTATAGAGTTTTTTGTCTCAAAAAACTCAAAAATATCAATTTGCAATAAATGAGTGTGTTTTGTTGACTTTTGGTCCAAAACACACTTAACAGTCTCTGTGCGCAACGCCACTTCAGCAGAAAATAGGGTCTCTTGTGACTAAGTTTTGGACCCCTTCTCGATGTCAGATTTGGCTCCGTGATGGCTCGTTGGAAATCCCGATGAGTCTACTTTCCAGAAATGCTTGAGTTTTTCTGAATGAGTTCCATTTAACTGTCTAAAATCCTATTCTCTCAACACTACTCTCTGCACAGTACCTTGCCTAAAAATGAAGCAAAATGGTCAAAATTTTGATGTTTTTTGACCTTTTTGGGGGTCAAAACAGCTCCAAATGATCTGAAATTTCATGAGAAGACTGCTGGTGATGAGGGAAATCCAAAAATATAAAATTTTCAAGCTGAGGATGCAAAAAATTTGTGTGTAGTTGCTAGGGTGCTATGCACAGAGGCCTAAAAAATTAAACAGAAAAATTTGCTCAATTGGGCCCAAAATTGGAGACGTCCCTCAAGAGGTCTTGGACACCTGTTGAGAAGCCTCAGCCAAAACTCCAAGGTTATAATTCTCTTTTGCAGTTTTTAGGTTTTTTAGCTCTATGAGGGCCTCCTTCAGTTTGGCACAAGCAAGCATGCTTTTCCTTGCATAGTGCTTGGTCATTTTCTTCTGGAGAGCAAGGTACCTTTTCACCTTCTTGAAATGCTTGTGTTCATCTTTGTAATACTGAATGACACCTTGTGCCATTTCAAAATCTCTTTCCCACTCCCTAAGTTGTGCATCTTTGGTTAAGAGTAGAAATCTGGTGGCCTTCTCTTTGTCCTCATTGTCACTGTCTAGATCAATGAATTGAGGTTCTTGAGAAGTTTTCTTGATTCTATTACTTCTCCTTACCTTTACCTGTTGCTCACTTCTTTCCATATTTTCCTTTCCCTTGTCCAATTTCTTGATAGCTTGAGAAGAGATGGCCCTTTGCCTTTTTGAGGCAACAAAAACATCTCTCTTCCCTCTATGATATGTGCATGTGAGAGGAGTGACAATGGTAGTTTTGAATATGTTTTCTTCATTGCTTTGACCCTTGTTATTATTTTCACCAGCTTTGTCATTTTCACCATGGCTTCCATGAGTCACCTCATGCCTCATTGGGTCACTGCTTTCTTGATCTTTAGCATCCTCATCATCATTGTCTTCACTGTCTTCCATACTGCCATATTGGCCTTCAAATTGATCATTACCTTCCTCACTTGCCTCAATTTGACCTTGTTCCTCATGAATATGTTTTTCTTCATCATCTTCTGGGCTATCTTCACTCACATTATCATTAGGACGCCGATTTGTGTCATGACAGTCATGACAATTTTCATGACTATCATGATTATCCCTTTTGTTGTCTTGCTTATCACTGACTGTCTTATCAGTGTTATTGCCTTGGTCACTTCCTGCCTCTTCAAACTCTTTTTTAGCCTCACTGTTTTCCTCTTTTTGATCTTCTATTTCTTCTTCATCTCCCTCTGTTTCCTCAAGTTCATCATCTTCATTCATATGGTCATTTTTTTCACTATGACTATGCTCACTATCATGCTCATGCACATTTTTCTCTTGGTTGTCCTGTTCATCTTCTTGCTGACTGTCATCCTCATTATTTTCTTCATTATCCTCTGTGCCTTCATCTTTCTCATTAGTGATACCTTTTTCTGTACTTGGAAGTTATTCATTGGTCTCACTACCATCACCGTTTTCCTCCAAGTGTTCGCTGTCTTTGTCCTCATGACTGTCATGCTCATCTGCCTCCACATTGTCATCATCATCCTCCTGCTCTTCCTCATCAAACTCTGCATCTACCTCGCTGTCTTCATTATTTCCATCATCATATTCTTGTTCCTCATTGTTGCTGTCATCTCCTTGTTCCTCATTTAACTCTGTCTCTGCCTCCCTGTTTTCTTCCTTTTCACTGTCATCTGCTTGTTCTTCATTTTTACTGTTACCCCCTTGCCCATCGTTACCACTGTCATCATCTTCACTTGATGCATCAAGGGAAGAAGAAATAGGTAAGTTTCCTTGTGAAGAAGGCCTAGGTGGAGGTGATGGAGGAGTGGAGGTAAGTGAGTGTCAAGTGGAGGGCAAGTTTTGCTGAATGAAGGTTTGGGAATTTTCAAATATATCAAGTGAGATGAAAACTTCCGAAGGAATTCCCTGCTGCTCTAGTTGGTGTAAAACAATCATCTTAACCAAGGAGTGGTGAAAAAGGCTTTGCATTTGGTGGGCATAACTCCTTTTCTTGACCACTGAAGCCATTTTTTCAATGCTTCGGTAGAGATAGTATGGTAGGTTTAGCAATTTAACCCTGGCGATGTGCATTAGCAGCCCTATGTGATATGAATAAATCTTGGAGTACCTCCCCTCACAAGTGAAGTACTTGATGATCTGCCTCATCAGTAGGGCATATCTCTCTAGCAAGTGGGAGAAGGGGAAAACAACCTTGTAGCCTTGTTGATAACTAGGTTTGAGGAAGGGCTCATAGTAGCTTAAGGCAAATTTCTTCTTCTTGAACCATATTTCACCAATATCTGGTATTCTTGTGGCTTTAGCAATGGATTCAGATGATAGTTCAAACTATACTCCTGCTAGGTTGACCTGGTGGTTTTGTAGGCCGAGAATGAATAACCTAGTCAAATCTGAGTGGCTTTGGAACTGTTTAACCCTCTCACAGAACTGATAGCATCCAACATCTTGAAAACATGCAAGGATCATGGGAGAAGAGGTGATTTGAATGGTATCTAAAGACTCAAACCTGTTAACCCTTCCTCCATTGTGTTTTGGCTTGATAGGCCTTTGGCCTTCATCACTACTGGTACTTATCTATTGTCTGGACATGGTGGCTGATTATATCCTTGAACAAAATAGTCTTTTAGCTTAGTGAGAGCTCTAGGTCTATGGAGGAAAAATGAGTGATGGTGAGGGAAAATTTTAGTAAATGGAGGCAAAATGAGGTAAGTATAGGAATGCTTTCAGAGTTTAGGAGGAGGTTTAGCTTGTAATTGAGTGTATTTATGCTAATGACCTATTTCCAATTTGTAAATCCTTGCCCTAGAAGGTTAAATGTTTGATTGCCATGAAGATTAGGGTTTGACCAAGTTAGGTTTTCATATCCTCCTTTGATTATGGATGCAAATAAAATCAATTTGGAGGGCAAATAAAATGACTACCAACCTTGTCTAACTCATGTAGGAGCCCTGGGCAAGCTTGAGGAGGAGAATAAGTGAATTTGAGCAATTCTTTGGGAAATTTAGCCAATTATCCTCTATGCGTAGTGCCACTCGACAGGCCATTCCTGTCGAGCCTTCCCTATGTGTAGTGTCCGGTCGGGTCAGGCGGTTGGTAGACCTGTGCGTAGCATCAGGTTGGGTCGGGCTGTTGGCAGGCCTGTGCGTAGCGCCGGAGGGTTTGCTAGTGATTCGGGCCGAACCTGGGCCTGTGCGCAGTGCCTCTGCAGGTGCATAATGCCTCCTCCTATGGGCGTAGCGCAATTTGTTTTAACACTGTCTCTGCCTCCCCTTTGCGCAGTGCCAACAGCTCTGTGCGTAGCGCCTGAAAACTTCCAGAATGTTTTACAGAAAATCCTTTAAAATTTTCTTTCAACGACTGTGCTTCTCCTTCAAAGACACAAATGCGTTGGGGGAGGACGTAAAGAAAATTATTATACTCCTTTTTGAAAAATATTTGATGATTAAAACCCACTTTCTAATGTTTTTTTCCCTTCTCACCTTTTCACTATCTTTTTGTTCTTTTTGTTCTGTAGGTGGCAGGACCTTGAGGAAAAATTATTTTTTCTTTGCTGGATCATCTTGATGCTCCCTTTAAATTGACAAACTCTTCAAACAAGCTCAAACTATGCCCTTGAACCATATTTGTAAACATGAACCTTGAAAAGCAATGTTCATTTTAACAAAATTTTGAGGAAAAAGGACAGATAGTGACATTAGTGCTCAATTTTGAAGGATTTCTTCACTATGTCCCTTTCAAAAACCTGTAAATAGTAAGCTTGTGACCATTTTGGCACTTTCACCTTGGAGTCTTCAGCAATATATTTTTTATGCCTTTGAATGCTTGGTGGATGAGGTTGAAAAGAAGAATTTTGACCTCCTTTTAACTGACATTCTGTCATGTTTTTACTGTGAAGTAGTGAAAACCTCTTGGTGTGGAAAACCCTAGCAGTTAGCATCAATAGTTCCTTTAGTCTTCATATGGGCCACCATAGTGATAATATTAAGTTTGTTTCGACCTTATCAATCTTCTTGTAGGAAACCATTCTTGACAGTCCTGCAGAAGTGTCACTCATGGCTAATCTATCTCTTGCAGAATATACTTTTGATAAGGAAACCATTTTTGGAGGCTTTTCTTCTTTTTAGACCAATTACATGTTTGTTCCTTTGATCATGTTGACAGTGGTATATCTCTGGTTGGAAAAGTTAGGAGTTTTTAAACCATTTTGTGTCTCCCCTGGCCACTTTTGTTTCTGCAGGTGCCTACACAACTTTTGCCTTTGATCATTGTCCTTTTTGGAGTTTGACACCTCTTTTCTTCAACAATGAACCTCTGCTTATCATAATTACCTTCTAGGGAAATTTTACCTCATGCTTGCTTTCCTTTTGATCCTTTTTGAGAGGCATTTGTACTGATACCCTTTGAATGCCATCTGCTGTTATGAAGGAGGGTTTATCATCATCATTTGACCTATTCAGAATTCTTCCCAAACTCCCAGGTTTTAGGGCTGTTAGAAAAAAGTAAATAGTGTTGTCTTCTAAGTCTAAAACCCTTCAAAACTCATTTATCATTTCTAAAGAATCTTCAATGTGGAATTGATGGTGTGGAGGTGATATTATGTCCTTGTATCCCTAGTACTGATTCCTTGTTTGGCCAAAGCAGTCACAAACCCTGATTTTCTTCAAACATAGGCCTAGCTTCCTTCTTTTTCCGTGGATGGTCTTATTGTGATGATTTCACCCTATTACCTTACCTCTTGCTAGGCTTATGGACATTTGGTCCCCTTGCAAGAATGTGAGCAAGGGTAGCTGTCCCTTGCAGAATTGTGCACTAGGCCAAGGAGGCCTTTCTTGAATGGCCCTTTGATCAATTTATGGACAAAATTACTTGTCCCTTTTCTTCTTTGGAAAGCAGTCTCCTTGTAGAGATAGAACAGATATTTTAGGATACCAAATCCACCCTATGAATTATGAAACCCTAGGTGACCTAGTGGAAGGTTCCTTGGACTTGGCTTTGGCTTAAAAACTTAGATTTTGGGGTCATCAAGTGTAAAACATAGTTAATGATAAAATGATGTATTGAAGATCCAAAATCCAATGTACTTGATTTATATAAAGAGCCTACACAGACAGTTTTGAGACCATCAATGCTTGGGGTATCTTTGGGAGACACAATAGAGTTGTTTGATAGGTGGCCTTAGGTAGTAGTGGAGGGTTTTAGGAAAAACAAAACAGAGGATTTGGGCCAAAGGTAACAAAATATAGACAAAAGGAGTGACATGAGCCTCTAATGGGTTCTCTGGGATTGGTAAGCATAGCTTGACATGATGAAATGATAAAATAGTGAAAATTTATCTTTAAGGATGATGAAGGCAATGAGATTTCTAGCACTCACAATGTTCATGAACTTTTTTTCTAGAAATCTAGGGAAATCATTTAGTCATCTATGAAGGAAAAAAATTACTGATGACTAACACATACGAGGCCAGTAACAATACCTCTGAATATTTGCCACTGTTTTTCTTACACCAAAATGTCCAGCAATTAGAGAAGTATGTGCTTCCCTTATGACATTCACTCTCTCCCCCTGTGGAATAAAAAGATTGCCCAAATGATACAACAAGTTATTAACACTGTTACCGATCAAATAGGTAACCTGACCTCAAAACGGGAACTCTAGCCCAAAAAGTCTCAAAAAACATGAAAAAACACCAAAAAAAAAAATGTGTCTTCCAGAACGCACTTGGTTTTTTTTTAAGGTCAAATTTCAACGTTTTATAAAATTATGCTAAAAACAAAAATGTTTGTTGAAAAAAGGATTGAAAAAACACCCTCAAAACAAAACCAATTGATGCTGGAATAACAAAAAAAAAAATTGTGTCATAATTTTGGCATTTTTAAAAATAGAAATAACATTTTTTAATTTTTTAAAATTCAAACATTAAAAAAAAACCTAAAATTTAAGAAAAAAAATAAATTAAAAAAATAAAAACAATTAAAAGCTTAAAATTTAAAAATATATGAAGATAAAAAAAATAAAAATAGAAACAAAATAAAAATTTTAATTCAAACATTAAAAAAAACCTAAAATTTAAGGAAAAAAAATTAAAAAATTAAAAAACAAAATTTAAGATTAAAATTTAAAAAATATAGAAATTAAAAAATAAAAATAAAAACAAAATAAAATTATTAAATTAAAAAAAAAAAAAAACAAGTTAAAAAAAGAAGGAAATTATAAAAAATAAAATATAGAAATTAAATTTAAAAAAGAAAAAGAAAATGCTTATTAAATTAAAAAAAAAAAAATTAAAACAAAAAATTAAATTTAAGGAAATATATTAAATTTTAATAAATTTAAAATTTTAAAATAAAAATTAAAAAAAAAAAACATTATTTAAATTAAAAGTAAAAAAATGAAAATTTAATTAAAAATAAAAAAATAAAAATAAAATACAATGAAAATATTAAATTTAAAACAATATATATTAAAAAAACAAATAAACTATAAAAAATAAATTTAATTTAAATTATAAAAAATAAAATATATATATGAATTTAAATTAAAATATGTATACATATCAGATTTTATTAAATTTAAAAAAAGAAGTTAATATTAAAATAGCAAATTAAATTTAAAAACAAAAAAATTAAATTTTAATAAATAAATGAATAAACAAATAAATTTTGAAAGAAAAAATAAATTTTAAATATAAAAGAAAAAAAAAAAACATTGTTAAAAGAAAAACTTTAAAAACTTTAAAAATCAATTAAAAATGGAAAATTGAAAAAAAAAATAAAAATATTAAATATTAAATTAAAAAAAAATTAAAAAACAAATTAATTTTAAAAAATTAGGTTTAATTTAAAAAAATCTAATTTTAAATACACAATTTTAATTGAAATATAAAAATATAAAAATTTTATGTAATTAACAAAAAAAAAATTAATAAAAAAGTAAAACATTTAAAAAACAATATTAAATCCAAATAAATTAAAAAAAAAATACAAAATTTATTAAATTTTATAAAATTATACTAAAAAACTAAACGTAAAACTTAATAATAAAGAAAAATTATGAAATTAAAAAAAAAAAAAAAAAATCAATTAAATTAAAAAAAAAAAAAAAATTTAATAAAAAATTATTTCAAAAAATAAATAAATAAATAAACCAAAAAAATAATAAAATTTGAAAAAAAAAAAAAACAAAACAAAGCAAAACAAATTTTATTTTAAATAAAAAAATAAAAAAATTTACAAAAAAATCAATTGAAAAAAAAATTAAAAAAAATGGGGGTTGGTGGTGGTAGGCACAGCGGCCCGCGGCCACGGCCGGGCCGAGGTTGAACCTGCTGCAGAGCCCCGCCCGCCGCCCGGTGTCGGTCACCGCCCGCCGCCCCCACCACCAGCAACCCCTATTTTTAAATTTTTTTTTTTTTTTAATTGATTTTTTTGTAAAATATTTTTTTTTTAATTTAATTTTTTTATTTAAAATAAAGTTTGTTTTGTATTTTTTTTTTAATTTTATTATTATTATTTTTAAAATTTTTAATATATCTATGTATATGTATATATTTATTTGATTTTATTTTTATTTATTATTTTTTAATTATTTTTTAATTTTTAATATTTTTATTTTAATTTGATTTTAAAAAAAAATTTAATTTCAAAAGATTTAAAATTATTCTTTTTATTCAATTTTTTTATTTTAAATTCAATTTGTTTAATTTTTTTTTATATTTAATATTATAGATTAAAATCTATAAATTGTTTCATTAAAAAAAAAAAAAAACACTAAATTTATGTATATTTGTTTTTTAATTATTTGCACGTGGTTTTTTTGTTTTTTTTTTGTTTTTTAATGATAGTTTTTTTTTATTTTAATTTTCTTTTTCAATTTTAATTGTTTTTTTTTTTTGTTAATTTTAAAATTTGTATTTTTTCTTCTTCTTATTATTATTTTTTTTAATTTAAATTTTTAAATTTAATTTTTTTTATCTAAATTTTAGTTTTGTAATTTTAATTATTTTTAATTTTTTTTAAATATATATATATATATATATATATATATATTTTTATTATATGGTTTTTTTTAATAAGTTAGAAAAAAATGTTTTTGATGGTTTTCTTTTAATTTTTTTGGTCAATTTTTGTGTTTTTTCTTTAAAATATGTGTTTTTTTTTCAAATTTTGTCATTTCCTTTGATATAATTTTCAAATATTTTTGTTTTTTATTTATTTATTTTTGTTTAAATTTTTTATTTTTACGAGCTATTTTTGTTTTTTTTACATTTTTATTGGTTTTTTTATCTAAGTTTTGTGTTTTATTACGAACATGAAAATCACCACTCTAAAAAAAAAAGGTTGATGCAGCATCAATACGTTTCCAAATTAGCATGAAAATCACCGCTCTAAAAAAAAAAAGGTTGATGTAGCATCAATACGTTTCCAAATTAGCATGAAAATGACCGCTCTAAAAAAAAAAGTTGATGCTGTATCAATACATTTCGAAATTAGCATGAAAATCACTAACATTTTAAAACAAATATTCATACTTCATAAATAAAAATATTAGAGTGTCAAAAATGTGCACAAAAAAAAAATGGTGATTCTGCATCACCACTTTTCAAAATCGGGTGCTTTTTATGCTACCAAAAAAAGTAGGTAACATTGCGGTTACCTATTTCATCGGTAACATTGTTTATTATGTACATGGTAATCTAATTCCTCAACTTGGTGACCTTGACTTAAGTTTTCATAAGCATCTTGAAAGTCATTATCAAATGCATATTGTTCAATGTAACTTTCATGTAAAACATAAGTATTCTTGAGTAAAGTAGATGCATTAATAATAAGCCCATAAAGCATATCAGCAACCTTGTTGTATATCTTTTTCTTATACCTGATGACCAAGTGGAATTGTTTTAAAAAACCCATCCATCAAAAGTGCCTTGACTACTGCAATTTAGTTTGTGATTGCAAGTGTTGCAATGGTTGGTGATATGTGTAAATGATGGTTTCCTTAACCATAAAATAGTGTTTCCACTTCTTCACACTTTGAACCAACTCATATAGCTCCTTGTCATAAGTAGGATAATTTATCACTGCACCATTAAACATTTATGAATGGAATGAAATGGGCTTACCATGTTGTAAGAGGAATGTGCCCATGGCATTGTCACTTGCATCGGTTTGAATATCAAAGGGTTGTCTCAAGTCCGGTAGTGATTGGGTTTGAACTAATCTTCTCTTTCAAACCATCAAATTATTTTTGCTGCTTGCCTCCCCACTGGAAGACCTTCTTAACACTAGTCAATGCATGTAATATAGCTACAATAGAAGAAAAATTAGCAATGAAATTCCTCCAATATTGTGTTTCTCCTAGAAAATTTCTTACCTCAGTGACTGTCATGGGTGTAGGACAATTCACAATGACCTCAACCATAGAGGGGTCTATCTTCAGCTCACCTCCTCCAACAATATGTCCCAAGTACGCTATTTTACCAAATTCACATTTTGACATCTTCAAAAACAATTATTCTTTTCTCAAGACATCAATCACCTTTATCACTTGCATGACATGTTCATCTTGTGATTTGTTGAATATCAAAATATCATCTAACTATACAATGACAAAATCATCAAGAAATGGCCTCAATACATCATTCATAACTCTCATGAAATTAGCTGGAGCATTGCAAACACCAAAAGGCATAACAAGCCACTTAAAAATTCCTTGTTTAGTTTTAAATGTGGTATTCCATATGTCCTCTTCAGCTATTCTAACTTGATGGTAACCACTTCTTAAGTCTAAATTAGTGAAATGCTTTACATACCTCAATTGATCAAGAAAATCATAAATTCTTGGGAGTGGATAACGATTCTTTACCGTGATTTTTTTTAGTGCATAGAAATCCACACACATGCGCCAAGTTGCATCCTTCTTGGGCACCAACACTATCGGTGAACCACATGGTGAGGTAGATGGGAGAATGATACCTTTATTCAAAAATTATTGGATTTTCCTCTTGATTTCAACACTTTCCATTATCTACATGCGATACATGCCAATGTTAGGGAGTGGAACATCCTGCTGCAGCTATATCTCATGTTTCATTCCCCTCTTGGGATGTAACCCCTTTGGTTCCTAAAACATATTGTCGTTCTGACTTACCACATTAAACAAATCAGATTTCAATTTATCATCACAACCTTCAAAATATTTATAATATTTATCATTCTTTTTTTTAATCATAAGAACCACAAATATTTTTCTTGAATTTACTAGTCTCTTCATTTTCCCAGCATTAACTAAAGAGAGGCTTAGCTTTTTGCGATGAGCTCTCACAATATATTCCACTCCATATTTGAACAAGTGGTACTTGTTCTCATGGTGATAGAAGAATTATTTCCTGTCATAGAGATTGGGACTACCCAAAACAATTCTTGATATCTCAAGTGGTACAACATCTATGTCAACTTCATCAATAAAGTTTGTGGTAATTGCAAACTGAAAAATACATTTTCTTGTAACCTGTAAATTTGTGTCCTTGGTTATCCATCCTAAAGGGTATGGTTTGTGATGCAGTAATGTTTCAAGAATAAGCTTCTTGAATAATTCTTCAGATATTAAGTTCGCTTGAGACCCACTATAAAATAGTGTGTACATTTTTGTATGTTTTGAGATCACTCTTACATGAAACAACTCTATTCTTGTTTGTTCACTTGGAATGTTACTGTGACAATTTGATGAACTAGTACTTTCTATGGATTATTTTCCCTTTGTGACCATGGCTTCAATTTTAGTCTCATCTCCTAAGTTGGATCCAAGATCCTGTTCTGTGGTAGTGGTTTTCTTTTGTTTCCCCTTGTTTTAGAATTACATAGGCCTCAATTCTGGATGAAGCTTCCAACAGTGGGCTTCATCATGACCCTCTTTGGAATAGTGGTTACATGTGGTTTTCTCCACTTATTTTTTAATGGATGCATTTTTATTTTGTTTTCCCTTGAAACCATTTCATTTTTCACCACCCTTAAATGGTTTCTTTTTACCCTCTTCTTGTACATTTTTTCCTCTTTCCTCAAGGTGTGTAGCTTGCAAACAGACCTCATCTAGACTAGTATGATTAAACATGAGAATTGTATGTTTCAGGTAACTATGAAAACCCCATATGTACTTCAAAAAGGTATATTGAGAATGAAAATAAACACCTAACATAATAACCCTTCTCCTAAATTCATGACTGTAATCTTGCACACTTTTACCTTTGAATTTCCTAAATTTTTGCCAGCTCATAATGGATTTTTGCATGTAAACTAGAGGGTAGAATTTCCTTTTAATGGAAGAAATAAAATTAGATCAAGAAATTGAGATCTTACCATGTTTTTTAATCTCATCTTGTGTCTTTTCTTTCCACAATAAAAGTGTTGCACCCTCCACTCTCAAGGAAGCCAATTGAATGTTTATGCCATCCTCTTGAAGGTTCTGAATTATGTAATAAAGCTCCAACTAAAAAATCTAATTATCTAGCTTCTCTTCATTAACTTAAACGTTATACATCTGAAGCTAAAATTTAACATCAAGTTTAAGTAAGGGTGATTTACCAACTCCTTAAGAAGTATGTGTATGAACAAATGGAAGGGTTGTGGTAGTGGAGGATGATGAAGAGGAAGGTGAAGATGGAAGTGAGGATGATGGTGGAGTGGATGGTAGTTTATTACCATCTCCATGTCCTCCTCATCTTGTAGAACCCTCTCCTCTTGGAGGCATAGAACTTTCTCCTTGCATCCTTAAACTCCTCTCCTCATAGAGGACCTTTACCATCTTAGTTATATCAAAAAATTCATTTATGAATGCTCTCTCATCTTCTATCATGGTAGGTTACCCTTCATGCACTACAAGGAAAATACCCTCCATCGGAGGTTATAAAGGAGGGTTTTAGTGTTATAAAATTGGCCAAAATTGTCAAAAAAAACATTTTCTACAACATCCGTTTTCGGTAACGGAGGTTTGGCGGAGCTTCTAATGGAATTTTAACACAACTAAAAACATTAGGCAGCCGTAGGCTATTACAATTTTTTTTTCATCCGTGCGCTATTCAAGTGTCAACGCACTAGTGTGTTTTATAGTAAACATCCTGGTGTGTGTCATCCAGACAGTCGGCCCGATGCGGTCGAAGGTGCATGCACTGGGCTGTAAATCTCTAAAACCACACCAGGCACACTGTAGGTGATACAACACACCGAATTTTTCTAATTGGTATTGGGATTTTTGTGGTACCCATAGGTCATATCAACGAACTGGTTCATAGTATTATACAAACACACTGATTTTTCTAATTCATATTGGTATTTTTGAGTTGCCCATAGGTCGTACAAACGTGTTAGTGATAAGTCTCACATAAACGCACTAGTACGCAGTATTGCACAAATGCACTAAGATTTCTAATTCATATTGGTATTTTTGAGTTGCCCATAGGTCGTACAAACGTGTTAGTGATAAGTCTCACATAAACGCACTAGTACGCAGTATTGCACAAATGCACTAAGAGTTATAATTGGTATTGGTATTTGTGTGCTTCCTATATGTCGTAGAAATGCACCGATGCACTTTATCATACAAATGCACCGGTGTACAGTAACTGACACACACCTTCATTTTGTATTTTTTAGAAACATCGACCTGTGACAATGCAATTATTGTGATTTTTTTAAATTCATTATTCATCAAAATTCGACACATATCTTATAACAGTATTCATATCAATTAAATTTTTATTAGTGCATTTGAATGTGATGTTTGGATTAATTTGTTATACCATATCATAATTATTGTGATTTTCTTAACTTCATTATTCATAAAAATACGACACATATATTATAAAAGTATTCATATCAATTAAATTTTTATTAGTGCATTTGAATGTGATGTTTGGATTAATTTGTTATATCATATCATCAGATTTCACATCTCTTCATTATAATATTTAATCATCCATAAATGTAATTAGTGGTGTTACATTTCACGGCGACAATGGAGAACGCAATAGAATAAATTAAAACATATTTTATTATATATATATATGAATAAGACGCCCTTTGTCATACAAAATTGGACAGTTATTGGTATCCCTTTGTATTTCAATTGGGACACTATGTCCTTTACATTAAGCAAAATGTCTAATTTCACAGACAAATATCTCAAAAAATATACAACGCCTTACTTTGATATCCAAACATAATGATCAAAATTCTTCGCTTGAACTGTTGTCACTGCTCGAGCTACTTCCATGACTTGGGTTATTTTGAGTAATGTTTTGTTCATGGTGTTGATTGTTTTCTTCTTCTTCACCTTCCATCTACAAACATAAAAATAAATTGTAACGAGTGTATATACAATGGTGAGAATAATGAAAATTGCAATATTAAATAATATACATCAATGTAAATCGAAAAGAAATGACGTACCATAACAACAATTGACTCATGAACTATACACATTATTTCAAAACCAAATTTCATGCCATATTTCAAGATTTCATTTGTTGGCGCAGTTCCATACTTTGTTTCCTGCAAATTTTATACCCCATAAAAAATCATATATTTAATATAATTTTTTTTTTTTGTTCTATTAATTATAGATGGAGCTAAGTAAAACAAGATAGATAGATGCTTACAAATTCCACAATTAATTTCTGATTTTCCAACATATACTGACAACTCATATTTAACCCAATGTCAATCAATTCGTCTGATGGTTCTTCTTTGTATGTTAATACATGTTTGAAGACATTCAATGATGATTGTTGTAAAACAACTTAAAATCTACAAAAATGAAATCTAGTTAAGTTGTTATAAGGAAGTAACAATTACTCACAAACTTAGATATCAACCCTTTTCTTCCTTGTTGTCCTGTTTTATGTGTTGAATGGGTTCCATTTTCTTTTCTTTTTTGGAAGAAAATACTTGAAATTTAATATTTAATGCTAAATTGTTTATTTATTGTACGTAATTGAAAAATTCAATGATTACATATTACATTTGAAGCATGTTGTTGTTGAGATGGCTCCTCGTGTGATGCAATTATGTCCATTTCTTTGACCATCTCCTTGTACACCTTTTTGGACATTCCTAGTGGCATATTTCTCATATCATCTCATTCATCTTTTGAGATTTTCATAATCTTCTTGAAAATGTAACATGACAATAAACTATTTAATTTTTTTATTGATATATGAAAAGTAAATATAACAAAAGTTATATTTATAAATGATATTTATAAATAATTCTAGAAAAAAATTTAAAGGAATATTACTTTTTCGTTCGTTCTTTTTTGTTGTTGTACATTTTTGCTATTAAAAGTCTGACATGTCTCATTGACCAATTCTCTGGAAACTCTTCCTATAGTTTAGATAAAATTTGGTTCTTGGAATCATTGGATTGACTTTTGTATTGTAAGTGGAAATAACATCTATACATTCATTCTACCAGATCCCTCAAACTTTTGTAAAAGTTTTTCCCCCTTTCGTTAACCTCCAGCACCACTCCGGATGCGCTAAGGAGCAATTCATTTTCATTTGCATGTTCTATTTTTTTTTCTTTTCTTAGAACAACATGCCTTTTCTGAGTTGTTGGTCACTGTAGAACATTAAACATATGTGAATTAATATATTGTTTGAAACACGTTATCTAATAATTATAAGTATATTATTAATGAAAATTAAAAAAGAAACTCATATTGGATCGATAATATTTTTTCATTCACATGATTCATCCTTTTGCAAATTTTCCATCAGGATCTTACGCTCTTCTGGTCCTAGATCATAAATAGTCTTATCAATATTGGTCATTTTGTGGCTCTGCATGATACACAGTAAACAATACATATTAGTTAAACTTATATATAGTTCAAAAATAATATTTTTTGTAAAGAATTTACAAAGAACTTTCATTTTTTCTTTTCTTGATGTGCTATCAGTATTTTGTTACTTTATCTCTTGTAAACCATTTATTTATCAATATGAAACTTGTACCATATCATTCATTAATATATTTTATAAATAAATAATCAACTTTTCATGTAAAAAAAAATATATCAAGAAACCAGTGCGCTTTTAATGTTGTACGCACCGACGTCGATGTGTCGTTTTCTTATAAACACACCGCCAAAATAATATAAAGCACCATACGGTGCTCTATGTCAAAAAGGAGCACCTGTGTGTTATATGTTAACCACCGCACTGAATAACATAGACAGAATAATAAAAATTGTCTAGTGTTAGTTTTTGTAGCATATGGTGTCGTGGAGGGGGCGGTGCGACCTATTCTTATAAACACCCCGCGAAAACAGGGGACCACCGTATGGTGCTCTCTGTCAACAAGGAGACCTCATTATGTTATATGTTAAATGGTGCACCGATTAACACATAAAATATAATTATTTTTTTGTGAAACAGTACATGTGCGGTGTGTTTTAATGAAATAGTGCACCGATGCCCTATTTTACAAATGGCGCATGGATTTAAGAAAAAACTATTTTTAAATAGTACATGCGTGGTGCACTGTGATAAGACATTGCACCAATGCAATAGGTTACGCAAGGCACACCGATTAAAAAAATTCAGTTTTTTTAAAATTAACGCAAGGGCCGACATGGCTTGGGATCCGACTATGGAAGACATCTTGTGGGTTAGATGTCACAGGCCTATATATATAGCAATACAAACCCTATAGATTTAAAACGAAAAACCCTAATTCTGAAATCACAGAAACAAGAAGAAGCAAGGGCAAGAACAAAAATAATGAAGGGTTTAGGGTAAAATGGATTTTTTTTTCTTTTTTTCTTTTTCTCTGAAAATGAATAGTAAATTTAAATTTTTTACTTTCTGTGTAAAAAATACTACAGAGAATTAAAAAAACAGTAAAATTTAATCACGAGATCGTTTGAAATTCTATGCTACAAGGTTTGAATCACCAGAGGTTTGGAATTCTGATTTTCTGAATAGTTCTATTTGAAAGTATTTCGCTGCTCTACAGTGCTCTCGTGCTCTCTTGCTCCAGGTATGTCTTGTGAAAATTTATAGCTAAATTTTTTTGCAAAAATAGTGAAATAATGAAAAGTGTTTAGTATTTAAAGAATTTTTTATGAAATTAAATTTTCGAAAACATTTTTCCGCCCATTTTTCAATTTACCGCATTTTTTTTCACTTAAAAAAAGTTGCAATTTTTTTTATTTGCGGCTTTTCATCACTGGTGTGTCAATTAATAACATCGGACCAGTGCGTGAATTAATAACATGACACCGATGCATAGTAACTAAAAAGTATCGGTGTAGTTATCTGTACATAAGCACCGAAATTAATATTAGGTGTGTACACTAAAATTTATTATTGATTTTTCTCAAATGCAGGGAGAAAATATCATAATTATATCGAATGAAAAATTCTTCAAAATCCATCTCGTTCCATAATGTTTCTCAAAGTCTATCACGGAGTCTCTCTATCCATCTCGATACGTAATATTTGCTTCAGATTTTATTTATATTTTCATTATCTAATTGAATTTATGTTTTTTATCCATGTCAATCAGCTTAATAAAATTTATAATGTATACAAATTTGCAGGTTCATGCAGATTCAGAATCGAGTTTAGATGCACAAAATATTCAAACAAATCCAAAATGTCAGAAGTAGCATACTGCAAGGCACATTTGGTAGATGAAAATGGACAGTCGCTTCACCCTACCAATTGTAAAAATATTGCATCTTCTAGCCACAATCCTGGGACAATGATGGTAACAATAATTGTTTGGTATATTAATGTAATTATTTCAACGTCAAACAAATTAATAATGCATTTTCAACGTTCTTACTAATTGATATCATAGATTTTTTACTTATCAAGTTCAAATATATTTTTTGAAATTATTAGGATTTTAGTGATGATGAGGGACCTACCTACCATCTTCCGTTGCACCCCACGACAATTTCAAATTGAGAGAAGGCTGAATTAAGAGAAAAAATCGGAGAGGAATGATACCAAGAATGGTTGAATCAACCACAGATTCAATTCCTACTACGTCCAGATTCACCAATTAGGAATGACTACAACAATAGTAGTTCTTCACAAGCTGGAAATGGAGGCAATTAAATAGAGGTTGGTATGGATGATTACTTAAGGGATATGACTACCATGGAGAAAATTTTGTTATATGCATTCCAAAATGATGACCAGCTAGGGGATGATGCCCATATCACTGACACCTTTTTCGAAAGCCTTAAATTTGCTTCCACCACCCCTCTCTTTGGACCTGGCAGTCAATCAAAGTCTACCCAGTTGGGGACAACGATGTTACTGTACAACTTGAAAGCAAATTTTGGCTTGTCGAATGCATGTTTCTCGGAAATTTTGAGGTAAGTGACCATAAAGTCCTCCCTTATATAAATTTGAGAAATATAATCACCCAATGAACATTACAAATGGTCAATTTTATGAACGTTAATAATTATATTGGCATTAATGTACATTTAATATTTTCCATGATCACCAACTACAAGTTATTAAAATATAAGGTTCTTCCGAGAGATAATGTCTTGCCCGGTAGTTGCGAAGCGACAAATAAATTGTTGAAAATGTTGGGTGTTGAGTACATATCATATCATGCATGTCCAAATGATTGTATTCTATATAGAGGAGAATATGAAGAAAAATAGATATGTCCGAAATGTGGGCATGACAGGTATGATAAATCAAAAAAGAAGGGTAAATATCGCGGTCCTCCTTTTAATATAGTGAGGCACATGCATATAATCCCAAGGATTCAAAGGCTCTTTCATTGCAAAGAATTAGCTATGTTGCAAGGATGGCATGCCTCACACATAAGTGAGTTGGGATTTATGCGAATCCCAACTGATTCAATAGCCATGAATCATATAGAGGATACATGGCCTGAAAAATTCAAGGATGAAGTACGATGTCTACGAATCAGCATAGCCATGGATGGCGTTAGCCCATATTCCCTCCAGAAAACCAACTATTCTGTTTGGAATGTAGTAGTGATCAATAACAATATCCCCCCATGGTTGTCCGTGAAGAATGAACATCTTATGTTGGCCCTCATAGTCCCTGGTAGAAGACAAGTGAAGAATAAGGATGTCTACTTACAACCACTGGTAGATGAATTGTAGGAATTATGGGATGGGATAAATGTATATGATATATCAAGACCCATCGCAACAGAGAGGAGTTTTACGTTGTATGGCATATGTGCTTACATGACATATGATTATCCAGGCTTAGGAGTTTTCTCTGGTAAATTAAATTTTTATTGATTTGTTTATATACGTAACAATATTATTTCGCATATTAGTTATTTAATTCTTTGTAATTGGTCTGATATTCATGATATTATTTAACGTGCCATGCATATAAATTGTATACAATAATCTCGTAGGTCTTGTAACAAAAGGGTATTTTGGATGTAAATGTTGTGGACCTTCTCTAAAATCTAGATGGTCCAATTACCTACAAAAGCCAGTGTATGACTGCTCCAGGGTATTCCTCCCAGAATAACACCCTTACAGAAGATCAGCATCCGCTTTCAATGGTAAACGAGAGAGAACCCAAAGGACTCCAATATCGACACCAGTTGAATGGCTTAGAGCATATGATAGAGAGAAGGAGAAGGAGTTCATAGAAATGTTTGATTCAAATGGGGAGCCTATGTTCAATGATGCATAATTTTTCGACACCTATGTTGAGAAATTTCCCATTGGGATGAAAAGAAAATCTATCCTTTATAACCTCCCATATTGGGAGAATCTTAAGATTACCCAATTATTATATCCCATGCGTATATTTAAAAATGTTTCATCTTCTTTATGGAGGCACATATCATCGAAACAAAGTGACACATTGGTTGTTAGGAAATATCTTATTACTTCAAAAACTAAAAATAAACATTGGCCAAGACGATTACAAAGTACATGATCATAGGCAGGTGCTGTTCCCTCTAATTCACGGTATTTCAAAGAAGGTGATGTCCCATGGATTTTTAAAAAAGATGATCTTTATTTGGCAAAGGAAATTATAATGGGTGTGAGGGTGTCATCATCATACAGGTCTTCACTACGACGTTGCTTCACCGTGGATGACCATTTTTCAGGGTTGAAATCGCATGACCATTTGAATCTTCTAAGAGTATGTATAATGTCAAAAGAATGATTTTAATATTTTTTATATTAATAAATTTTATCCCATGCAAGGATCATAAATCATAACTAATTTTGTATATTATTGCACATGTTTATAACTTTTCAGTGTCATTACCCTTTGCTTGTGTGTGGGTGTGTGAAACATGAATTCCCCCAATACCTAGGATGTGTCATATCTAAATTATCTACATTTGTATGCTAGATCACGTCAAAGGAGATTCATGTGGCTAGCATTCCACGGTGGTGTCAAGACATAGTTGAGATTGTTTGTATGTTTGAGAAGGAACTGTCGACGAGTTTCATGGGCTTGCAGGTTCATCTTCTAAACCACCTAGTAGATGAGGTTGAATTATTTGGGGTGGTTTCTTGTTGTTGGATGTTCTTCTTATAGAGGTACATGAAGAAATTGAAAGGTTTTGTTGGACAAAGGGAAAAAGCCGAGGGGTCTATGGAAGAGGGGTACATATCGTATGAGTCTTTCTATTATGCCAATGAGTACAACATACCAAGTGTGGTGATTTGGGACGATGAAAGGGATGAAGACAAAAAAGAAGGGGAGTTACTCCAAACGAATGGAAAAAAGTGCTTGATAAAGAGTAAGTGACTTATAATTTTTCAAATTTACACAAAGTAAATATTCATGTTGAACTTCGATATAATGTATATCTTGATCTCTATGTACTATATAATGTCAGTTTGATTTCATCATCGAATGCATAAATTGAAGTAATCAATAAATTCATTCTTTACAATTCCAAAGCGACACAACCGTGGGTCGAATTGTACGAACAAAAGAGGATGAAATGGGATAGTGACAGGAAAAAATTCAAATGGTTGAATGGTAGAAGTGTACCTTATCTCGATCATTTAAAAGAAAATATGCCAAAAATATGCCCAAATAGTTGGGTTGCTGACCAAGTCAGAGAGAAATACGGTGCAACCGGTCGTTACCCGCGTGTTGAAGATGATGTGCTAAATGTAGGGATTGGGTGCACCAACTCGGTAATAATATATTTAATTTATAGGTACATTTGAAACTTAATAATGCACCTTTAAAATGTAATTACATCTATATTTCATATTTCAACTATTGGGTTATTATAAGACACATGACACTATGATTTTTTAACTTTTTTATAGCTGCATTTGTTCCCATCTATGTGGGCATATGGACACCATTTTTGCATATAAAAATCCGATTATGGGCACATGACACAAGATTGTGGAGTGGAAATCTATTTCAATCAATCTAATCAATCTAGCCACCATGATCAAAACCTAGTACGAGGGACGTTAGGTTACATCGGAAATATACAAGAGATCATTGAAGTGGATTTCTCTTCTTTCCAATGTGTTATTTTAGGTGTAAGTGGTGGGACACCTTTGATCAGAATAATGTAAAGGAAGATCGCGATAGTAGGCTGATATGTATCAACTCTAGAAAGATGTGGGATAAAGCTAAGGAGCCCTATGTTTTCCCCAAACACTGCAACTAGGTGTTTTTTTACCCGGATGTGTTGGATAGTGATTGGTGGTTCGTATTGAGACATGAACCTAGATCAAATCATATTTTTGAGGACAATAGTGTTATCATGCTATGCGAGTTGTAAGATAATGAGGGTGATCATGAGAATCGAGAGTGATATGGTACATGTGTTATTTCATCAATATTTATACTTTTTAAGATGGGTTTTTATAAAGAAGAAGACTTAATTACCTTATAACTTATAAGACTCTTTTTTTCGAAACATTATAATATGTATTTTGAATTGATTGGTAACTTGCATTGTGTTAATGTTAAAATCAATATTTCACTTGATAATTTGCAATTATGTTGATCTCAAAAACAATGGTATACTGTATAAAGTTCTTTTTTTTGGTATGTAAGATCATAATAAAATAATGATAATTCTAAAGTACATGAATTTATTTGCATTATTATCTAAACTTTATTATGTTACGAAAATTCATATTATTCTAGATTTATTGTTTTACAATTATTTACAAATTTACAAATTTAAAAATTTTAATAAAATCATTTCACATTAATACAATTTAAATTTTCTCATTAATAAAATTAATATTTTACATACAATTATAATTACAATTACAATTACAATTACAATTTTACAATTTCACATACAATTACAATTACAATTTTACAATTACAATCATTTCACAGTAATACAATTAAAATTTTACAAATATTTTACATAAAATTAGAATTAGAATTAATATTACAATTACAATTACAATTTTACAATTTCACATACAATTAAAATTAAAATTACAATTACAATTACAATTTTAGAATTTTACATAAAATTTACAATTACAATTACAATTTTACAATTTTACATATATACCATTACAATTACAATTTTAGAATTTTACATACAATTACAATTACTAATTACATTTTTACAATTACAATCATTTAACATTAATACAATTAAAATTTTACAAATATTTTACATACAATTACAATTACAATTAGAACTGGAATTACAATTACAATTACAATTTTACAATTCACATACAATTACAATTAAAATTACAATTACAATATTTACAATTATAATTTTATAATTTTACATAAAATTACAATTGAAATTACAATTTTACAATTACAATCATTTCAAATTAATACAATTATAATTTTACAAATATTTTACATACAATTAAAATTACAATTTTAGAATTTTACATATATACAATTACAATTAAAATTAAAATTACAATCATTTCACAATAAATTAAATATTACAATTACAAATACAAATACAATTTTACATACAATTAAAATTAAAATTTTAGTTACAATCACAACATAATATTTAATAAACATCATGATTTAATATTAAATTAAATAAACATCACGATCATGATAACCATCGTACAAACATCATATTCGACTAAAAAACACATTCAAATTCGCTAACATCATATAATCATTGTGATCATGATCATCTAATAAAACACATTAGCATTATATAACATCATCACAACACAAACATCAAATATACATCTCATGTAGAATAACTGCTATCACATACACATTTATATGCAAGCTACACATTAAATGAACATATCTAATATGACCTAACAATATAAACATCATGATGATCACCAACATGTAAATTAAGTACAACTACAACATGAACATAAAATACATGGACCATATATATATATATATATAATGTCAAAAATATACAATTGTAATATAAATGTCAAATATCAGCTAGTGGTACATCATCAATAGTAGTACTATTCGAGGCCTACTCAGTCAATGGTGTAGCCTCGACAAGCTCAGATAGATGTCGATAATCACATGCATGTTGATCTAGTGGTGCCTCATGTTGATCAGGATCAACTGTCGGCTGCTAATGATGACTCGGCATGGATGGTCCAGCCTGCTCATGATCATGAGTATTGATAGATGTTGCAAGCTGCTGATCATGATGACTCGACGTGGATAATATAGACTGCTCATGATCATGAAAGTTGGATTTTGCAGGCTAAGAAGGCTGACTCGACATGGATGGTCCAACCTACTCATGATCATGACTGTTGGTCGATGCTCTAGGTTGCTCATTTGCAGTGCGAGGTGAACGATGATGACTCCCCTGATCATGATCATCAGATGATGTGTCGATTCTCGACTATTGACGTACTGTGTCTCGACCACGCCTACGTCAAGGGCCCTCCTCAACCGCGTCACTAAGTTGGTAGCTCCTACGACATGCCACATCAGGGTGAACATGTCACGTAGCATGCCTCTCCACATCTGTACCATCCTAGTATCTGCCTGTATCTCTCTCATAGTGGCAGGCCTGACTCCCCCCTCCACAAGCAGTGCACATAGTTGGTCGCCCAACTCCATCCTAAATCTAGTGTTAGTCCTATGCCTCGCAACAGCTGGTACCGGAACAACATGAGGACTAGGCCTGGACTAGGCCTGTCTGCACCAACTTGATCCTCAACATCTGCCATCTCTTGATCGTCATCAGGATCTACACCTGGATCATTTGGTGGAGGTGGCATCTCATCGCCATCAAATGATCCAATGTCTGCAAAAATATATATAAGTACACAACAATAATTAGAAAATTTCATTAAACAGTTTAATAAAAAAAAGTTAAAGAACATGTTCGAATAAATTTAAATAAAACAATAATATTACTCTATCATCCAACGGCTCATCATCTGTGAAGAGGATGTTAGCACACCCTCGCCAATCCAAACTAGCATACAGATAGGGGACTAGAATGAAGGGATGCTCATCAACACTAGTTAGCAAATCTAGTGCATCATGCAATATCTTGCGGAAAACTCTGACTCGCCCCTCTTGGGCATCATCTGTCCCCACATATGCAACCGTACATGTAGCATCATCCTATGAGGTTGTCGAACAAAAGTAGGCCTCATCTCTGGAAACCTCTCAAAAAATAAACAAAATAGCTCTGAAGCAAATAGGAAGTTCACCCTCCCTCTTGCCCAAGCACGACATCTATCTAAAGCTGTACAAAACTGCCATAAAAAAATGGAAGACCACCTCACAAGTCATGGTGCCTGTAATAAAGGATCAACATAAAATAGAAGCGTGAAAATAATGCATTTTCCTTCGCTGGTATGGTGTGCAATGGTCGAAATCAGTAGTGAGGGGCACCTCACCTCCTCTCCACCAAATGAAGCAATATGTAGCTGACCTCCGAAGACCTAAAAATCTGCAGGAGATAGTATATCCACGCTAATGTATCTTTGGGAGTACACCAAGTAACTCCCTGATGCATAGCCAATGGGGACCTATGGGAATGAGGGAAAATCCACCCCTCTCCTCGATATGCCAGTAATGAAATAGATGTCCTCCTTAGTGGGTGTGTACCACTGGTTAGGACCAACCAAGAAAGCCTATCGGTGGGCATTCCACCTGTGGATAAGCTATAGAAAAAACCCACCATAGCCCTTTAGGGATGTAGCCTTCTCATATAACTTGAGGAGGCCTATCTCCCTTAGGAGCCCCAGGGTGGCTGTTGTAATAGGGTGAGGGTACGTATCCCTCTCCCTCTCTCATGCCTCCCACAGGTGAACCACGTTATACTGGTCCTCCTATTGTTGCTATTGTTACCTCTCTTCTCTCCTTTGATGTCACTGAATGATTGACATATTAAATAATTTTTTTTTATTAAATGAGACATGTATTTAGGAATATACATATATAATTTTTTTTGAAAAAAAAAAAAAAAAATAGTTGGTGTGCCACAAAAAAAAGGCATGCACCGGTAACAGTGCATCTTTTTTTGTCGCACACCGGATGCGGTGCACCTGGAAATTTTTAGCGTACCGACCTCCTAGCATTGTTACAAGGTCAATGGTGCGGTGGTATAATAGAATGCACCATTGACTATGTACCAGTGTCGGGAGGGTGGTGCGCTGACCAAACTATACGCCCCGGGGCTTATAGTTTAGGAAGCGAACCGCCCTCCTGACATCACTACATAGTCAACAGTGAGATCATTTACATGACTGCACTGTTGACTATGTCCAGTTCAAGAGGGCGGTGCACTGACAAAAAAACTCGCCCCAAGGTGGATATTTTCGTCAACGCACCACATTCCCGCAATTCGACATGGTCAACGGTGAGGTCGGGTAACTGTCCGCACCACAATTTTTTTAATTTAAAAAAAATCACGTTGCGCCATTTCGTACCGCCATGGGACCGGTGAAGATACCATTAGCATCGATCGTGGTGTGGCCTGTAAATTTACAACCATCATCGCAAACCGGTGTGAGTCGAACCGCTCAAGTGCACCACGCGGGATTTTTTTTTTTTAAAGGTGAATTTTAAGTTATTTTAGAAAACTAATCTGCTAAAAGGTTTAATTATGGAAAAGAAGTAAAATACCAGTACATTTGGCCGTCGAGGAGGCATATTGGCTGTAGAATTTTCAAAACTAAATTTTCCCACCATTTTGCAAAATTCGAAATGGATATGGTGGGAAATGGATAGCAGCAATGCGCGCAATGGGAGCATCGATGGCAGGACACCTCACACAAGGTAAATTTTCACTGGTGCTTGAGAGCTCTGGAGCACTGAAAAGTGAAGAATGCAAATTTTTTATTGTAATTTTTTTTTATTTAACCTTGTTCTAGTGTGCGGGTTTTATAGGCGCACCGGGCGATTTCTTACAACTGCACCAGGCTATTTCGGTTTTAGCGTGGGGTTTTAGGATGCACCAGTGCAGAATCTTTGTAGAGCACCGGCGCGCTACAGTAATGAGATGCACCAGGCAGGTTTGTACTGAGTGCACGATGTCCCGGTGTGCCAATTTTTTGTACGCACCAGTGCTTTCCCTAGAGGAATGCACCAGAAAAAAACATCCGCAAAAACCTCCACCCGCCAACCTCCTCTAGTAACCTCCACTACAAATGGATGTCTAGGTTATTTTTATAAGGGGTTCCTCAAAAACATCCACTAGAGGGTCTTTTCCTTGTAGTGATGAGACATGCTCACTGAAGACTCAACTTCAACTTAAGGATGTGATGGTGTTGAAGACTTTGGCAACCTTTCCCTTCTTCCTCTTGACCCAACTGCAGGGCTCTCAACCAACTTCCCTTCTCCTCTTTTAAGTTTTAACCTTGTAAGCATGACACAAACTTGAAAACAATTAGATCCTTTCTTGCACAACAAACCTAAAGCTCTCATAACAAAAATGATATGATTAAAGTATATAAGTATTGTTGTTCTAATTCCTCTTTCATATTATGAAACCAATTTTTTATATGTGCTTAAGGGTTTAAGTTCTCTTGCAAGTTATTAAGTCTCATGAGTGTTTTCATGTTAATTTTATGAACAATTTAACATAAAAGAAAGATTGAAAAATAGAAAATAGAAGTACATTACATCACCATACAACACATCAACACGGGGATTTGATGAAGGAGTTCACCCCTCTTAGGCTACATCTCCTTGGTCTAGCTTCCATGGCTTGGGCCTCTATATTATGCTGAAATTTGAAAAATGATGTGTTTACAATGCTTTTCTACTCCTAAAACCTGCACCAATGAGTTCAACATGCCCAAAAGTGGTACCTTAGCCTCTTTTTGCTCCTAATTTGGTTGAAAACTGAATGACTTATGACCTTTCCAGTTTGTTCCACAATTTCCTCCCTAATTTTAGCTAGTTGCCACTCATTAGGGCTAGTTGGCACCAATATAGAGATTCGGCTGTAATTATTGGATCACAAAATTAATCTGGTTTAGATTAATAAACCCTCTTAGTGTTAACTAAGCTGGGTTAATGCTAAACCTGTGTTTTTTGGCAAATCCAGTTTAATGCTTAATAATACAATATTAGTGTTAATTAAGTGTGCATTTAGCCTAAGCACTCGTGCTCCATCGTGGTCTCTAGGCTGTGGCCATATGCGTTGGGGGCTGACCCCACAGGGTTGGCCCCCACTTCCCCCGACGACATAAACATTTAAATTTAAATATATATGAAGAACGTTATGCTTAAGATACAAGTGATAACGAAGATGGTGACGTGTGTTGTTGGAGGGGTGGAGGTCTTGTGTTCAAACCCCTCCGACCCTTCCGGTCCTTTGCAAACAATTTCATTACATTGTGAGGAGGGCAGGTGGCGGCCCCAGTCTGAGCCATGTGTCCTCTCCGCATTGGCCCTTCCAAACCCAATGAAATCTTGTCAAACACCATAACTTCGAACCAATCAACAACTGCCATTTGGCAGTCTCCCATTTGATGGAGGAAAATTGACCAAAAGTTGATCTTCCCAGTCAACATACCACGTCAGTAGTATGGACTGCTGATTGGGCTCCCTGTCTTCAGTTTTTTCCATTTTTTGCCTCTTTATGAAAATAGACAGAAGTAATTTATGAAGCCAATACGGAGTCCATTTTGCGCAAAACGAGTTGCGTCAGATTCAAAACAATGAGAACTATGTGGTTGTTCAGGTTTCAAGCCATTATGAGAAATTTGATTTTTGAGAATAATTATGAGCACCTGATCATGGTTTCTCTGGGTCACATATACATTTCAAGCATGGTACTGTGCCATGGTATCCCCAAGCTTCGAGATAATGTCAAGATAGAAATGGACTCTTGCTTCCATAGCATCTAGGTACAATGTCTTAGAACTGGTATTAACCTATTTCTAGATCAGGAGCAACATTGTTCTGATATGAATCAGGCCACTGATGTAAGTCTGCAAGTCATGTTTTTTCACCTCCAAGTCCTCCCGAGTGGCCATATTCTCTAGCTGCTCTAAGTATTAATAAATCTCCTGTCGGACTTGTTGATTGTGTTTAGTGTCGGTGAATGTACAAACTGATGGGATTTGGTGGGTTCTCACCATGAAATATAAATTGTTGTATATCTACACATATGAGGCCTAAATTTTTCAGATGAATGAGGCAAGTTTCTTATTTTTTTGGATCAACATCTAAACTCTGGCTTTCTCTAACTCCACTTGCAGATTCATCTTCTTCACCAGTGTAAGTGGTGCATCCTTTGATCGCATTGTCCACTCATGCATGGCAGTGATGGCAGCTTGTACATGCTTAAGGATCTTGACAAAATTTATGATCTGTCATTGCAAGTCATGTAAGCAGAAAACCGCCTTATATATGGTCACAAAATCCTCATAAAGGTCCCACATAGTGTCTCCAAATGTGGATACTTTAGTAAGTATCTTTTGTCTTATCTCCTCACGGTAGACCCGTGCGGAAGGTGCATCTTGCGTTGTTGCACGGAGTTGTTCATTCTCTTGCCGAAGTGCCTATAGATTCTACGAAAACTACTTATTCTTGCCAACCAAAAATTGAGTGTTAGATCTGGTTTCTCCTGCGAAGGCCAAGCTAGCATCGACAATGGTGTTTGGATTCTTGCTAGTGTTTTCCACTATCACCCTTTCTCCCATGAATGCAGGTGATGCATGGTCATCAAGGAAGTTTTTTCTACACACTTGTGCAATCTTATTTTTCAGTTCATAAAATGAAATATTGTACACATCGATCATCAGATCATCAGCAAGGGGAACTACCTCCCCTTCCTCGCTCGGGGCTTGGTCTGCAGCTGAAGGTGGTGAATTCTGAAAGATGGTCTGAGGTGCACTGGGAATCAAGTCCTCATCTTCATATTGCAGCTCCGATCCCACTTCCATGTCTGTAAAATCAATCAAATGTAAGCTCTATAGAAAACTCCCATTCATGCATCTATTCGCTCACTCCTTCTGCTTCTAGTTGATCCTATATCCTCTCTTCAACCTGTATAGGTGTCATCTCTTCTTCTATGGCACCTTTCCTTCCTTATTCTTCCTACTTATGTCTCTCCTCTTGTTCTCTTCTTCTAAGATCCCATTCTTCCTTCAACTCTTGTTCTCCTCTCTGTTGTCTCTACACTACTTCTTCTAGGTATTGTTCCTCTCCCTTTCTCTGCTTTCCTCTCTACTTCCTCTATCCCCTCTTTGCTTCAATTACAAAAGCTACTTTCTTAGTCAGAGGATCTTATTTCATCTTCCTTCTTTGTTCCTCTTCTTCATTTTCATCTACCTTTCTTTATCATTTGTCCTGCATTGGACCGTTGTCTGCTACTACTTCCTCTTTTGAAACAGTTTCCATTTGTAGAACAACTTGATAATTCTCTAACGTATTGATCAGTTCATGAGGTCGGAAGGAGTTATAGCAGTTCTTCAATGGTTTGTCCTCCAGCCATTGAAGTATCTTGCTGATATAGTTATAGTATACTCTCACACAGTGGTCTTTACAAATTCCCCTCAGATCATACGGATTGTAGCTCTTTCTGCCGAACTCGAATCTGACTATAGCTTTCCCTTTGGCATATGTGACTTTGAGATTCTTAATCTCATATAATATGACCTGCAAAGGAAGATTTGGCCATGGTGCATTCTTCATCCTATGTAGTTTTGCTGACAACCCTATGGAGATATGATAAGATACCTCTTATGTAATATCCCTTTTTAAGAAAATCAGCAATATTGACACCAAAAACATAGTTTTCAGAAAATTACGCTATAACAGTAAGGAAAATCACTTGGATCCATTATTTTATGTATTATATCCATTAAACATAGAAGGGGGTGTGAAAAAAATCATTCTAGCTATGTTAAACAGATCTCCCAAGCCCAATATAAGCAAAAAACACCCAAACCCCATGACTTTCACAACACAGAATTTTTGAAACATAGAAAGCACAATTTCATGAGGGTTTCTGCTACAGAAAAATGGAAATCAATGGATCAGATGATATATTACTCAAATAACTGAGAAAATGGAGATCTAGCCTCTTTTATACAATCTTGAGATAACTCGGCAAGGGTTTCTTGAAAGCATGAAGTACAAAAAGTAGATCTACAGATACGTGACTGAAAATTACGCTGTTTGGCTACAGCCCTGCATACATATGACTGGAAAATACAATAAATGGCTGAAAACACTCCTTGCTATCTTTTCGGGAGAAAGAATGATCCTGTCCCTAGGAAACTAGCTCACAAACAAGGATTTTAACCCTACCACTGCAACACCATGAAAAATAATGCAATTTATCCAAGAGACTGTGATGTAGCTGTAGGTGGCTGCTTGATCCAATTTTTGATAGTGGAAATATAGCCCATAATACTCCTCTTATATCCCTTCACCAATCTCTCAAAGAAAGAGTGTGGAATTCCCGCATGAGAATACCTTGCACTAAACAGTTCTACAACACCAACTAAACAACTAAAGTATGCAAGAAGTCATAAGACTCAATAATAAAAAATATTATGAATGCCTTTCATGGCTGCCATCCCTTCCCTTTTATTCTTGGTGAGCCTTCTCTCCTTGGCCCCACTCATTCATGAGGTTACTTCCTTGCAAAGATTCCTCCTCCAAAACTGTGTCATCCCCACTAGCTCTATCTTCTCTTTTGGCAGCGATGTTGATTTGGTCAACATAGATCTAGTCCACATGCATTTCCCCCTTTCAAACCAAAGGTGACTTTATTTTTCATACCTAAACTGATCCCCATTCACATTGGAAGTGTTTTATTCCTACTAAAGAGATTTAAGGGTATCCCTACCCCATTTATTCTTCTAGACTGAAAATAGAGCAACATATAATATTCTAACTCACAATAAGATAATTGGGAATATTAAAGTCCTCCCCTCCAAAAATTTTCTTGTCCTCAAGCAACTATAAAGAAGGATTCTGCAAAATCTTCTCTCCTTCCCAAGTGGCATCCTCATCAGGAAGATTCCTCCATCGAATCATATATTCTTTGATCACCCTACTCCTTATTTTCCTCTCCCGAGTATCCAAGATTGCCTCTAGTTGCAAAAATAGATGGCCTTCATCATCGATAGGTGGGAGATCCATATTGGCAACCACATGTTTCCCAGTGGCCTTCTTGAGGCATGAGACATGAAAAATGTTATGGATCTTTATCCCCTTAAGAAGCTCCAACTCATATGCTACTTCCCCAACACGACGGATCACCCTGTATGGCCCATAGAATCAAGGTTTGAGCTTCTCAGCCCCCTTATCCTTGAGTGTAGAATGTCTATAAGGATGAAGACAAAGATATACCAAGTCATCTATCTCAAACTGTCTTTCTATCTGACCACGGTATGCATATATCTTCTACTGGTTTTGTGTTGTAGCAATGTTGTCCTTGAGGGCCCAGAGTATATCTTGACTCTCCCTAATCCATCCCTTCACTATAGGAGTCTTGCTTGCCCCAAACATAACATCAGAAAATGAGAGTGCATCATACCCATAAAGAGCTCTAAATGGGGTCATACCAATGGACATATGGAAAGTTGGGTTGTAACAATACTCCCCCAAATGGAGCCAACGCAACCATGCTCTCTGTTGGCCTGAAACATAGTTTCTCAACTAGCCTTCCAACTCGTTGTTCACTATTTTAGTATGTCCATTGGTTTTTGGGTGATAACTGGTACTTGGTATTAATTCAGTACCCACTAACTTGAAAATTTCTTGCCAAAAGCCACCCATGAAGCGGCTATCCCGATCACTGACTATGGGCTTTGGAAGACCATGGAGCCTAAACACATCCCTGAAGAAAAGCTCAGCTACCTGTGAAGTAGTATATCGTGTAGAAATAGAAAGTAAATGTGAATACTTTGTTAGTCAATCAACAACTACAAAGATACAATCCTTACCTTGAACTATAGGTAGACCGGTGATGAATTCCATGGAAATTCTCTCCCATTTCCCATCGACAATAGGAAGTGATTGAAGTAACCCTGTAGGTTGGTTGTGTTCTCCTTTGTTCTACTAGAAAAATATGCACTCCTTGATTTGTTGGAGTACATCCTCTTTGAGACCCTTCCATGAGAATATCTCCTGAATAGCCCGATAACTCTTGGTGAATCCTTGATGACCTGCAAGTGGGGAATCATGTGATGCTTGCAAAAATTTCTCCTTGAGCTTAGAATTTCTCATCAAGAAGACCCAATATTAGTAATAGATGACCTCATCCATCACTCTATACCTCTCATCAGTTACCACCCCATCTAGGATCTCACATGCAAAGTTGTCTTTGGAGTATTCCACCAACAACCGGGCCTTCGAATCTGCATCTATGCCCCTTAAGGACAGTGTTGCTGGTCTCCTGGATAGAGCATATGCCACCACATTAATTTTCCTTTTGATATACTCTATGTCAAATTCATATGCTTGGATCTTACTTACCCACTTTTGTTGCCTCTTCTGAAGCTACTTCTGCTCAAGAAATAACCAAAGACTATTATGATCAGTCTTCACTTGAAATTTATTCCCCACCAAATATTGCTGGAATTTGGCCAAAGCATGCATAATAGCTAATATTTATTTATCATATATGGGGTATAGCCTCTCATGTGGCAGCAAATTCTGGCTCTCAAAAGCTATAGGGTGTCCTCCTTGCATCAAAACTACCCCAATGCCTTCTCCTAATGCATCCCATTCCAACACAAAAGGTTGAGTAAAATCTGGTAGGACCAATACAGGGCAGCAACTCATTACCTCCTTGAGCTTATCAAAAGCTCTCTATGCTGTAGGTGTCCAACTGAAGGCTCCCTTCTTGGTTAGATCTGTAAGTGGTGCTGCTAGTTGAGAAAACCATTTCACAAACTTCCGGTAATAGGTACATATGCCTACAAACCCCCGAAGTTTTGTGACATTCTTTGGCTCAGGCCAATCTCTAATAGCACGGATCTTCTCTTCATGAACTCTCACCCCATCCACTCCAATGATGTGGCCTAAGTAAAGCATCTCTGTGAGCCCAAACTCACATTTGGAGAGCTTAGCATAGAATTGTTACTCCCTAAGAATGTGTAATACTGCTTTAAAATGTTGTAAATGTTCCTCCCATGTGCGGCTGTAAATAATAATATCATCAAAGAAGACGAATACAAAATTCCTCAAATGACCAAGGAAGATGTGGTTCATGCAAGATTTTAATGTTGTTGGAGCATTGGTTAGCCCAAAGGGCATTACCAAGAACTCAAAATTTCCATAGTGACACCTGAACGCTGTCTTGGGGATATCTTAATCTCTCACCCTGATTTGATGATATCCCAATCTCAAATCAATATTGGAGAAATATTTTGACCCTCTTAGGTCATCCATCAATTCAACGATCCTGGGAATTGGGTATCTATTCTTCATGGTATTCTTATTCAATTCTCTATAATCAATACACATCCTCAATGTTCCATCCTTCTTCTTCACCAAGACCAACGAAGAGGCAAAAGGACTAGTGCTAGGCCGGATGTGTCCTAAAGCCAAAAGCTCTTGAATGGCCTTCTCAATCTCATCCCTATAGGCTTTGGGGTGCCTATAAGGTGTGGTGATCACTGCTTGGATTCCTTGATCCAATTCAATAGTATGCTCAAATCCTCGGTCAGGAGTTCTCCTAAGTGGAATATCTCCAAATATTGTAGAGTATCGGTCCAAGATAGACTATACATCTGGATGTATTGATGAGTCCTTGCTCCCAGTTTCTGACAAACGCAGTTCTACTGCCCATTCTATGTCTCCTCTGCGTAAATCTGCTTCCATCCTGTGGGCTGATACAATATGAAGTGGTTAAGTGTGCACACCTTTGATTTTATGATGCTTACCATTCCCTTTTTCTGTCCATTCCATATCTAAGGTTTCCCAATCAATGGTAACCTTCCCTAGGGTGATTAACCATTGGACTCCCAATATAACATTGGTGTCTGGAATATTAACCACAAAGAAGTGGTCTGTCAATGTGTAGGTTCCCATGGTGATGGTCAATTCTGGAACATATTTGGCACACTGCATGGTTCTAGCCCCCGGAACCAAAACTAAGAAACCCTCAAAGTATTCCATGTGAATTCCCCTCCTTTGTACCAGTTGTGTATCAATGAAGTTATGAGTAGCTCCACTGTCTACCAAAACTGATACTCTTTGTCCCATAATAGTGCCTCTAACACTTAGCGTTAGATACTTGGGAACTCCTCTTAATTCTGCAAGATCCCCTCCCACTGGAGCAAAGGCCTTTACTGCATCTTCTGTGGGAGGTACATTGTTGTTCTTATCCTCCTCATCAGAAAATATCTCAATCCAATGTGTTTTCCCTGCAACACATTGGTGGTTTGGCACCCATGGCTCTTGACAGGTGAAACAAAGTTTTTTCTTCCTCAGACTCTTCCGACCATTGTCAAGAGGTGTTCTCCCTTGATTCTCCTTTTGGGTATGAAGAAATATCTTGCTGAAAGGGTGTTTTAGTCTTGGGCAAGCCATGAGGTAAATACCTAGCATTCTCCATAGCCTCTTGGAGTGTAGTAGGTCTAGTAGATTTCACCAACCCATGCAATGGTTCAGCCATCCCATCGATAAACATACATATCCTCTGGTTCATAGTGAGGTCAGATAACATCACTGAAAGCTTAAAAAATTCAGAAATATAAATTTCTAGATCTCCCCTTTTCTTGATCTTGGTTAGCTCAACAAAGTGAGCCTCCGGATCCCTTGGATCAAATCTCTATACTAACCTCCCGGAAAAATCTGAATATGAAGTGATATGAGCATTCTCAAGTGTATATAACCCATGGAACCACCATTCATGAGTCTCACCTTCTAGGTGAAACACTTCTATTTTGATAGCTTCCATTTCAGAAACTCTGTTGAGTTGGAAATAAGTATCCAACTTCTCTACCCAAGCCTTAGTTGTGCACTTGGGTGATCCATCATAAGAGGGAAAAAAGAACCTTCCCAATCTGCATTGTAGATCTGAGCTCTACATAAACCCTCCCTTTTTATGGTGATGAAAAGATCTCCTTCCATCCTTGATTCAACAGAACTCCTGAAATCTCAAATGCTCTTTGAATCTTTAGGATTGAGATTCATATTCCACAAAATAATAACCAAGGGTTTCTTCCCTCGAGGGTCTTACTTCCTCTCCTTCCTCAGATAGGAATGTGGGCATAGTGGAGCGTTTTGAAGAAGTTTTTGCTACTGTTTGTTCCCAAAAATATGATGTGTCGGAGCTTTCTCCATGGTCAAACCCTCTAGGGGATTCCTTCTACCTCATCTCCTTGATGTCTTTGGTAATGTTCTTCACATTCTGAAGAAGAATATTTGGGATATATCTCTCCTCCATGGTTATATATATATTTCCTCCACAAGCTGAGCCAATATCAGAGCTATGATACCACTGTAATATCCCTTTTTAGGAAAATAAAAAATATTGACACCAAAAACACAGTTTTCATAAAATTACGCTATAACAATGAGGAAAAGCACTTGGATACATTATTTTATGTATTATAGACCTTAAATATAGAAGGGGGTCTGAAAAAAATCATTATAGCTATGCTAAACAAATCTCCCAAGCCCAATATAAGCTAAAAACACCCAAACCCCATGACTTTCACAACACGGAATTTTTGAAGCATAGACAACGTAGTTTCATGAGGGTTTCTGCTACAAAAAAAGTGAAATTGATGTATCAGATGATATATTACTCAAAGAGCTGAGAAAATGAAGATCTAGTCTCTTTTATACAATCTTGAGATAACCCGGCAAGGGTTTCTTGAAAGCATGAAGTACAAAAAGTATATCCACATATACATGATTGAAAATTACACTGTCTAGCTCCATATCTACATACATATGACTATAAAATACAAGAAATGGCTGAAAACACTCCTTCCTAGCTTTCCGGGAGAAAGAATGATCCTTTCCCTAGGAAACTAGCTCACAAACAGGGATTTTAACCCTACCACTACAACACCTTGAAAAGTAACACAGTTTCTCCAAGAGATTGTGATGTAGCTGTAGGTGGTTGCTTGACCCAATGTATGATAGTGGAAAGATAGCCCAGAATACTCCTCTTAGATCCCTTCACCAAGCTCTCCAAGAAAGAGTGTGGAATTCCCGCATGAGAATACCTTGCACTAAACAGTGCTGCAACTCCAGCTAAACAGCTGAAGTATGCAAGAATTCATAAGACAATAATAAAAAATATTCTGAATGCCTTTCATGGCTGCCATCCCTTCCCTTTTATTCTTGGTGAGCCTTCTCATCATTGGTCCCACTCATTCATGAGGTTACTTCCTTGCAAAGATTCCTTCTCCAAAACTGCGTTGTCCCCACTAGCTCTATCTTCTCTTTTGGTAGCACTATTGATTTGGTCAACATAGATCTAGTCCACATGCATTTCCCCCTTTCACACCAAAGGTGACTTTATTTTTCCTACCTAAATTGATCCCCATTCACATTGGAAGTGTTTGATTCCTACTAAAGAGATTTAAGGGCCTCCCTACCCCATTTATTCTTCTAGACTGAAAATAGAGCAACATATAATATTCCAAATAGAAATACGCTAATTGGGAATATTACATCTTACATGCCAAGTTTGTTGGTGACATATATTGGAAAAAAATGTGGTAGATTTTGCCCGTTGAATACTGTGATCAATGTTCCATCCAGTAAGGAAAACCAATCTGCAATCTATGATATCGCCTCCATATCTTCTCGTGACATGCAAGGTGGTTCCTCCTAAAATATGAGCCTGTAAAGTGGGATGATGAAGTGATCAGTAATTTTTTCTATGACTCCACAATGGCTAAAATCCAAAAGGATCTTGCAATAGATATGTAGAAAATTTATCTCAATGTCCATGTAAAATTCATGTCAGGAAACTAAATTTGTCCACAGATTCCATCCAGTAAGTATGCGGACATGTAGAAGCATGCTTGCATGCCCTTGGGTGGATATTGAGCTTGTCTCACATGGAATCTCAGCTAATCAACCAACATATATGACAATTTTAAAGGCTTACCCTTGCTCACTACCCAATTCAATAAGATAGCCCACACTTCAGGAAAAGTCTTTGTGTTTGGTTGGCCATAGATCCTGCAAGCTAGTATGACCAAAAGATGATAGGCTTTCCTGACTCATTTTGTCTTGTACATGTGGGTGGGTGTTTGTCTAAACTTCGTTGGATCCTTCACCCAGCTCTTGATGATATCTCTTATGTTTGTGTAGTTTTGAGTGGCATATAAAAGTGAGTCCATGTTCTTCACTAGCCCAGGAAGATGATACATCTACTAAAAATATGATGCCAGGAATGTAGCAAGCTTCTACCCACTAGTGTTTTTGAATTTCATAGTTGTCTCATTAGTGTTTGAGACAAACCAGTTAATCACATCTGCACATGGGAAGGCTAGATACCTGCAAGAAACCTTGTAAATCTCTAATTGCATGATGTTAAGATATACATTTTTGTCCTCTAAGACTACTTTAAAGTCCTTTGTGAACTCATCTTTGATCTGCTGCCATGTCAGTTTGGATCCCTTCTCTACAAAAATTGGAGTTTCTACATAAACAAGCAGTTAACTGGGACTTGTTTAACTACTCCCCTAGTACCGCTTTCAATGGTTTCCTTTAAGGAAACTCTCTTAGGTTCCATTGTGAAAGTGACTGCTAGAGAGGTGCAAAACAACTGTTGTACCCGTGGGACAGAAAAGACACTGACGACAAACAAATATCTGTTATAAGAAAAAATACTTTCAGGATATGTTCATGCAACACACTAGGAAACTGACTAGATGGATTGTGCAATTCTTATTAGTAACAGGGTATGACTGGCTAAAGGGACTATGCATTTTGCAGTCCCAACAGCCAGTGTCAAAGCTTGAGGAACGAGACTATGAAATGCGCAGTTCAGCTTGGGAAATGAGGTAGGAGAGACTACTGATTACGTAGTCTCGGTGGACAAGGATGCAGGTTGAGGCCTGGGATTGCACAATGCATAGTGGGGATAGCCTGTACTGTGCATTATGTAGTTCCAGAGGCCAATCTATGAGCTTAGGCCACAATATTGTGCAATGCCCAACTGGGAAAAGTGAATGTTAGCCAAGGGAAACACATATCAGCCCAAGGTAAGTGTAAAAAATGAGCATATATGAGAGACAATGGAGGCTTGAGCGCAAAAAATAAGTTTAATTGAAACAAGAAAAATCGAGTGCAGAAACTAAACAAATGAGAACTGGACGAGATTGGTGAGGAGAGTCACCGCAACGACGACCATCGGTGAAAAACGATGAAACTGATGTGACACTTGTAAAAGGAAAATGATAACTTGAAACAACACCTCTACAGGCTAAAGCAATTAAAAATTTCATCATGCATGCAAAGAAATAAGAAAAAAAAAATGCATGCAAGCCAAATGACAAAACCAATAGAAAAAGCGACTAAAGGCGATAAATGAAAAGCTCACCCGGAAAATCGATGACAATGATACCGAAGGTTACTTTATATCCTTCGTAATTCTATATCTCCAAGATCTAGTGTGAGAATGAGATCTAGGGACATCGATTAAACATATTTGACAAATTAGGGTTTATGACGTGCATGCAAAAAATCAAGGGAAAAGTTACACATGGTGACAGTTTCCAAAAATGGCAAGTGTGCTTCCTTCGGTGTACTAAAAATATATCCCTAAATTTTAGGGATGTTTTTTTCCTTTTTCTAGATTTTTTCTATTTTTTCCGGGACAACCTGCCATGCACATCACCAGGAAGGATTGCACAGTTCTGAAGAACTGGCAACTCCCGACTCAGTGCACTACACAATTTTTTAGCTCAACGGAGTATTACACAGTTTCTAGGTACAGTGTTGGGCTACCCATCATGATTGCGTAATTTTTGAGCTCAAGGCTAACTACCAATCATGACTGTGCAATTGTGAATATCAAGATCAATTCTGGCTCCATGAATTGCGTATATTTTCAAGGCAACCCCATAATTGTTACACAAGGCTTAGACAGGAGGTTAGCCTGTGACTTAGAAAATATTTGCTAACTGAAGAGCAGGTGAACACAAGCATAACTAAAATATAAACATCAATCAAAGCATGGATACCTAATATCAGTGCAAGGTAAGCTCCTATGAGAGAAGGTTTGGCTAAAAAATCTAGGCAATGGAAAAATTTTGGAGGGTGGTTGTAGCCACTACAACATTGGTGACACACTGGTAGAACTCCATCTCTCTCAATGAATCTCTCTTATGAAACCAGTCTCATCCTTTTGGAAGTATTGTTTAATTCATTTATTATCACAGCTTCCTCACTTATCTTGATTTAAAATTATATCCCCTTCCATCATATTCATCAGTGAAACACTAACCAAGCCAAGTCACACTGAGTTGTTTAGATTGGGGATGAGGATTATTTATGTGCACAAGAAAAAGAAAAATTTTGGTGTCTTTATTTTCATATTTGGTGTTTCTCCGCTGCTAGCAGGTCTAGACAATACCCCAACGAAGTCACTTCAGGAACATAAGAATTTCTCAGATGCTAGCGAGCCTAGACGATACCCCGACACAGTTTCTTGCTTCATCTCTTTGTGTAGGAAGCCTTTCTCTTCTTTCACCCTTTATTTAATTTTTTCATATTTTTTCATTTTTTTTATCTTTTCATTTTTCAAAGAACTATGCATATGCACTTATTTATTTCATGGGGTGGAAGTGGGATCCCGACTTATTGAGAGAAGAAGAGGTTGTCCCTTCAGATAAGTATGTTTATGTACACATCTAACATACTTTTTAAGGTTTTCCTCCCCTCCTTACTCTACTAGAATAGAGTGAAAAGGATTAATCGAAAAGATAAAGCTGATTAGAGTAAGAGAAACAAGTTAAAACCAAACATCATGATTTCACCATGAATTTCTCTGATAAAGAACTTATTTCCATACGAGTATCATCAAACAAAAGAATCAAGATTCATGAAAAGAGAGGGAATAAGAAAAAAACCAAGTTTTGATAGAAGAACAACTTCCTCCTCGATTTCACCATGCTTGCTTCTGTTGGAAATGTTGTCATTGATGGCAAAGGAGCACAAAGGAGAAGCACTTGAATCAACACTAAGGAAAAGTAGAAGCCAGGGAACAGAGGCAGTAGAGAACTGCATAGGCTGCATAGAAATATAGAGGAGACCTGCATAGAGGCTGCACTTGGCTGCATAAAGCGTAGGAGGATCTGGCCAACCTAGAGTATTCTAAGTAACCTTATGCATGTGTTATGGAAAGATTTGATTCAATATGACTGTGTATTTGCCGAATTAATTTCTGTATGAATTTGTCTTAAACTTCTGTGAACTTGGTATGCACAAGACTCTGTAACTTGGTTGAGTCTATGTGTATATTAAACCAGCCTAGATCCATCTTAACTACGGATCTATCAAGCGCTGAGAGGGATCAAATCTCTAGAGGTGCAAACCTATTTTTTGAGTGAAAAACTTGAGGAAAGGTTTGCACCTCAAGAGATTTGATCCCTCTCGGTGCTTGATAGATCCGTAGTTAAGATGGATCTAGGTTGGTTTCAGTCGTGTGCCACCAAGGAAAATCTATCAATAATATGAGGAACATATGATTAATTTTATCAATAACATGCAAATACATCTGACTTTAATATAACCATTTTAAATATGCTAAATATGCTAATTTTTTTGAATGCAAAGTGACAATGTAATAATATGTAATAATATTGAATGATAGAAAATGTGAATAATAAGAGTGTGGTCAATTAAAAATAGCCTTCATTGTGATCAACCTCAAACTATTTTCTTCTACTATTCTTATCATCACCCTTGTTAGTTTTGTGATCTTTCCATATTGATTATATGAAAAATATAGTAGAAATCATAAATCATAAACCATTTAAATATTTAGCTCGACCTGTTGTAGTAAACATCATACCTTGTCTCTCTTGCTCTCCAATATAATTATGTTTAATTACCATAACACAAAAATTGTTCTACATTGTCAATATTTTTTTGTGCTTACACTAAAATCAATGCACACTATTAATCCAATGACTTTAAAACTAATGTACCATCATTAGAAACCAACATATACACTAAAATAAATGCATCTAGTGCAAGCAATCAGATAGGATTAGAAATCACCATCTACACTGAAACCAATGCATTTAGTGCAAGAAATAAAATAGGATTAGAAATCATTTATATTTAAATAAATGCCTATAGTGTAAGCAACCAAATATAATTATAAATCAACATCTACATTGAAATTAATACATCTAGTGAAAGTAACAAAATAGGATTAGAAATCACCATCTACACTGAAATCAATCCATTTAGTGCAAGCAATAAAATAGGATTATAAATCACCATCTACACTGAAATCAATGTATATATTGTAAGAAATATTCTTCCCTCTCCCCCCCCACCCCATATATATATATATATATATATATATATATATATATATATATATATGTCCCTCCATCTTTCCTTCTTTGTCTCTTTATCTCACCCCCAAAAACACACAGACACTCACTCCATATTTATCAATCTCCTTATCCCTCCCTCCCTGTCTGCATTTATCTCTTCTTTCTCTTCACCTTCTATCTATATCTCTATCTTCCTTTGTCTCTATATATCAACCCCAAAACATACACTATCTTTCTCCAATCTATCTATCTATCACTCCCTCTCTCTCTCTTCCCCTTCCCTCCCTCTCCAACACTTCTATCTCTCTTCCCTCCTGTTATCCTCCCTCATTCTCCCTCCACATTCCTTATTACTCTCTCTCTCTCTCTCTCTCTCTCTCTCTCTCTCTCTAACTTTTACTCTCAATGTATTTCTTCTTACCTCCCTCTCTCTCCCCCTGCATCTCCATCTCTCTTTCCCTACCTCTCTCCACTATTTCTCTTCCTTTCTCTCCCACCTCTCTCTCTCTCTCTCTCTCTCTCTCTCTCTCTCTCTCTCCACCTTCTAACTTTGTCATCATATGCCTATCTCTCACATTTTCTCCCCCATTCTCTCAATCTCTTCTTCTTTGTCTCTTTATCTCACCCAAACATACACACTCTCTCCACTTGTTACTCTCTATGTCTTTCTTCTTCCCTCCCTCTCTCCCCATCCAACTCCATCCCTATCCCCCCCTCCAACTCCATCTCTCTATCCCTATGTCTCTCCCCATTCAGCTCCATCTCTCTATCCCTCCCTCTCTGCCCCTACAAATCCATCTCTCTATCCCTCCCTCTCTCCTCCTATCTCTCAAGTCCCCTCTCTTTTCCTTCCTCTCTCTCTCTTTCTCTCCTACCTCCATCTCTCTTCCCCCATCTCTCTCTCTCTCCCTCTCTCTCTCTCTCTCTCTCTCTCTCTCTCCCCTACAATACTCTGTGTTCTTCTGTCACTCTCTTCCTCTCTCTCCCTTTATCACCACCCTCCCTCTATCTTCACTCCCCCTCTCTCTGCCCTCAAATCCTCTGTCTTCCCCCATCACTCTATCTCTCTCTCCAACTATGTTACTATATCCCTCCCTTTATTCTTCTCTCTCTTTCTCTACCCCCTTTTCTCCATCACTCCTTCAATGTATCTTTATCTCAACCCTAAAAATACATACTCTCTCTCCATCTCTCCCTTGTCACTCCCTCTCTCTCCACTTCTTACTCTCTATGTCTTTGTTCTTCTCCCCCCATCCAACTTCTTCTCTCTATCCATCCCTCTATCCTCCTCTCGTCCTTCCTCTCTCTCCCTTTCTCTCCTACCTCCTCTCTCTTCCCCTGTCTCTCTCCTTCTCTCTCTCTCCCCCCCCTCCAATCTTTTCACCTTCTCCCTCCCTCTCTCCTTCTCTCTCTCTCCCACCTCCATATTTATGTCTCCCTCTCCCTCTCTTACCCTTCTCTACCTCTCGCACTCTTCTCCCCCTCTCTCTCTTCATTCCTCCTCTCCCCTCTCCTTCAATTTATCTCAATCTCTCCCTTCTCACTCCCTCTATTTCTCTACCTCTATCATATGGCTTTGTTATTCCCTCCTATAAATATCTAGAGTTTATATATATATATATATATTGTATTAATATAAAGTTATCAGATTTAATAATTTTTATATTATAATATATTAATATCAATATTAGATTTAGTAATAATAATAACAATAATAATATTAATATTTTAATATTATTGTTAGAGATAATAATGTTTTTTTGCATGGTATTATTATTAATTTGGTCCATGGTATTAGGTCCATAGGCTTCAAATATAATTAGATGTATATTTCTACTCATATTTGATATATTTTTATTTATTTACCTTACCTTTTTATACATCTTTTCTAAATATGGTATTTGTCTCATGGTATTCGGCCCATGGTATTAATAATAATTTGTCTCGTGGTATTTGGCCCATTAGTTTCACCTAAATAAAACTTCTTTTTAATATTTTGTAAATATAAAGAGCTTTATGGAGTAAATATAAAATAGGTTTTATTTATTTACCATACCTCTAGTTTATTTATATTTATATTTATTTACCATACCTCTAGTTTATTTATATTTTTATTTATTTACCATATCTCTTTTTTGAGTGTTTGTAAAACTCTTCATATTTTAAATTTATTTTTAATTGTTTATTTATATGGTTATGTAAGTTATTTTTAAAGGCGACATTATTCATATTTTATTTTAAAAAAATGGTTTTTTTGTTTTTGGCTTCTGACATACTTACACATCGGGATCATACTAGGCTGTAGAATGCGCCTCTCGGTGCAATAATGATGAGAGTGCTTGAGAAAGGGATGATGGGATCCTGTGCTGAAACCCATCCTTAATGTGTTGATGCATTCAAGGAGTATGACCAGCGTGCAATAGGATTCTTTGTAGAAGGGATTGAGATTGTAGTCCGGTCCATGACTAAACTTAATAGTATTCATGTACGCCACTGGAGGGTTATTGGTGATACTTTGGTCGCGAATCGTGTGCCTATTAAAGCTCTATGTTAAAACTTGAAGCCATGAGTGCAAGTTTCGGTGAATCGACCTTAGAGTGATCGGTCTCTCGAATTCATCTATTATTGATTAATCTATGTGTGGTGGAATTCAAGCTCAAGAAGAATTAGATGCGTACGCGTGAGAAACTCTATTTCGAGGATGAATGATAGAAGGTGTTAGAGCCAGTGGGAGCCAACAGAGGCTCTGGATTATGATAGTAAAATGTCATGAGAACATATGCACAGGAGCGAAGCTTTGAACGCAGTTGTGAAGGAATTAGTAAACAATTGAATTGTGTTGAAGATGGAACCTGGAGTAAGGGGAGTAACCGGAACCATGAAGGAATGAACAGTAACGAAATTTTGGAGTTCAAGCCGGTGGTTTTTGTGCAAGTTCAAGACGGTAAGCTGTATTTCCAATTCGAACGCGATCAATGCCATAGGCAGACACGTGGCCTTAAGCAGTTTGGAGATACAGCCCTCGTCGCGTACCATCGTGCGTTAACCATCGACGATGGAATGAATGCAATATGGCCATGCGTTGTCCGATCTGGAGGCGGGTCCATCGAACGGTGGTCGCACGTCAATTAGCACAGAAGATAACTCAAGGTACAGTCGATTACAATTCACTATTGTATGTGTGGAACCCGTGAATCACCCACGATATGAATTGCTATATTAATGTTATAAACCATGGTTGGGTGCTATAGGCGCTGATGTATATGTTTAAAGGCATCGGATTGTTTTTTTAAGTGCTAAGGTCTGAATTATGAACGTGGTTTGAATCTTTGTATTAAAGAAAGGCTCCAATTGTATGTAGAGCGCTTTATAAAGGAGAGCCAGGATTATAATATAAGGTATATATATATATATATATATATATATATATATATATATATATATATATATATTTATAGATGTATGAATACGAGGTGATATGTTTATTGGTGGGCTAAATAGCTAAACAGGCATATATAGATAGCAGATACACAACTACAGTGAGCTTGGAGAATAAGTACAGAGGTAAAAAGAGACTGCATAATTGAAGAGGTATGCAGCGAAGGTATTTAAAATTGCAGTGAATAGGTATACATGCACAGGTTCTCAAAGTTGCAGTAAACAGAGGTATGCAGGACAGTTGCATGACAGCAATAGAAAGGACAAAACCAGCAAGCCAAGGGCTGAGTGAAGTTTATATATTGAAACTGAAAATGTAAATTTTTAATTGTTTTATATTGTTTGTGATGCAAAGGAAAGTATCCGAAGGAAAAGAAAAATCCCACTGTAACATTGAAATTTGTACATATTGTTATGATTTTTTTTTAAATGAGTTGGAAAAAGGAAGAGAAGGTAGAAGCCAAAGAGTCATGGCTATTCACTCCAAATTCCTTGTGGAATAAAAACAGTCATGTGATGAACTCTATATATAATATCAACTTGATATGCATAGAGAGGTCAGACAGAGTGAGTATAGAGAATGCAGAGTATGGAAAATTTAGGCAGAGAAGATAAGGAAGAGAGGAGCAGAAAGAGATGCTACAAAATAGAGTTGATATCTGAGGTAAATCAGTAAACATTTCTTTTGATAAATTGACGAAGTTTTAGCTTCCCTATCAAGTTGAAGCTTGATAGCTGTCAGTTGTAGCTGACTGATGTTGGAGCCTCCTGTATGTTGGTGCCTACAGAAAAACAATGGTGAGAGGGAGTTGGAGCTTGCCTTTGCATCACAACAATAATAAGATGTGGTTTTCTCCCTTTATGGGTTTCCACTTAAATATGCCGTCTCTATGTGTGTTACTTATATGTTGATATGATCCACTCAATCTGTTTAATTGTTTTCTTCTCTCACAATAAGGTTGATGTCACATTAATTTAATACTTGCTGCAACATTTCAGCACTGGTCACATATTAAGCTGTAAATAAGTTTGATGAAAATTTAAAAAGCTAATACATGTGTTAAATTGATTCACCTCCCCCCTCTCATTTTAACCAAATATTCAACAATTTTTATCAGAGCAGGTTCCTTTTGTACCAATTTAACCACTGAAAGGAGATCCTAGGCCCCCAGGATGGCTAGTCAAGAAGGAATCTCAACCAATAAAGCCCCTTTCTTCATTGGTGCTAATTATGCCTTTTGGAAAATCAGAATGAGAGCATACATAATGTCTCTAGGAATAGAGGTATGGGCTACTGTAGAATTCGGATATGCCCTAAAGGAAACTGACCCAGAAAGAGAAGCTAAACAGGAATTTGTAGCAAATGAAAAGGCCATGAATGCAATATTAAGTGGAATTTTTGAAGCTGAATTTATCAAAATAATGCATAGTAAGACTGCCAAAGATATGTGGGACACTCTAGAGAATATCCATGAGGGAAATAAAAATGTAAGGACTACCAAACTTCAAGTATATAGAGCCCAGTTTGAAAATTTAAAAATGAATGATGATGAAGATGTTGGCAGCTTCTTTTTAAGAGTTGCAAAAATTGTTAACAATATGAAAGCCCTTGGAGAAACCATACCAGAAAGTATAATTGTGCAAAATATTTTAAGATCTCTTCCATCCAAGTTTAATCCCAAGGTGTCAGCAATAGAAGAAACACCTGATTGGGAGACCTTGACTATGAACTAGTTACATAGAAATCTAACAGCCTATGAGATGAGACTCCCACAGAAGAGGCCAAGTACGATGGAGGAAGCTTTTAAAACAGAAAAGAAGAAAGAAGAAAAGGAAGATACATGTTCTTCCTCTGATGAATAAGAGGCTAAATTTGTCAAGAATGCGGATGAGGGCTCGGGTAAATACAAAGGTAAACTTCCTTTCATGAGCTTTATATGGAAGGATTCAGACTTTTAATAACACTCGGTATCCTCAAAGTAAAGAATCGGTATAAGAATCAGGGAAAAATACATCAAAGAACTGGTAGAAAGGAAAGAAATTTAGTAGAAAATCCTTTTATGCTCAACAAGACAGCAGTACATCTGAAGACTCAGATGAACCCTCAAATGAAGAAGTAACCTCTGAATTTTTATTGATGGCCATAGAAGAACTTGAAGGACTCCTGCTAGAAGATGAAGAAGAAGAAGGTGAAGTCGACCTTGAGGGGGAGCTCAAAAGTGCTCTGGAGGAGATTGATAGACTCAAACTAAAGTGTAGAAAACAAAAGGACATTCTCCTCAAGTATGTACGAGAAGAACAAAATTCAGAAGTCCTCATGCAGCTAAAGATAGAGCTTGAAGAATCCAAGAAGATAGAAGACATGTTACATAAGAAAATCAAGGAGAAAACTCAGGAACAAGAGAAGTTGGAAGAAGAATTAGTATGTCTGGGAAAATTGAAAATTCTCAAGAAAAGGCGCTATTGGTTCCTTCTGAACAACGAGCTCCTCTCTAGTTAGACGAAATTATGGATGCTCAGTCTCTATGAAAAAACAGAATAGGCTATGAAGGGAGAATCGAAGTAAAGGCAAAGAAAAGAGAACGAGAGAGATTATTTTTGTAAAAGCAAAGAAGGATGATGAAGAAAAACTCCAAATAATCCCTACGAAAAGAAGAAGCTTGTAAGGAGGAGACGAACCAGAGAAAAAACTATTAATAACAAAGAATGAAAGAAATACTTAGACAACATAAAAAGATTCATATTTTTGAATATGTCAAGTTTGGAAATATCAGGAGATTTTTCCTCCTATGAAAGATGCCACCATTTATATGCCCATATTTGGGACACATTCTTTCTGTCATACAGAGGATTAATTCAAACGATAAAAGAATCTAAAACAGTCTGAAAGGCTGTCTCAAGCAAACAAATGGAGAAGACAACCTTACATCAGGTATGCAAATATTTTCTATGGTTACTGTTTTTATTGTAAGGAATTTGGCCATAAAATCATTGAGTGTAGAAAATATGGACAAATATTGATGTTCAACACCTCAAGGAGGTTTATGAATCAAAGAAACTTTGTCCATACTCACAATTCTGCAAAAATTATTATCAAATGTTGTGTATGAAATAAAATTGGACATATGCTTTCCAAATGTCTTCTGAAAGGATGTGATTCATCATCTCACAAAAGATACCAAACAAAAGGATGCTTCCAATGGAAAAAGAATGTGAATAAATGTGACACATCTGTACTCAATCCACGAAAAGCTTGATGGTATCTGGTATTTGGACGGTGGCTACTCTAAACACATGGACAACATATTTGAACGAGAAGCAAGTTTATAACTTTTTATGAAAAGAAATCTGGCAATGTTACTTTTGGCAATGATAAATTAGGAAAAATAAAAGGAAAAGGCTCAGTCAGCCTAGATAATGGCAGAGGAAAGGCCCAAGATGTACTATTTGTAGATGGGCTGAAAGAAAATTTGTTGAGTGTCAGTCAAATGTGTGATAAAGGATATGAAGTTATTTTTAGAGCTCAAGATTGTGAAGTCAGATCAAGCACCACAGGTAAGACTCTGCTCAAAGGAGTTCAAACAGAGAGTAATGTTTACATTGTGAAAGAGGAATATGAAGCATGCCATCTTAGCAAACTTGAGGAGTCATGGTTATGGCATAAAAGGTTGGGACATCTCAGCTTCGATCACATCATCAGACTGAGCAAGAATAAAGTTGTCAGAGACATGCCAGAAATAAGAAGGCCTTCTAATAACATATGCAAATCTTGTCAATTGGGCAAACGGACCCGCACATCATTTAAGGCCAAAGATGAGTTATCAACAAGAAGACCACTCTAACTTGTGCACATGGACTTGTGTGAACCTGCAAGAACTAAAACACCAAGTGGAGAATCCTACTTCATGCTAATAATAGATGATTTCTCCAGAATGAATTGGGTTTCATTTCTCAAGAATAAATCGGAAGCTCTGGAAAAATTCAAAATATTCAAATCTTTAGCAGAAAATCAGACAGGATGCAAGTTAAAATGCATCAGATCAGACAGAGGAGGTGAATTCACAGATTATGACTTTGCAGACCTATGCAATGAACATGGCATAAAGCAACAATTTACTATTGTAGGGACACCTCAGCAGAATGGAGTAGCAAAGAGATAAAACAGATCTGTACAACAAATTTCCAGAGCCATGATGCAAGAGAGTAATATTCCTCAAACCTTCTGGGCAGAAGTAGTACACATAGCCGTGCATATTCTAAACAAAGCCCATTTAAGGCCAAGCAGTGACAAGACTCCCTGTGAACTATGGCATGGTAAACTAGCTTCAATCAAGCACTTTAGAATCTTTGGAAGCAAGTGTTATATAAAGAATAACAATGAAAATCTTGGGAAATTTGATGCAAGAGCAGATGAAGGGATATTTCTAGGATATGCATCCAAAAGTAAAGGGTATAGGTGCTACAACAAGACTCTTTGAAAAATAGTAGAAAACATTGATGTAAGATTTGATGAAGAACTTTCAAACAATACAAGAGATACAGACTGCAACAGTCCATCAGAAAACCATGAAGAAGAAAACCAAGATGATGATGAAACAAGAAAAACAACAAAAGATGCTAAATTGAGATCGAAAGACCCCTCAAGATACACTCAGAAGAACCATCCAAAAGATCAGATCATTGGAGACAAGAGAGTAGGGGTCCAGACAAGAAGGCAGCTAACTGAATAGACAGAAGAGGTATACATAGCCATGTTATCACAAATAGAGCCAAAGAAGTTTGAAGAAGCCATCAAGGACAAGTATTGGGTGAATGCTATGAATGAAGAATTGGACCAAATTGAAAAGAACAATACCTGGGAATTAGTCCCTAGACCCACTAAGAAAAATGTCATAGGCTCAAAATGGGTATTCAAAAATAAAGTGAATGAGCAAGGACAGGTCATCAGGAATAAAGCCAGACTTGTCTACAAAGGATATTCACAAATCGAAGGACTTGATTACGATGAAACATTTGCCCCTATAGCTAGAATGGAAGCTATCAGAATGTTTCTGGCCTTTTCATGCTACCAAGACTTCAAGGTATTTCAAATGGATGTGAAATCTGCATTTCTGAATGGAGATCTAGAAGAAGAAGTCTACATGGAACAACTAGAAGGCTTCTCATTAATAGACAAAGAAGACTATGTATGCAAACTAAAGAAGGCTCTATATGGACTAAAACAAGCTCCTCATGCTCGGTACTCAAGGCTAGATAAATACTTGCAAAAACAAGGCTTTAAGAGAGGAGGAGTAGACAACAATCTATACATAGAAGCCCATGAAAATGAACTCTTGATTGTTGTAGTATATGTTGATGACATTATGTTTGGAAGCAACAAAGATGAGCTAGCAAAAGGATTTACTGAGGAGATGAAATCAGAGTTTGAGATGTCTATTATTGGAGAGCTCAGTTTCTATTTAGGACTTCAAATTCAACAAAAGAACACAGGTACATTCATATCACATGAAAAATACTTAAAATAAATGTTGAAAAAGTTCAAAATGGAAGACTGCAAACCTGTGTCAACTCCCATGATCACGGGATGCAAGTTGTGTGATGATGATGGATCTGCCGATATAGATCAAAAACTCTACAGATCCATGATAGGAAATCTGTTGTACCTAACAGCATCAAGACCAGACATCATGCTAGCAGTGGGACTTGTGGCTAGATATCAAGCAGCACCTAAACAAAATAACCTTCTAGTAGTCAAAAGAATATTCAGATATCTACAAGGAACTGCATAGTATGGACTTTGGTATCCAAAAGGAAAAAGCTTTACTTCGACAACATACACAGATGCAGATTGGGCTAGCTGTGTGGATGACAGGAAAAGCACAAGTGGAGGTGCATTCTATCTAGGATAAAGTCTGGTGGCATGGCTAAGAAAGAAAGAAACATCTATTTCTCTATCTATAGGAGAAGCAGAATATATAGCAGCAGTAGCATGTTGTACACAAGTCATGTGGATGAAGCAAACCCTCCAAGACATGAAGGTAAGCATTGATGAACCTATCTCAATCAAATGTGATAATACAAGTGCTATAAGCATATCAAAAAATCCTGTGCTTCATTAAAAAACTAAACATATTCCAATCAAGTATCATTTTCTCCGAGAACAAGTGGCTCAGAAGGTAGTAAAGCTAGAGTATGTACCAACAAAAGAATAGACAGCAGATATATTTACCAAACCTCTTGCTAGAGAACCATTTGAATATTTGAGAGATAGACTAGGGGTAGTATCTATAGATGCTACTCTCTGATATGAAGAGAAAGCACAGTTTCAGGGGGAGAACAGAAACGAAAATATCATTCCAGGGGGAGATCAGCTAGCAAGGGAAGCATGAAATAGGTCCTCAGGATCAAAGGATTATGGCAAGAGTACAGCCAGCATAAAAGAGTCAATGAAAAGGCTAAAGGATCAATATTTTTGTTTACTCTTGAAACATTATATTGAGCATTGAAGTAATATCTTTTTCTCTATAATTGAATGCCTTTCGTAAGTCAGCACTTATATATCTTCAAGGCCTCTGACTTAGGATTATTCATAAACTGTGTGAATTTTGGTTGCTGAGACTTCAATCAAACAACTTTAAGTTGTGTGGAAGATCATCATGATAGAACAGTTAAAATATCTGGAGTATGAAGGACTATTTGATCAGTAAAGATAAATTGACCATTGACATACATACCTCCTTATGTCATGAAGAAAATTGCATGATTGATAAGTGAGTTTGACTAATACATTGAATGTGTCTAGCCTCAAGGGTTTGTTCTTGAAAGTGCAGTGTGCAATCATGTGTATTTGGTCTCTTAAATTGAAAGATCACCTAATCTCACAATAAGTTGTAAACTTTGGTTTGATTCATTGGTTCACAAAAACAATAAGGACCTTTCAGATAAATCATCATTATCAACATCCTAGCTCATATCATCACCAACAAGCAAGAAAAGTGAATCACAGCTATAAAAGATATATTGGCATCATTATCATAATTGAACATGTGTCATACTGCAGATGTGTATTGCAGAAGAATACATACTCCAACTACAACTTCCTCAACAGATATGGATTTCAGATGAAGATTATAATATAGACAGAAGTATAGCTGAAGCAAGCTTTATATGTCACATGGAGCATTCACAATCCTTAATTATTGATCCAATGATGCATCCTTGATTATACAAATCTGATTATATGTGGTTGTCATCACCTATGTATAAACGAGTTCAAATATTCTCAAAAGTGTTCTCTCAACAACTCGTGTACACCAGTTTGGAGCAGCAAGGTACAAAGTCAGAAGAAGAAGGCCTAAACACATCTCAGAGAGCGGAAATGAAGAGATAGAAAGCACACTAGGAAATGTGAAACCCTTTTCCATTGATGTCAAAGGGGGAGGAAAAGCAAGTAACAAAAGATAGGATATTCTAAAAGAAGCCAAGCAGAGGAAGACTTGGAGGAAGCATTGGATTACTGGTGAAGGTGTTTCCATCAATGCCAAAGGGGGAGACTGTTGGAAATGTTGTCATTGATGGCAAAGGAGCACAAAGGAGAAGCACCTGAATCAGCAATAATGCAAAGTAGAAGACAGGGAATAGAGGTAGTAGAGAACTGCATAGGCTGCATAGAACTGTATAGGAGACCTGCATAGAGGCTGCACTTGGCTGCATAAAGTGTAGGAGGATCTGGCCAACCTAGAGTATTGTAAGTAACCTTATGCATGTGCTATGGAAAGATTTGATTCAGTATGATTGTGTATTTGCCGAATTAATTTCTATATGAATTTGTCTTAAACTTCTGTGAACTTGGTATGCACAAGACTCTGTAACTTGGTTGAGTCTATGTGTATATTAAATGATGAGAGCGCTTGAGAAAGGGATGATGGGATCCTGTGTTGAAACCCATCCTTAATGTGTTGATGCATTCAAGGAGTATGACCAGCGTACAATAGGATTATCTGTAGAAGGGATTGAGATTGTATTCTGGTCCATGAATAAACTTAATAGTATTCCTGTATGCCCCTGGAGGGTTATTGGTGATACTGTGGTCACGAATCGTGTGCCTATTAAAGCTCTGTGTTAAAACTTGAAGCCATGAGTGCAAGTTTCGGTGAATCGACCTCAGAGTGATCAGTCTCTCAAATTCCTCTATTATTGATTAATCTCTGTGTGGTGGACTTCGAGCTCAAGAAGAATTAGATGCGTATGCGTGAGAAACTATGTTTCGAGGATGAATGATAGAAGGTGTTAGAGCCAGTGGGAGCCAACGGAGGCTCTAGATTATGATAGTAAAATGTCGTGAGAACATATGCACAGGAGCGAGCTTGGAAAGCAGTTGTGAAGGAATTAGTAAACAATTTAATTGCATTGAAGATGGAACTTGGAGTAAGGGGAGTAATCGGAACCATGAAGGAATGAAAAGTAATGACGGTTTGGAGATCAACCCGATGGTTGTCACGCAAGTTCAAGACAGTAAGTTGTATTTCCAATTCGAACGCGATCAATGCCATAGGTAGACACGTGGCCTTAAGCGGTTTGGAGATACCGCCCTCATCGCATGCCATCGCGCATTAACCATCGACAATGGAATGAACTTGATATGGCCATGCGCTATTCGATCTGGAGGCGGGTCCATCGAACGTTGGTCGTGCGTCAATTAGCAAGGAAGATAACTCAAGGTACGGGCGATTACAATTCGCTCTTGTATGTGTGGAACCCGTGAATCACCCGCGATATGAATTGCTATATTAATGTTATAAACCATGGTTGGGTGCTATAGGCATTGATGTATATGTTTAAAGGCGTCAGATTTTTTTTTTTAAGTGCTAAGGTCTGAATTATGAACGTGGTCTGAATCTTTGTATTAAAGAAAGGTTCCAATTGTATGTAGAGCACTTTATAAAGGAGAGCCAGGATTATACTATATATATATATATATATATATATATATATATGGTCTGAGTGCGTTGGTTTATTGGTGAGCTAAACTCATAAAACAGGCATATATAGATAGCAGATACACAACTACAGTGAGCTTGGAGAATAAGTACAGAGGTAAAAAGAGACTGAAAAATTGAAGAGGTATGCAGCGAAGGGATTTAAAATTGAAATGAACAGGTATACATGCACAGGTGCTCAGAGTTGCAGTAAACAGAGGTATGCGGGATAGTTGCATGATAGCAACAGAAAGGACAAAACCAGCAAGCCAAGGGTTGAGTGAAGTTTATATATTGAAACTAAAAATGTAAATGTTTAATTGTTTTTATATTGTTTGTGATGCAAAGGCAAGTATCCGAAGGAAAAGAAAATTCCCACTGTAACATTGAAATTTGTACATATTGTTATAATTTTTTTTTAAATGAGTTGGACAAAGGAATGAAAAGGCAGAAGCCAAAGAGTCTTGGTTGTTCACTCCAAATTCCTTATGGAATACAAACAGTCATGTGATAAACTCTATATATAATATCAACTTGATATGCATAGATATGTAAGAGAGAGTAAAGATAGAGAATGCAGAGTATAGAAGATTGAGGGAGAGAAGATAAGGAAGAGAGGAGTAGAAAGAGATGCTACAGAACAGAGCTGATATCTAAGATAAATCAGTAAACATTTCTTTTGACAAATTGAGGAAGTTGGAGCTTCCCTATCAAGTTGAAGCTTGATAGCTGTCAGTTGTAGCTGACTGAGGTTGAAGCCTCCTGTAGGTTGGTGCCTACAGAAAAATAGTGGTGAGAGGGAGTTGGAGCTTGCCTTTGCATCACAACAATAATAATATGTGGTTTTCTCCCTTTATGGGTTTCCACTTACATCTGCTGTCTCTATGTGTTGCTTATATGTTGATATGATCTACTCAATCTGTTTAATTATTTGCTGCTCTCAGAATAAGGTTGATGTCACATTAATTTAATACTGGCTGCAACATTTTAAGATTGTTGACATATTAAGTTGTAAATAAGGTTGATGAAAATTTAAAAATCTCATGTATGTGTTAAACTGATTCACCCCCCTCCCCCCCCCCCCTCTCAGTTTAACCAAAGACTCAATAGCTTCAAAAGCCAAACACAGTCTCATGCTGAAAAATAACCTAAGACTAAAAAAAAGAGAAGTATAAAAATTAAAACAAATGAATGAAAGTAGATCAAATCAAAGATCAAAGAATATAAAAAACTACTCCTCCTAACCTAAGTAGAACATAGGCCCAACTCATGTAAAGTGATACTTCCAATGGAACCATCGATGCATTGGTTGGACTACTTGGGAAAGGGAATACATGTCAAAAAATATACGCAAGTAAATAATATAATGAGAAATATAATACAATGTAAACCAAAACGTTCGAAAAATGAAAGAATGAGTGGAAAAGTAAGAACGAAAAGCATAAGAAATACATTTTGCAGTTTTGTCATGGTGTCCTGACACACTGCAAGCCAAAGACTTACACATGCAAACTTTCGAACTGCGAGGTCAAGAAAACATAAAGAAATAATGAAATTTTCATTTTTCCATGGTGCTCATCAAATATGTCTCCTCCAATGATTGATCGATAGGATCATGAAAAACAGATGGAGGATGAGAAAATTTTAAAGTAGTAGGATTTTCAATATGTGCAGTAGAGTGATGATGAGCCTCGACAGATTCAACATTCTTTTGATTAGAAAGGGAACTGAAATAAAGACTAAGAGAACTTGACATAACCATGAGATGGGGCTAAAGTTTCTCGACAAATTGATGTTGTTACAACTCGTCGGAAGGTAGATAATTAAATATAGGTGGCTTTGAAAAACTGACAACAAAAAAACAGCGTCGTGACAAGAAGAATCACAAAACTATTCGCGATGGAAATGATCAGAAAATTCAAGATCACCAACGGAGGCATCCTCATGATCTGATGAACCATATAGAGGGGGGATGAAAATAAATAAATTACACCCTCTATGTATCCAAAAAGGAATTATAAGGATTTTGGAAGACCCATGATAGAAATTTCATCCTCTCCACATTTAGATGAAAAACTAGCATTCCACGAATTCTCCGAATGATTGGAAGTATGAGTAGCATCAGAAACTGAATTTTCACATGACTCAACCAGAATAACAGAATCATGGAAAATGTCAGGATAATTTGGAAGAGTTGCAGAAGGAATAGAGTCATTCTTCATCGCGGATTCTTGTTTGACTCTTAACTCCCATGCATACTCATCGTAAATGACATTGCAGGTTGGTTTCTCAAAAACAACTCCATCTAACATCTGATCCTCATGAACATAAAAGGATATATTTGAAACATATGAACACACAAAATCGCAATTCAAAGGATCAGAGGGACTGAAGGATGGAGGATGTGGAGAAAAATATTCATCACACTCATCAAGTTTGCAGTTCAAAATTGCGTAGGGATCTGAGTATGTGAGGTAGGAAGAGGTGGTGACAGTTCAACTGAAAAATTCTAAATTTTTCCCACCTCATCCTGCGGAACTAAAGCTATTTGATGAGAAGGGGAAAAAGGTCACTTGGAACATCAACCTTGTTCGTCATAGATTTGGAAGCTATAGCCTTGCAGTAGGTTGGGCGTGCCTTCAAAAATTCTAATTCTTGAGGATTTATTGAAATGAAAACAATCTGTATAAATATTTCAGTCACAATATCCCAAGAAACTTAATTTCCTGTAAATTCACAACAAATATGTACAAAACGATTGTGAAAATGGTGTAGAGGTTCATTGAGTGATTTTCACAATTTTGAAATTTTCTTGCATAGATGTTCGTGATCATATATTTCAAAAGCATGGAACAATTCTATGACAAAGTGTTCGAAAGAGTGAATGGAGGTAGCAGTCAATGTGTGACACCATTTCACTACGCACCCTTTGAACATGAGAATGAAAAACCTACAACCAACATCCTCAAGGGGGATGTTGTACGTTGTGAAAAATTGAAGAAAGTGATTGGCATGCTCAAGAAAGGTTGCTTCACCCTCACCATCAAATTTAAGGTGTGACAAGTCATCAAAAACAAACACCGGCACTTTTAATTTTGTATCTCTAGAAAAAAATTCGAGGAGTATGATTCAATAATAAGTCATAAAATGAGTGTAGAAATTCAAGATAGACTTCAATGGCTCAGCTTGTCAAATGGCCCTCCTTCTAGCACCAAAAATTTTGATGGTTTTAGACCCGCCAACATTTAGGGGATCTCCACAATATGAAATCCAAACTAGACCTCACACCATTTGGAGTAGGATTCATAGCAGTGGAGTGTTTAATGACATGCCTTGGATTTTAAAATGCATAGAGTGGTGCACGGTGCCTTTGGTTAAAGCCAGTGTGTGACCCTGTGGAAATTCAAAATGATGCACGAGAATTTCTAACACATGAAGGGAAAAGGAAGCACACTCCTTGGAATCATGTAATAATACATAGCTTGAAAGGAACACATGAAATTAAAATACATCACAGAAAGTAATAAGCATAATAGACCACAAGTTAAAGGTGGTGGGTTAGAACATGAGCACGCATTCAACTATATTCATACAAATGAAAATTAAATAGTTCATATGCATATGTGTAATTTAAACAACATACATAAAAAATATAACAAGAATATTCCTACTACAATTACAATATATGCATGCAGATGTGTCGGCTCTGATTTTATTATAAGTGAAATTTTCATTCATACACACAACATGACGAACCACTTGCCCAAATAGTCAAATGTGAAGTCAACAACACCTGCTCCTCCCAAAGAATTATACTCCCTCTACGCTACGAATAAGCCAAGGCTAACACAAGATTCCCAAGCCCTTTCTAAGCCTATCCCTAGAAAAAATCTTGCCTCCCAAAAACCCATTGCAAGAGTTATGAGGAACTATTTATAACAAAGGGGGGTGACTCTTGGCATGCCCCCTTTGTGACTCTTAGACTCCTCACATTACATATGACTCTTCACATTCCATCATGGAAACATGGAATTTCAATTATACAATAATTACAAATAGTATTACAATTTCCACTCATGCCCATATAAGTTAAAATAGGGTAGAGAAAACTTGAAAACCTAACAAGAAAAAACACTATTATTCTAGAGTTGGGGTGAACTCAAGCCGGACATCTTGGACTTGGTGTCTCTCGGTCATATACTCATTCCGATCCTGGTACTATGCGATGGTCTCCCCAAACTATGAGATAGTGTTAGGCTAGAAGAAGACTCTTGCCTCCATAGCATCTGGGTGAAATGTCTTGGAACCAATCTTAACCTCTTTCTCAATCAGGAGCAACACTGTTATGATATGAATTTATGTTATTGGTCAATCACCTATCAAAATTTTTGTTTGCATTTAGTCTCAGTGAGTGTACCAACTGATGGGATCTGGTGGGTTCTCACCATGAAATCGAAACTAATGTATATAGGCATGAATGTTTCCGATGAATGAGGCAATCCACTTGTTGTTCTATAGTAAGATTCAAACTCTGGATTTATCTAACTCTATTTGCGGCTTCATCTTCTTCACCAGTGTAAGCGGTACGTACTTGTATTGCATTGTCCACCCATGCACGACGGTGATGGCATCCTGTACATTCTTAAGGATCTTGACAAACTCTTTGCTCTTCCATTGCAAGTCATGTAAGCAAACAATTTCCTTATGTACAATCACAAACTCCTCATCAAGGTCCCACATAGTGTCTCCAAGTGTGGATACTTCAACAAGTATGACTCGTATTATCTCCTTGTAGTAGACCTGTGTGGAAAGTGAATTTTTCATTTTTGCACGAAGTTGTTCGTCCTCTTGCTAGAGTTCTTGTAGATTTTGCACCAAAATACTTATTTTCGGCCACCAAACAATGATTGTTAGATCTAGACGCTCATGCGAAGGCTAAGCTAGCATCGCCCTTGGAATTTGGATTCTTTTTAGTGTATGCCACTATTACCCTTTATCTCATGAATGCAGGTGATGCATGATCATCCGGGAAGTTATTTCTTCATGCTTGTACAATCTTATTTTACAATTCAAATGATAGATTGTACACATCCATCACTGGATTAGCATCAAGGGGAACTACCTCTGCTTCCTCGCTCGGGGCTTTCTCTGAGGCTGAAGGTGGTGGAGGTTGATGGTGGTGGAGTCTGAAAGGTGGCCTGAGGTGCGCTAGGCATCAGATCCACATCTTCATCTTGCGGCTCCAATCTCACTTCTATGTCCATAACATCAATTAATTGTTCAAGCTATTAAGCAAACTCTCGTTCCTGCATTTGTTCGCTCAATCCTTCTATTGCTTCTTGATCCTGTATCTTCTCTTCCACCTATATAGGTGTCATCTCTTCCACCATTCCTTCTTCTATCTCTCCTCTTTTTCTCTTCTTCTCATTAGGGAAATTTTGAGTTCTAAAATGGGCCTCCAAAGAAAAATTTACAACCAAAATAAACTTTATAAGAACCAATAGGATTCAAGATGATGATGTCAACCATGGGGTATGATTCACCATTTTTTAAGTAAAAGGGTAAAAAGATTAAAAATAATAAAATAATAAAACTACTTTTTCAACTCATATTTTCAGCTTATCTCCAAACGTTTTTACTCAAATTTTGAGCACGGGTACTCGTTGGATGAAAAATTTAATTCCTCATCCAAGGATTACCCATGTTTCATACTTTCGATGGACCCTACTACACGAAAAATGAGAAATACATGAAAAAACATGATTTCAATCATGTTTTTAATGTATTTCTCATTTTTCGTGTAGCAGGATCCATCGAAAGTATGCAACATGGGTACTCCTTGGAGGAGGAATTAAATTTTTTATCCAACGAGTACTCCCGCTCAAAATTTGAGTAAAAACTTTGGGAGATAAGTTGAAAATACGAGTTGAAAATATAGTTTTTTCTTTTTTCCCTCTAAAATTTGATGATCTAATCAAATACTATTTTATTATTTCCACTATTATTTTATAATTTAACTAGGAGGCCCATTTTAGACCTCAAAATTACCCTAATGAAGATCCCATTCTTACTTCAACTCTTTTTCTGCTCTTTTCACTCTCTACATTGCTTCTTCTAAGTATTTCTTCTCTCCCTTTCTCCACTTTTCTCTCTGTTGGCTCTATCCCCTCTTTGCTTTGATTTCCTGATCTGAAATTGGTTGTTATTTATTGCTGTGCTAATATCAGTTTCTGATTTATAATGAAAATGTGTATGTTTGCTTCTTGTACAAGGGTTTATAGATGTGCTTATGATTGATAAACAAAAAAACTTGTGGATATTAAGTTGATTTCATGAACACAAAAGAATGGAAACTAAATGATGAATAGCATCATATAAACACAAATAAAACCATGAAAATTGAATCAATAAAACATTGTTTTGATGAAGGAGTCCACCCCTCCTTGGCTACATTTCCTTGGTCCAGCTTCCATGTTATGGGCCTTTGTCTTAGATTCAATTGTGCGAAAATGTTTTTTACAGTCTCCTATTGTCTTTGAAACCTGCTCCAATGGCTCCAAAACATCAAAATCTAGCAAGAATGACTCTTCTTGAGCCAAAATTGGTCGAAAATTGGCTTAGTTATTGCAAAAACCAATTTTCCTATATTTTCTCCACTAAATCTGGAAAATATCCAGCTAACACTTCTAAATTTGGAGTTTCCGCCTAAAAGGGTGCCTCCACCAGATTTAATACCATATTAATTGTAGATTAACACACAATTAATGATGGGTTAGTTGGATAAGTGCATCATTAACTGTGTGTTATCCAAACTTAACCGTCGAAGTTTTAAGCATGGATTAGAGTTTAATTAATCACATATTATCATATAATAAACATGATTATGGTTAATACACCACCATTTTTTTAAGCCGCTTGCCATGGTTCCAATGTTAGATCATATGGGAGGAGGTTGACCCGCGGGGTTGGCCCCCTCCGAACCCGCGTTGTTGGCATGACTTGAATTCAAGTAGTAGTGGTAGAGCATGGGGGTTAAGACCCATCAAAGTAGTAGAGTGGTAAGGCGCCCACATAGCATGGGGGTGGTCGTGGGTTCGACCCCGACCCCCACACCAACATTTTACTCCGCCATACGATATAACCAAAGTTATAAAACCATATTTTAAAACCATACACTTGTCTTTCATATAAAGCACCTGTTCGCCAAGTATAGTGGCCTCTTCCAGATGTAGAAGCCTCCCATCATATATAGAAGCCTCTTCCATATGTATAGTTGATTTTTCCATCTGGTAGTAAATAGCATAAGGTTTAGACTTAGGGAATAATTATATTCACCCCAAAAATATTTTTGTTTGTCGATAGTTGCACCTTAGGTTAAAAAAAATATATGCAACCATAATATCTCCGTCCAAGACTTTGGAATAGAAGAATTCGAAAATTACCCAAGGTTGGATGGGTCCACAGTAGAGGGGCACGTGGCGGCCTCTAGCTACACCACATGTCCAGCTCTGGTTGGACTACTCCAACCTAAAAAAAAATCTAATTCAACCTTAGAATTAGAGGTAAAAAAAAAATCACTTCCAAAGTTCACTGGCGAATCTGACTGCAAAACTTGTCATAGTGTCACTGGGCTAAAATTGGAGAATATTGCCTGGATATACTTAGAGTGATGATTGGATTTCCATGTCATTAGTCTGTCAGTATTCTGCAAAATTTTTACCTCTTTGGGAAAGCAGACATTAGGTCATAACTTCTTCATCCCGAGTCGGATTTTGACGAAACAAATTGCCTCAGAATCCCGGTGACGAGCTCTATGCGGTCGTTCTGGTTTGGAGAATTTATGAGAAATTTCATTTCTGAGATAAATATTGAGCCTCTGATCATTCCTCTCCACCAAAAGCCTTCTATCAATTTTTCTGCAGGTGAGGGTACAACTCCCTCACCCTTTCAATCTCCATCCATTTGGCCTTGGAATGATTTTGTCCCTTGAGTCCCACACTAAGGTATTCGACATTTCCTCTCCTTGAAGTTATGGTTCTTCTGTCAAGTTTGAGATCTTGCTGAAGTTCATCAAGATATTCTGGCAAGAAATAATCTACTGATGGCAGTTGAACATGATCTCCTTGATCATTAATCAAAGGAGGCTCAAACAATCTCAAATTCTCAACATTAACGACATAATATATTTGCATATAAGAAGGCAAGTCTAGCTTAAATGCATTGCAACCAATATTTTCCAAAATTTTAAATTGACCATAACGGATTGGCTTAAGCTTTTTACCTTCCCGTTGCGATATTTATTTGCTAATATACAACCAAAATTCATCTCCAACCTGGAATTTGTGATCAACATGGTGTTTATCATGCCTTGCCTTGTAGCTGCTTTGACTCTTTTCAAAATTTTCTTGCACAATGTGATGTACAAATTGAATTTGATCAATGAATTTCCTTGCCTTATCTATGTCACTATGACCATCTATAGCAACATATTTCTCAAAGATTAATTCCAAAGGAAATATTGGAAAGTACCCAATACATGCCTCAAATGGCAATGTGTTTGTGGAAGAATGCTTTACCCTGCTGTATGCATTTTGAATGTAATGCAACTGTTCATCCCACAACTTGGGATGTTTGTTGCTGTTAGGTCCCTGTAATTTTGCAGATTGGCAAGACCAAATAAACAAAGGTAACATCAAACCAACTTTGGAGTCCTAGGACCTAGCCTTCCTGGACTCAAAGAGGGATCTCTCTATATTTATATAAAATATATAACTTAATTGATTTAGGATGTTGATTTTAGGCTAGTTAAAATGATAGGGTTGTTTGTTTTGTTTTGTTTGGTTGGGTTGCTTGTCAAGAAGAACAGGTAGAGTAAGAGAAATTAAAACCATTTGGCTATGGGGTCTATTAAAAGCTTGAAAATTACAACAATAAATCAAGGGTGTTTCATAGGGCAAGTTAACAAAGCCAAATGGATCTTAATAGCTTATGTGTGTGTGAAATGAACATTAAGTTGTGAGTTTAGTAGGTTTAAAGGGAAATTAAGAATCCTTTAACATATACTTAGAACCAGAAGAGCCTTTAAGATCACTATGCTTAAGAAAGAACCAAAGGACAGGGCACACCATAAAATTCGTTGGCCTAGCTTTATCAAGTAAACTTTGAGACAACAATCCAGCAAACCCTAGAGAGTAGGGAACTCCTAAATTCTCTAGTTATTTACCTTCAGAGAAAGAAAACGTTTAAGATAAAAAAAAAGTGATGATTAAAGAGCAGGGAACTCCTAAATTCTTCAATAAGACCTTAAAGACCTTTAAAGTGACTTTTCAAGATAGACCAAAGGACAGGGAAAACGATAAACTTCTTTAGCCAAACCCTAATCAGTAAACTTCAAAGAAAGGCCTTAATAACAATGTTTCAAGCTACACCAAAGGACAAGGAATACCATAAAATTCTTTGGTTTGACTCTTATTAAATCATTATCAAGACAAAAATATAGGTGGAATAAAAAAGGAACTAATAATTCTCCAATTAGACCCAACAGAGGAAAAAATTCAAACAACAGAAAGCAGACAGACTTAAGGTGCCTCTCAACAACATATCTTAATCTAAATTTTCTACTCCGTTATAAGAGAAAGGATGAACAATATGGAAAACATAAGGAAAAAAATGTAGGATAATAACAACATCACTATTTAAACAAGTTCATTAATCCTATGAATGTGCTTGCTCCATTGATATTCAGTCCAAAACAGTCACAAGGCTCCAAAGCCAAACTTCTTTCACAACTCAAAGTATAAATAATATTTAGCTCAACAATCAACCAACAAAACTATGGAGCATACATGCAATATTTATCTGCAAAAATGAGGAGGTGAACCCTAGCTATGGTTTCAAATGTCATTCATTATATAGTTAATGTATTTTGACCTTTGAGACCATGTAAGGCCCAAGGCAAAATATCTAAAACTCATTTATGGAAAAAATAACTTATAATACAACTATTTGAGCTAATTTTTGAAAATTTTTGACTTTAAGGCTCCAAAATATTTTTTGCAATAACTCCTGTTAAAGGCGCAGCTCCAAGGTATAGGGGCACAGCGCCAGTACAAACGCGCAGCACCAAGACTTGGAAAATGACCTATTTTTCAGCTAACCTTTGGAGGTCTTCCCAGTGTCCAAATGAGCTCCATGATGGTTCATTGGAAAGGTATCTGAGTATATTTCCCAAATATGATTTCACTTTCTAAAATATTTCCCATTATTCTTTTCAAAAACCCGTTCTCCCAAGACTACTAAACGCGCAGCGCCAGTGCCAAAAAGAGGGCAGAAAGGTGATGTTTCAGTAGTTTTTTCCCTTTTTGAGGGATCAATTTTTCTCCAAATGTTATGAAAGTTTCTGAGGTTGATGTAATTGGTATGAGGAAAATGAAAATTCTGACCTTTTCTCATTTTAGTGCCCCAAAAAAGAGTGCAGCGCCAGTGGCACTACACGTTTGGCCCAATTTCTGAAAGCCAAACTGTCAAAATTTCAAAATTTGCACCAAAGTGCCAAAAATGGATTTTTCTTTGTTGATCAAGGTTGGGAGGCTTGGAGGGACACATCAGCAAGGATATAAATCTTCTATTTCTCCTTTTCCTCGATCAAACTCCAAATCTTTTCATGGGCACGTTTGAGCTTGGCCCTTGCAATCCTGTTTCTCATGGCATAATGTTTTTCCATCTTTCTCTGCATGTTAGTGTCTCTCTTGGCCTTCTCTAGTTGAACCTCTAGGTGAAAATTTTCCCTCTCAATCCAATATTCTCTATCTTTTCTAATTTCTATGGCAAGCATCTCACTTGAAGTGAGATGCTCTACCAATTCTGCCTCTCTTTTCCTTTCCCGGGCTAAAGCCCTCTTCAGCCTAATGGTATTTGGCCTCTATCTAGGAAGTTGATCTTCCTCATCTTCACTGTCATCAAAAGTGCCCAAGGTCTCATCTAGCATAGCATTGGCCTTTCTGACCTCTTTCTGAGTTTTGATTGCTCTAACCTCACTGATGGCCTGCTTTGTCACCAACTGTTGATTTTCTCGCTCAAGATAGTTGATCACATTATTTTCTCTAACAATATTAGCTTGGAGCTCACTAATCTTGGCATCCTTTCTCTTGATCAACATATTGGTGATTATGTCCATGTCCTCATCCTCAAGGTCAATCAGTTTAAACTCTTGTTGAGTTTCATGTTAATCCTCCTCTTCAACAATGACCTACTCTGTAACCTTTTACTTGCCTTTATCAACTTGTTTAGATGATTAAGAAGGCATGTCCCCTTTCACCTCAAGTGAATAAAACACATGCATGTGGCCTCTTTGATAGGTCAAAGGAAAAGGCTCAATATCATGCATTTCAGTGCCAATTGTCTCAAAGTCTCTTTCATTACTTGAGGCTCTGGTATCAAGAGATGATGGTGAAGGATTGTGAAAAGGTGATGAGAGAGGATCAACATGAGGTGAATGGAAGTGAGTGGATGATGATGCATGAGTAGTGGGATGTGATGGAGAAGTAGGAATGGGAGGATGAGATGAGGAACGGGTATCCTGCTGATGATGAATAGGTGGAGTGATAAAAACCTCATTGACAATGAAGGTATCCCATGGAATGTCTTTCTATTGGAGCTGATGCATAAGCACCATATTGGTAAGTGAATGATGAAATAGGCTCTGCATTTTCTGATTGTAATCTCTCTTTTTCACAATGTAGGCCATTTTTTCAATGCTACGAAAAGATAATATGGTATATGCAGCATCCTAACTCTAGTGAAATGCATAAGAAGATGGATGTGGTATGAGTAGAGGCAGGAAAACCTTCCCTCACAAGTGAAATACTTCATTATTATCCTCATCATGGGTGCATATCTATCAAAAAGATGAGAAAAAGGGAGGATGTACTTGTGGTGACCTTCATACCTAGGTTTGAGGCATGGTTCAAAATAACTCATGTCCAAGTTTGCTTGTTTGAACCACTTTTCTCCCACACTTGGTATCCTTGTAGCAACTACAATGGCATCAGTGGAAATTTCAAATGTAATCCCAACAATATTGCCCTGCTTGTCATGTAGGTTAATGATGAATAGTCTTGTTAGCTCTGGGGGATTTTGGACTTGTTGCACCTTCTCACAAAACTCAATGCAGCCTACATGTTTGAAGGAGGAAACCGTAAGAGGAGATGCCATGAGTTCCCTTGTATTGATGGGTTCAAATTTGTGTATATTCCCTCCCTTATGAACATGACTCCTTGGAATTTGTGCCTCACCACCACTGTCTTCACCCTCAGACATTTTAAACTCTGTTTTGGAAACCCTAAGGCTGATGTGAAATGAGATGAAGGGAGGGTAATGAAATGGCAGCTTGAATCAAATTAAGGGGATGAGTGAAGGGGGAAAACTATATGAATGAAAACCCTCAAGCCATGTAATGAGCCCTGTTTATGACTGACACTCTTTAAGGAGGATGAAGTAATGGTAAAACATTTTTTTTCAAGCTTAAAATTAGGGTTTTCTTAGGGTTTTATTTCCATTGATTAAATGATGACCAAAATAGCTTCAAAGAAGGTTTATGTCATGTAATTACCCCTCAAGAGTGTTGTGGAGGACCTTGGAGGAAATTTAAAGAAGTTTTATGTGATTTGGATGGATGGATCACTTAGAAACCCTTTCTGCCTAAGCGCGCAGTGCCAATGGCTGAGGCCGCAACGCCAATCTCTAAGCACGTAGTGCCAAGGAAAATCAGTTTAGGGTATTTATGGCAAGGGCGCAGCGCTCTAGCAAGGGCACAACACTCTGGCAAGGGCGCAGCGCCAGCTCCTAGGAGCGCAGCATCTTCAGAAAATGTGTGGAGGAAAACTGGAAAGGGCACAGTGCCAACTCCCAGGCGCGCAGTGCCAAGAAAATTTGCAATAATTCTGCTTGGAAACTCACACATGTTTCCTTGCTAAGCGCTCTTTATGTTTTTAGAGGCAACAATGACTCATTTCAAATGTAAAATGGGCTTTTATAGACTTGTAGATTTAATTTAACTTTAAAAACCCACTTTCTAACGTTTTAAGTCCTTTTTATTTTCTCACTAACTCTTTTTAACACTCTTGCCTTGCAGGTTGTTGAAGTCATGAAGGTGGATTTTCTTTTGATCATTGAGACCTGACATGTTTTACTTTGACAACCATAGGATGATTACACACAGTAGCATCTTCAAAATCTTCTGTATTTTCCATCATAAAACTTCAACTCATTTTTTCCACCTTCTCTGGCCACAATATTCAAAAACCTTAAGTGTCTATTGTTCCTTACAACAATCATCAGTGTTGTCTTCTAAGTTCTCTATATCCCTTTAAAGTTCATTCATTTATACCAAATTCACCTCACCTTTTCCCATATTTCTTCAATATTTTCTGATAGACTTTCTTCATGCTTGGCCTTGTGTGCTTCCTCCATGTCATTTTCTGCAAGTGATCACTACTTTGGCACTCAAATGGACTAACCAGTTCATAACCCTAGTCATCTATAAAATCAGGCTTTTCCCTTTCCCTTGCTGTAAGTTGTTTTCATTCAGGAGTAGATAGTTTACATCATCAGTCCCTTCTGCTGATAAATCTTTCAACACTCCCGCAGAAGTGCTAAACTTTTTCCATTTTTTTCACTTGCAGATTCTGAACTGAGAATATAATCCTCTTTGGAGATTTTAGGTCCTTCTTGAATAACCATTTCTTGACATTCTATTACATATGAGCCAGATTCTAGAAAAGGAAAAGAAGTGCCTGAAACATCCAAGGATGACCTTGAAAAAATGTAAAACCCTAATGACCTAATGGGAGTTTCCGTTGACCTAATTTTGACTGAAATTTTACTTGGATATTTTCAAGTGAAATCAGAGTATTGTTATAGGTTATAATGCCCAAAGGGACATGGGAATGAGTCAGCAACAGGAAAACCTAGAGGGAGGATGGAGTTTATTGACAGGGGAAAATAGGGCAATGAGGTTATAGGTAGGAAAGAAGGATGAAAATGGGAGGCATAAGCCCATAATGAGTATTTTAAGAGCAATAGGGTGGATTTGAGATGGAAAACTGATAGAATAGTGAAAAAGGTTTTATGAGGATAATGAAGGCAGTGAGATTTCTAAAACCCAAGATATTCAGGGAATATTGTTTTAAGAAAACTAGAACCATCCTAAAGTCATCAAAAGATAGTGAAAAATACTGATGACTAATAGTGGCTCCACTTGGGGAGGGACGCTCCTTCAGGAGGTGTCAAGAACCTCAGAGTTCAGATCTCTGGAATTTGTAAATCAATGCCTCACTTGTACTTGGCAGATTCCTCTTTCTTCAATTGCTAATTTTCTCTTGTTATTTGAATATTGTGATCTTAAAACTGAAAAAACATGATTGGTTCAATATCAACTCTACCTATCCATCATACTTTTCCTAACATTTTCTCTTCATTTGGGTGCATTTGGATTGGCAAACCCTTAACATCATCTTTTCTTTGGAAAGCACAAACTATCTACTTCTACCCTTATATCATCCAAAGGCTCAGATTAGACTGATGAGCTCTTTTATTCTCTACCTAATCTACTTATCCGTCAAGATTAAACATTTTGATAGATTTTCACTCTCTAACCTATCAACATAAAATTTAAAACATGACCAAATCAAGGTAGAGTAGCTTGATTTTTCATGAGCTGTGGCATTTTGACAAGTTTCACACAGATTTTATTTTTGCACAAGTAAAACTAGAAACGTGAGGGCTATAATTCAAAACTTGCCATTCATCCCTCTCTTTTCTCTTTGGTTTAGATTTGAGCTTTGGGAACCAATATCTTTTCCTAGCCTAGTCTACTAATAAGCCAAGTTTAAATGGTTTGGAAAATCTTCATTTTCTAACTTATCAACAGAAATTTAAAACATGTTCAATCATGGTCAGGCTCTATGACTGAACAAGACTTTCCTTTCTCAAAAGTAGTGGCATTTGGACTTGCACACTTTCATAAACACTCTTTTTAGGTATGGGGCTTTACCTCTTCTTTTTAGCTGCCCTCTTTTTTTGTGTGTTTTCATTTTTCAGATCTTTTATTCAAGCAGTGTTATGCACAATGAATAAATATTTAAACTAAGAACTTCAACAAAAATGATACTTGAGCATCCTGCCATTGACAGGACCTTCGAATAACTCTGTTCCATCCATTTCTTGTAGAAAGAATGCATTGTTACCTCTTGCGAATGGATAATGTACGGACCTTTCCACAGATTTTCAAGTTTTCCATGCTTTCCTTTGCCCTCTCTTCTTAAATCCCATTTCAGCACTTTGCCTCCAATCTAGAAATCATTTGCCTTGGTCCTCTTATCAAAAATCTTCTTGATGATCTCTTGTACTGCTTGTGTTCTGTTGTATACTTCTTCCCTTGATTGTTTCAATTGAATGGTTTGGTTCAGCCTCCTTTGTATATCATTTTCCTATGATTGTACCTCTTCAATAAGCTTCATCACTGGGACTCCCAAGGATGTTGGAAAAACGGCATTCATGCCATACACTAGTTGATAGGGAGACATGTTAATTTATTTTTTGTTTTCTAATCTGTCTGCCCATAATGCATGCTATAATTTGTTGTGCCATGACTTTTTGTTCTCTTCCAACAATTTTTTGATGATATTTATCAAAATTTCGTTAGAGGACTCATCCAACCCATTACCTTGAAGGTGATAAGTTGTAGAATGCCCTAATGTAATGCGATACTTGTGGAAAAAGTCCACCATTATCTTGGATTTAAATGCAATAGCATTATCAGTGATGATTTTTCTTGGACAACCAAATCTAGACAAGATGTGATTTTCAAGGAATTTCATGATTACTGAGTCTGTGGCAGTCCTTGAAGGAATGGATTCTATCCATTTGGTAAAATAGTCAGTTACAGTGAGGATCCATTTGTGTTGGGCTAAGGAGGCAGGGTGGATTTCTCCAATGAAATCTAGACCCCATTGTTGAAAAGGAGTTTCAACACTGATAGGTTGTAAAGGCAAAGGTAGTAAATTTCTCTTTCCCTCAAATATTTGGCATTTATGGAAAGTCACTACTAGCTTGTGGATATCAAGGAAAAGAGTGGGCCAATAGAAACCAGCTCTAAGGACTTTGTTGGCAGTGGTTTTCCAATAGATATGACCTCCACATTCTCCTTTATGAAACTCATGCATGATTCTATCTGCATCTTCTTTAAGTAAACATTTAAGCAAGATACCAACACAATTTTTCCAATATAAAGCTTAATCTAGAATACAAAAATTTACATATTTTAGTTTCAAGAATCTGGAGTTTTTATTGGACAAACCAGGAGGATCATTTAGATTAAAAATCACATGTAATATATCAGCATACCAAGTGAGTTCAGAAATTCTTCTTCAATAGGTGGAGTCGCCAGCTCCTCTTGTTCATCCAAGGATGTGTCATGTTTATGTCCAATGCTTGAAATTTTACTTCAGCCATCAATTTGGCCAGTCCTTTCCCTTTGATTAGCTTGGTGGGCTTGATTTCTAGATCATACTCTAAGATGACAACAATCCACTTACCTCTTTTACCATCGGGATCCTGAGTTAGCATGTCCTTAACCATTGCATGAGGAACAAAAGCAATGACATGTGAATGCATGATGTAAACCCTGAAATCCTTTAATGCTTTGATTAAGGAAAAATCTTGTTTTTCCATAATGTTATATTTCAAAGGTGCATCTCTTAGTACCTTGCTGAAGAAATATATGGGATGTTCTTGTCCCATTATGTTCTTTTGTAGTAACACTACAACAATTGTGTGTTTTGATGCAAATGAGAAGAGGAAGAAGTTCTTGGTAAAGTCAGGGCTGATTAGAACTAGTGTTTGGGTAAGTTCTTGTTTTACTAGTTCAAAGGATTTCTTTGCTTATATGGTCCATTTGACTCCTATTTATATTTTCAACATGTTTGTAATGTTTCTTAGGATTTCTGCAAATTTTGGTATGAACCTTCTTAGGAATTTGATTTTCCAATGAAAGATTACAACTCTTTGATGTTCCTAGGGTGACTGATCTACAATATCCCTTCAATCCTTTTTGGGTCAATCTTGATCCCTTCTTCAGATATGTTGTGGCCTGGAAGCTTTCCTTCTTGAAGACTAAACAAAGTTTTCTTAGGATTTAAAGATAAACCATACTTTCTACACCTTTCAAATATTTTTCTTACGTGAGCTAGGTTTTCTTCATCAGTTTTTGAGTAAATAGTGATTTCAGCAAGGTATATCACAATGAAGTAACCTATCTCTTCTGAGAAAAAAATTTCCATGGCTCTTTGAAAAGTGGTCCCGACATTCATTAACCCAAAAGGTATTTTGACATACATGAATGTGCCCCAAGGTGTAATGAAGGCAGTTTTGTGTTGATCATCTGGATGTACTAGCACCTGATTATACCCTGAAAAACCATCAAGAAAAGATATTATTTTGGAGCCTACCACCCTTTGCAGTATATTATCCATCTTAGGTAAAGGGTAGTTGTCTCTCATGGAGGCCTTGTTTAAATTTCTGAAGTCTATGCATAGCCTAATTTCCCTTGTTTTCTTAGTCACTGATACAAGGTTTAAGACCCATTCTGAGTACCTGAGTGGGACTATTATTCCAGCATCATACATCTTTTTGATTTATTTCTCAACTAGAGGCATTAGGACATGTTTTTTCCTACGCAATTTATGCTTGTATGATTTCTGGTTTTCCTTGAGAGGAACCTTGTGCTGAATGATGTCATAGGACTTCAAGTCCTCATAGCCCCATGCAAACACATCCTTTAATTATTTGAATAGCTCAATTTATTTTTATTTTATAAGAGTTGGCAGTGTTTTGGACAGTTTTATCATTTTAGGTTCTTCCTCACTGCCTATGTTGCATTCTTTTACATCTTTTTCGGTGGATTCCATTTTAGGCTTCCTAGCAACATAATTAAAATCAAACAATTCTTCTAAGGGGGCAAGTCCTCTTGGAAATAGGTTGTCTTTTCATTGCAATACCTCAAGGTCCCTTTTTTCTAAATCCTCACACAAATTTTTCCTCATGAGGGTGTTCTAGCATATTTACATCAGCAACATAAGGTGGCTCTATTTTGTGTGTTTGTTCCTCAACCGAGCAGTCCTCTTCATGATATGAACCTGATTTTGGCATTTAAAATTCATTTTTGGACTACAGGATGTCTTAAATGTGTTTGTAACCTTCAAAAACTTGCCAATAATATATGTTATCTTGGACTGTTGGTATTCTTTTGACCTTTACTGTGTATTGTTCATTGGCATGAGGTAGTTGGCAAGTGTTGGCAGCAAAGGCTAGTTCATTTGCAAGTTTATTTTGAGTTCTTGGGACATACGTAAGTAAATATTTTTCAAATGTTTTTAGGAGGTCTAAGGCAGCATTTCTATATTCTCTTAATCTAGGAATTTTGGCTGAATATTCTCCTTTAATTTTTCTATTAATCAGCTTGGAATCTCCCTGAACATAAATCTTCTTGGCTCCTATACTTTTCAGCAATTGTAACCCTAGGATAAGAGCTTCATACTTTGTAATATTGTTTGTACATTGAAAATCCAGTTTGTAAGAGTGACCTTCATTGGTGTTGTGTATCCAAACACCTTCTCCTGAACTAGCTTTGCCACAAGAGCCCTCAAAGCTCATGTTCCAAAGGGTTTTAGTTTCATATTCGCCATTATGTTGTGGTTCATGGCTGCTAGGGTTTTGGTTGTTTTGTTCTTCATTTTGTGTTTGGTTTGACTATTTTGACAGGTCTTTCTCTTCCTCTTTTTCATTTATTTTCTCATTAATGTCATCTTCATTGTACAAGATAAATGAGTCAAGCTCTGAATGGATAGAATAGAGAGGGGTGTTATTTGGCCTATCTTGGCTGCTTACCATGTATTTCATATGAGATTCTCTGTATAGTCCTCTTGTTTGGTTAAAGACTAGAATGGTAGCATATTTCATGTCCATTTGGAGGGTTCCTTGGAGTTTGGCTCCCCATGATCTAGATAAGAGCATGCCATATGTTGGGGGAATGTCAGCCACTACAATATCCATGACAAGGCTCTTGGGGGTGATTTGTGCCAGATTGACCCATATATCTTTGATCAGGCCGAGACATTTAACTCTACTTGAATCAAAAGAGTACAAGTCTTTGTAGGGTCTAGTTATTTCGAGGTCTAATCTTTCCATCACTACCTTTGGCATGAGGTTATGTGAAGCACCAGAGTCTAGCATGGCATTGTGTAGGATTTTGTCATGGATGTTCAAACTGACATAGAATGGAGGCATATCTCCCTCCTGAAACTTTCCCTCTACCTCCGGTCCAAACAACAATTCTGGCTTATCATCAATCGTATTTAGATTATCGGTGTCATTTCCTATGTTAGGATCCTTCAAAACTTGAGATCTATATGCATCTTGAGTCACTAATTTAGTAAGGGGTATGGCAATTTTTATCTTGGTGATTTCACTCTCAATATTGAATGGTGTCTGTGTTCTTGGTAGATTTACATTAGTTTTATCATACAAGGTCTTTTCAGCAACTTTAGTTGCCTGACTTTTATTTGGAATCTCAGTTAAATCACTTTTTTCAGGGCCACTAATTGATGTACTAGGGCAGCTTTGGTCACCATCATGTTGGCTGATTTTTTTTTTTTCTTTCATCAGAATTCTTAGCCATTATGATGGTATTTTCTGTTGTATTTTTAGGAGTGTTTTCAGGGGTCTTCCTAGCAGAAATTTCTATTTTGTTCCTATTGGGGATATCTTTGGTTTTCCTACTTCTGAAGTCATACTGCCTATGAACCTCCATGATAGAATTTTGAAACCATGGTTTGTACTCTTGAGAATCCTCATATGTTCTTTCAATTTGTTTTGAGGAAAACAAACCTTGTTCCTCTTCTATGAGGAAAACAACGTCCTCACTATCAGAGCCTATTAGATTCACATGGTTTTCTTCCAGCTCCTTGGTCTCTCTTTCCTCTTCATCTACATAGTTTTCTTGGAAAGGAGGTCTGATTTGCTGATCATTTTCTCTTTGTCTTATTTGAGTAGGGTCTCTTCTGAAATTTTGGTTTCTGTTTTTTTTTTTTTAGGATTTGTTTGGTTTTCCCAAGTAGGTGCTCTTTCATTTAAGTTAATTCTCTCCGTCATTCTTTCCATTGTCCTAATTAGACTATCAATTTTATCATCATATGTGGAGGCCATAGGTTCGTCTTTGTATGTAACCTCTTCTTTGTTCTCATTCTAGCCCTTTTAGCAATCAGATTGGCTTCTACACTCACTACTCCCCTTTGCATGCCTTCTAAGGTAAGGGGATCACTTTCTCTTAATTAGTAAGCCATTTCTGGATCAAATCCATCTGGAAATTTTACTAGGGCTAGGCCTTGTGGGGGTTTCATTTGGGGAGGGAGTACATTATATAAATTATTGAATCTAGTGCAGTAGTCTTGAACACTCTCCCCAACAATTCTTTTAAGGTTCACATACTATGATAAGATATGAAGAGGATTTTTATTAGTCTCCCACTTGTTTATGAATGTTTGATAAAGGGAAGGGAGATCATGAATGCTATTAGGAGTTAAGTCCTTGAACCATATCTTTGTTTCTCCCCCTAAACTTTGGGCAAACATTCTCATTTTTATGGTCTCATATTCTCTTTCTTGGTAGTCAAAAGCATCATTTATCTTGTCTACATGTTTTTGGGCAATTGTAGGATCAGTTCCATTAAAATGAGGGATTTTAGATTGATATTCTTGTGGCATAGGAAGTAAAGGTTGTGGTAGTACCAATGGGGCATACCATGTTGCCATGATGGGAGGTAATGGAACCCAAGGAGGATTTATAAGAGGAGGGCTTATGGGTGGAGGTGGAGGATGAAATAGAGTGGTTTGCACAGTGGATGTATGAGTGGGGATAACAGATGTAATTGGAACAGCTAGCTGATATTGAGAAGATTTGGACCAAAAGGATTCAAAGTGTTGAAGAAGCTGAAAATCAAGAGGAGTGGGAGGAGAGGCTTCTCTATTAGGACTTTGCTGTAAGCTTGTAGACTCAAGGTCTATCTGGTCTATACAAATTTGAGACTTAGTTCTGAATAGGTTTCTTCTATGGTGTAAGTAAAATTGGGTATCTTGCAAGGATGTAAGGTTTTTAGGAAATGAACTTGCTTTGTGAATTTGTCTGACAATAGTTGAATCTTCAGTCCTAGAAGTTTTTCTTAAGATTCTTTCTGGGCCATCAACTATAGCAGGAGGGTTTGGGTCAAGGTGAGATTTGGTGCTAATTATTTGTGAAGCCAGATTTCAGACCCACAACACAGAGAGGCTGAAAGTTTAAAAGAGTTTTGAAAACAAAACCAATCTGTAAGAATACTGAATTCACACAGTATGTGACTGGGTGTTATACTTATCAGGATTGATTAATGCATTCCTAGGGGAGTCTGTGAGAACTAGTGGAATCAGCGGGGCCTATTGAAGACCAGTGGAGTCACCAGGTGGATGATGCTAACTATTTTGAGGCTTTGTTTGTTGTCCACCATCAACAATTGGATACCAATCTTGAGATATTTTTGGGTTTTATGAGTTCTATATATAACACTAAGATTTTTAATGAGTGTCCCCAGTGGAGTCGCCATTATGTTAGGTCCCTATAATTTGTCAGATTGGAAAGACCAAATAAACAAGGGTAACATCAAACCAACTTTGGAGTCCTAGGACCTAGCCTTCTTGGACTCAGAGAGGGCTCTCTCTATATTTGTATAAAATATATAACTTGATTGATTTAGGATGTTGATTTTAGACTAGTTAAAATGATAGGTTTGTTTGTTTTGTTTTGTTTGGTTGGGTTGCTTGTCAAGAAGAACATGTAGAGTAAGAGAATTTCAAACCATTGGGCTATGGGGTCCGTGAAAGGCTTGAAAACTACAACAATAAATAAAAGGTGTTTCATAGGGAAAGTTAACAAAGCCAAATGGATCTTAATAGCTTATGTGGGTGTGAAATGAACTTTAAGTTGTGAGTTTAGTAGGTCTAAAGGGAAATTAAGAATCCTTTAACATATACTTAGAACCAGGAGAGCCTTTAAGATCACTATGCTTAAGAAAGAACCAAAGGGCAGGGCACACCATAAACTTCGTTGGCCTAGTTTTATCAAGTAAACTTTGAGACAAAAATCCAACAAACCCTAGAGAGCAGGGAACTCCTAAATTCTCTATCTATTTACCTTCAGAGAAAGAAAACATTTAATATAACAAACAAGTGATGATTAAAGAGCAGGGAACTCCTAAATTCTTCAATAAGACCTTAAAGACCTTTAAAGTGACTTTTCAAGATAGACCAAAGGACAGGGCAAACGATAAACTTATTTAGCCAAACCCTAATCAATAAACTTCAAAGAAAGGCCTTAATAACAATGTTTCAAGCTACACCAAAGGACAAGGCATACCATAAAATTCTTCGGTTTGACTCTTATTAAATCATTATCAAGACAACAAGCTAGGTGGAATAAAAAAGCAACTAAGAATTATCCAATCAGACCCAACAGAGGAAAAAATTCAAACAACAGAAAGCAGACAGACATAAGGTGCCTCTCAACAACATATCTTAATCTAAATTTTATACTCTGTTATAAGAGAAAGGATGAAAAATATGGAAAAAATAAGGAAAAGAAATGTAAGATCAAAAAAACATCACCATTTAAACAAGTTAATGAATCCTATGAATGTGCTTGATCCACTGATATTCAGTCCAAAACAGTCACTAGGCTCCAAAGCCAAACTTCTTTCGCAACTCAAAGTCTAAATAATATTTAGCTCAGCAATCAAACAAAAAAACTATGGAGCATACATGTAGTATTTATCTGAAAAAATGAGGAGGTGAACACTAGCTAGGGTTTCAAATGTCATTCATTACATAGTTAATGTATTTTGACCTTTGAGACCATGCAAGGCCCAAGGCAAAATATCTAAAACTCATTTATGGCAAAAATAACTTCTAACATAACTATATGAGCTAATTTTTGAAATTTTTTGACTTTAAGGCTTCAAAATATCTTTTGAAATAACTCCTGGCAATGGCGCAGCTCCAAGGTATAGGGGTGGAGCGCCAGTGCAAACACACAGTGCCAAGACTGGGAAAATGACATGTTTTGCAGCTAACTTTTGGAGGCCTTCCTGGTGTCCAAATGAGCTCCCTGATGGCTCATTGGAAAGGTCTCGGATTCTATTTTAAAAATATGCTTACACTTTCCAGAATGGTTCCCATTTTCCTTGTCAAGAACCACTTCTCCTAAGACTGTTAAACACGTAGTGCCAGTGCCAAAAAGAGGGCAGAAAAGTGATTTTTTGGTAGTTTTTGGCCTTTTTGAGGGACCAATTTTTCTCCAAATGTTCTGAAAGGTTTTGAGGTTTATGTACTTGGCATGAGGAACATGAAAATTCTGACCTTTTTTCATTTGAGTGCCCCAAAAAAGAGCGCAGTGCCAGTGGCACTACACGTTTGGCCCAATTTTCTGCAAGCCAAACTGTCAAAATTTCAAAATTTGCACCAAAGTGCCGAAAATGGATTTTTCTTTGCTGATCAAGGTTGGGAGGCTTGGAGGGATACATCAGCAAGGATATCAAGCTTCTATTTCTCCTTTGCCTCGATCAAACTCTGAATCTTTGCATGGGCACGTTTGAGCTTGGTCGTTGCAATCTTGTTTCTCATGGCATAATGTTTTGCTATGTTCCTCTGCATGTTAGTGTCTCTCTTGGCCTTATCTAGTTGATCCCCTAGGTGAAAATTTTCCCTCTCAAGCCAAGCTTCTCTATATTTTCTAATTTCTACGGCAAGCAGGTCACTTGGAGTGAGTTGCTCTGCCAATTCTACCTCTCTTTGCCTTTCCCGGGCTAAAGCCCTCTTCAACCCAATGGTCTTTGGCCTCTGTATAGGAAGTTGATCTTCCTCATCTTCACTGTCATCAAAAGTTCCCAAGGTCTCATCTATAAAATCCTTGGCCTTTCCAGCTTCTTTCTGAGCTCTGATTGCTCTAACCTCATTGATGGCCTGCTTTGTCTCCAACTATTGATTTTCTAGCTCAAGATAGCTGATCACATTCTTTTCTCTAACAAGATTAGATTGGAGCTCACTAATCTTGGAATCCTTGCTCTTGATCAACATATTGTTGATTCTCTCCTCATCCTTATCCTCAAGTTCAATCAACTGAAACTGTTGTTCAGTTTCATGTTTATCCTCCCCTTCAACAATGACCTGCTTTGTAACCTTTTCCTTGCCTTTATCAAAAAAAATTTTTGATGAAGAAGGCATGGGCCCTTTCACCTCAAGTGAAGAAAACACATGCTTGTGGACTCTTTGATAGGTCAAAGGAAAAGGCTCAATATCATGCATTTCAGTGCCAACTATCTCAATGTCTCTTTCACTGCTTGAGGCTCTGGTATTAAGAGATGATCGTGAAGGATTGTGAAAAGGTGATGAGGGATGATCAACATGAGGTGAATGGATGTGAGTGGATTGTGATGCATGAGTAGTGGGATGTGATGGAGAAGTAGGAATAGGAGGATGAGATGAGGAAGTGGTATCTTGCTGATGATGAATAGGTGGAGTGATAAAAATCTCATTGGCAATGAAGGTATCCCATGGAATGTCTTTCTGCTGGATTTGATGCATAACCACCATCTTGATAAGTGAATGATGAAATAGGCTCTACATTTTCTGATTGTAATCTCTCTGTTTCACAATGTATGCCATTTTTTCAATGCTACAGAAACGATAATATGGTATATGTAGCATCCTAACTCTAGTGAAATGCATAAGAAGACGGATGTGGTATGAGTAGAGGCAGGAAAACCTTCCCTCACAAGTGAAATACTTCATTATTATCCTCATCATGGGTGCATATCTATCAAGAAGATGAGAAAAAGGGAATATGGACTTATGGTAATCTTTATACCTAGGTTTGAGGTATAGTTCAAAATAACTCATGTCCAGGTTTGCTTGTTTGAACCACTTTTCTCCCACACTTGGTATCCCTATAGTAGCTGCAATGGAATTAGTGGAAATTTCAAATGTAACCCCAGCAAGATTGACCTAGTTGTCATGTAGGTTAATGATGAATAGTCTTGTTAGCTCTAGGTGATTTTGGACTTGCTGCACCTTCTCACAAAACTCAAAGCAGCCTACATTTTTGAAGCAGGAAACAGTAAGAGGAGATTCCATGAGCTCCCTTGTATTGATGGGTTCAAATATGTTTATCTTCCCTTCCTTATGATCATGTCTCCTTGGCATTTATGCCTCACCACCACTGTCTTCACCCTCAGACATTTTAAACTCTGTTTTGGAAACCCTAGGGTTGATGTGAAATGGGTTGAAGGGAGGGTAATGAAATGGAAACTTGAATCAAATGAAGGGGATGAGTGAAGGGGGAAAACTATGTGAATGAAAACCCTTAAGCCATGTAATGACCCCTGTTTATGACTGATACTCTTTAAGGAGGATGAAGTAATGGTAAAATAGTGATTTCGAGCTTAAAATTAGGGTTTTCTTAGGGTTATATTTCCATTGATTAAATGATGACCAAAATAGATTCAAATTAGTTTTATGTCATGCAATTACCCCTCAAGAGTGTTGTGGGGGACCTTGGCGGAAATTTTCAGAAGTTTGATGTGATTTGGATGGATGGATCACTTAGAAACCCTCTTTGCCTAAGCGTGCAACACCAATGGCTAAGGGTGCAGCGTCAAGTCAAGCGTGCAACACCAAGGAAAATCAGTTCAGGGTCTTTCTGGAAAGGGCACAATGCCACTCCCAGGCACACAACACCTTGAGAAAATGTGTGGAGGAAAACTGGCAAGGGCGCAGTGCCAACTCCCAGGCGTGCATCGCCAAGAAAATTTGCCCGAATTCTACTTGCAAACTCACAAATTTTTCCTTGTTGAGCGCTCTTGATGTTTTGAGAGGAAAAAATGACTCATTTGAAATGTAAAATGGGCTTTTATAGACTTGTAGATTTAATTTAACTTGAAAACCCCACTTTCTAATGTTTTAAGTCCTTTTTCTTTTCTCACTAACCCTTTTTGACACTCTTGCCTTGCAGGTTGCTGAGGTCATGAAGGTGGATTTTCTTTTGATCATTGAGACTTGACATGTTTTACTTTGACAACCTTAGGATGATTATACACAGTAGCATCTTCAAAATCTTATGTAGTTTCCATCTTAAAACTTCAACTCATCTTTTCCACCTTCTCTGGCCACCTTCTTCAAAAACCCTAAGTGTTTGTAGTTCCTTATAGTAATGACCAGTGTCGTTTTCTAAGTTCTCTATAGCCCTTTCAAGTTCATTCCTTTATACCCAATTCACCTCACCTTTTCCCATATTTCTTCAATATTTTCTGATAGACTTTCTTCATGCTTAGCCTTATGTGCTTCCTCCATGTCATTTTCTGCAAGTGATCACTACTTTGGCACTCAAATGGACTAACCAGTTCATAACCCTAGTCATCTATAAAATCAGGCTTTTCCCTTTCCCTTGTTGTAAGTTGTTTTCATTTAGGAGTAGATAGTTTACATCATCAGTCCCTTCTGCTGATAAATCTTTCAACACTCCCACAGAAGTGCTAAACTTTTTCCATTTTTCTCACTTGCAAGTTCTAAACTGAGAAGATAATCCTCTTTGGAGATTTTAGGTCCTTCTTGAATAACCATTTCTTGACATTCTATTACATATGATCTAGATTCTAGCAAAGGAAAAGAAGTGCCTGAAACATCCAAGGATGAGCTTGAAAAAATATAAAACCCTAATGACCTACTGGGAGTGTCCTTTGACCTAATTTTTATTGAAATTTGACTTGGAGATTTTCAAGTGAAAAAAGAGTATTGTTATAGGCTATTATGCCCAAAGGGACATGGGAATGAGTCAGCAACAGGAAACCCTAGAGAGAGGATGGATTTTATTGATAGGGGAAAATAGGGCAATGAGGTTATAGGCGGGAAAGAACGATGCAAATGGGAGGCATAAGCCCATAATGAGTATTTTAAGATCAATAGGGTGGTTTTGAGATGGAAAAATGATAGAATAGTAAAAAATGTTTTATGAGGATAATGAAGGCAATGATATTTCTAAAACTAAAGATATTCAAGGAATATTGTTTTAAAAAAACTAGAACCATCCTATAGTCATCTAAAGATAGTGAAAAATACTGATGACTAACAGCTGCAATAACCTCTAAGAAGATGAATAACTATCCTGTTATGCACCTTAGTCTGACCATCTGTTTGCAGATGAAATGTTGTACTTTTCTTCAACTTTGTGTCCATCATGTCCCATAATTTTGACCAAAAATTCCCAACAAACCGAGAATCTCGATCACTTACAATAGAAGTAGGAAGACCAAAATGAATGGATACATTTTGAAAGAAAAGATGAGTTGTTTGTTCAGCTGTAAAAAATTTTTATATGGAATCAAAAGACACATTTTGTTGAACCTATCTACAACAACATACAAGTAATCATGACCTTTCCTTGACATTGGAAGTCCTCCTACAAAATCCATTGAGATACTTTCCCAAATATGTGAAGGAACCGAAAGTGGAGTGTTCAATCCAAGTTTCCTATTACTAGGCCTAATTATTGCACACAAAGAACATCCTCTAATAAAACTAGATACAATATCAATAATGCGTGGCCAATAACAATAACTTTGAAGATTCACTACCATATTGGCTACACTGAAATGTCCAAAAATCAATGAAGTGTGCACCTCCATTATGATATTGTTTCTTTCTCCCTGTGGTATACATAACTTGCCCAAGTGATACAACAAACTTCTATGCACATGATAATATAACTCTTTAATTTGGTTTCCTTGACTCAAGCTTTCATACAGATCTTGAAAATCACTATCATATGCATATTGCTCAATGTAAATTTCATGCATAACTAAATTGTGCTTGAGTATAATAGATGAATTTACAATATGCCTAGAGAACATATCGGCTACCTTATTGTAGATTCCCATTTTATACCTCATAACCAAATGAAATTGTTGTAGAAATACCATCCATCTGAAATGTCTTGATTGCTGCCTCTTTGACTATGATTGTAAGTACTGCATTGGCTAATGGTCGGTATGGATAATGGTCTCTTTCCCCATCAAACAGTGCTTCCATTTCTTTACACTTTGTACCAATTCATATAACTCTTTTTCATTGGAGGGATAGTTAGTCATAGCTCCATTAGAAATTTCAGAATGAAATGAAATAGGCTTACCATGCTGCATGAGAACTGCCCCCATGGCGTAATCACTTGCATATGTTTGGATCTCAAATGGTTGTTTAAGATCCAGAAGAGCCAATATCGATGTTGAAATGATCTTTTGTTTTAAAAAATCAAATTATTTTTGCTGCATATCTCCTAAATGGAAGACTTCCTTGACACTTTTCAATGTATGTAATGGAGCTGCAATGGAAGAAAAATTAGCAAATAATTTCCTCCAATACTGTGATGCCCCAAGAAAGCTTCTTACCTCTGTAATTGTATTGGGCTTGGGTCAATTCAGAATGACCTCTACTTTGGAAGGGTCTATCTTCAACTCACTTCCTCCAACAATGTGTCCCAAATAAACTAAAGAAGTCTTTCCAAACTCACACTTCGACATCTTTAAAAATAGCTGCTTTTTTTTCAAGACATCAAGTACCTTGTTCACATGCATGACATGTTCATCTCTTCATTTGCTGAATATAAAAATATCATCTAAGTAAACAATGAAGAAATCATCTAGAAATGGTATTATTACATCATTCATAACTCTCATGAAAGTATCCGGAGCATTTGTGAGACCAAATGGCATAACTAGCCACTAAAACAATCCTTGTCTAGTTTTAAATGCATTTTTCCAAATCTCCTCCTCCACTATTATAACTTGATGATAACCAATTCATAAGTCTAGCTTAGTGAAATAATTTTCATACCTTAACTGATCAAGAAAATCATCAATGCGTGGGAGTGGATAGCGATTCTTTACCATGATTTTATTCAGTGCACAAAAATCTATGCACATGCGCTAATTCTTGTCCTTCTTTGGTACCAAAACAATCAGTTAAACACATGGCAAAGTAGATGGGAATATGATACCTTTGTTCAGAAATTCTTGGATTTTCTTCTTGATTTTGAAACTCTCCATAATTGACATTCGATACGTACCAATTTTTGGAAGTGGAACATCCTGTTGTATCTTAATCTCATGCTGAATTCCCCTCTTGGGAGGTAACCCACTTGGTTATTGAAACACTCGCCATGCTGACTTACCACATCAAACAAATCATATTTTAATTTTTCATCACATCCTTCAAAAGATTCATATTCAACGTCATCCTTTTTCTTGATCATAAGAAGCACAAAATTTTTACTTGCATTAACTAGCATCTTCATTTGCCTTGCATTAACTAAAGAAATATTCATATTTTTGTGATAAGCTCTCACAATATACTCCACCCCATCCTTAAGCAAATGATATTTTTTCTCATGGCAATAAAATACCATTTTCCTTTCATACAAATATGGACTTCCCAAGATAATCCCAGAAATGTCAAGTGGAACCACATCTAACTCGACTTCATCAACAAAGTTTGAAATAATGGAAAATCGAAATATGCATTTCCTCGTAACTTGTAAATTGGCATTCTTAAATATCCAACCCAAAGGGTATGGTTTATGATGTGGTACAGTTTCAAGGTTAAAATGTTTGACCAAGTCTTCTAAAATCAAGTTTTCTTGTGGCCCACTATCAAACAATGCATCAATATTTCTATGGTTTGAAATCACTCTTACATGGAACAATTATATCCTTGTGTCTTCATTTAGAGTGTTGTTGTGAATATTTGAGGAACTGGTACTTGATATGGCTTCTTTTCCCTTTTTTACCATGGCTACGATCTTGGTCTCATCACCAGAATCAGATCCAATATCATGTTGTGTGGTGGAAGTCATATTTTGTTTCCCCTTGTTATTTGGTTTCTTAGGCCTAAGTTCGAGATGTAGTTTTCCACAGTGGGCTTCATCATGCCTCTCTTTGGAACAATGTTTGCATGTATTTTTCTCCCCTTCTTTCTTAATTCTTGCATTCTTATTCCCCTTCCATTTTCCTCCCTTCTCTTTTCCCTTACCCTTGAATGGCTTCTTCTTACTACCCTTTTCCTAAATTTTATGTTCACTTTCTTCAAGATATGTGGCTTGTACACATACTTCATCTAAATTTCTTGGGTTAAACATAAGGATAATATGTTTAAAATAGGAATGTAAACCCCCAAATTATTTCAAGAGTGTGCCTTGGGAATTCAAGGTTACTCCTAACAACAAAACCCTCTTTCTAAACTCCTGGGTATACTCTTGAACTGTTTGGCCCTTGAGTTGCCTAATGTTTTTCCAACTCATAATTTCTTTTTTCATATAGGATAATGGATAAAACTATCTTTTAATGGAAGAAATAAATTCAACCCAAGAAATGGATATATTACCATGGATTCACATTTCCTCTTGAGTCTTTACTTCCCACCAAAATATTGTTGCTCCTTCTAGCCTTAATGAAGCTAATTGGATCTTTATGTCGTCCTCATGTAGATTATGAATTCTGCAATATACCTCCAATTGACGAATCCAATTGTCCAACTTCTCTACATTTACCTCACCATTGTACATGGGAATTTCAAAATTAATGTCCAATTTGAGTAATCGAGCTTTTCCTCTTGGGGTTTTTGAATGAGTGTGGGTGGTTTTTGTGGTGAAAGTGGAAGAAAATGATGGTGAATATGATTAGTATGAGGATGGTGGAGATGGAGGTGGCTTTCCTCCACTTCCCTTAGAACTCTTCTCTTCATCCTTCTTATTATTTGAAGTTCCTTCTCCATGTGGATATTTAGAAACTTCTCCTGCCCTTTCTGCAGTGAATGCATCAAACATGATTTTAACCATTCTCTTAATGTCATTGAAGTCTCTCTTGACATATTCCTCTTCTGAATGTGCTTGATTATCTCCAACACCTAACATGATGGCTAAGGATTCAAGCTCAACTTCTGATGCTTGTACCTTTTCGATCAACTCAACTTCTTGTGCAATTTGTACCTCTTCAATCTCAACTTCTAGAGATATAAATTGAGGTGCTTCAAGTACAGCTACGAGTGAAAATTTAGGTGAATATGATTCTCTCTCATCTCTCCTTCTTCGGGTCCTAACCTTAGAACTAGAAACCAATAGCTTCCCTTCTCCTCTCTTCAACTTCAACCTTGTAATCATCACAAAAGTACAACTATTAAAACCCTTCTTGCACAATCTCAAGAAAAGCAAGCGAATAACCTTTGCTCTGATACCATCCTGATCTAAAATTGATTGTTATTTATTATTGTGCTAGAATCAGTTTCATATTTATAATAAAAGTTCTTATGTTTGCTTCTTATACAAGGGTTTATAGATGTGCTTATGATTGATAAACAAACAAACTTGTAGATACTAAGTTGATTTCGTGAACATAAAATCATGGAACTAAATGTTAAACAAAAACATATAAACGCACAGCAAACCATGAAAATTGAATCAACAACACATTGTTTTGATGAAGGAGTTCACCCCTCCTGGGTTACATCTCCTTGGTCCAGCTTCCATGGCATGGGCCTTCGTATTATCTTAAATTATGAAAAAATGTTGTTTATAGTCTCCTGTTGCCTCTAAAACCTACTCCAATGGATCCAAAACATCAAAATATACCAAGAATGACCCTTCTTGAGCCAAAATTGGTCGAAAATTGGCTCAGTTATTGCAAAAACCAATTTTCCTACATTTTCTCCCCTAAATATGGAAAATATCCAACACTACTAAATTTGGAGTTTCCACCTAAAACGGTGCCTCTGCCATATTAACTGCAGATTAACACACATTTAATGATTTCTTAGTTGGATAAGAACATTATTAACTGCACGTTATCCAAACTTAACCGTCGGAGTTTTAAGTGTGGATTAGAGTTTAATTAATCATGGATTATCATATAATAAAAATTATTATGGCTAATAAATTGCCATTTGTTTAATATTCTTGCCACAGTTCCAATGTTAGATCATATGGGAGGGGGCTGGCCTGCGGGAATGGCCCCCTATGGACCCCTGTCGTTGGCGTGACTTGAATTCAAATAGTAATGGTGGAGCATATGAGTTCAGACCCTTCAGAGTAGTAGAGTGGTAAGGCAATTGTGTAGCATAGGGGTGGTCGTGGGTTCAACCCTGACCCCCACACCAACATTTTACTCTGCCATACAATATAACCAAATTTATAAAACCATAGTTTAAAATCCATACACCTGTCCACCATATAAATCATCTGTCCGCCAAGTATAGTGGGCTCCACCAGATGTAGAAGCCTCCTGTCAGATATAGAAGCCTCTCCCATATGTATAGTTGGTATGTCCCTCTGGTAATGAATAACATAAGGTTTAGACTTAGGGAATAACAATAGATTCAACCCATAAATATGTATGTTCACTAATAGTTGCACCTTAGGTTAAAACAAATATATGCAACCATAATATCTTTGTCCTAGACTTTGGAATAGAAGAATTCGAAAATTACCCAAGGTTGGATGGGTCCACACCTGAGGGGGAACATGGTGACCTTTGGCTGCACCACATGTCCAGCTCTGGTTGGACTAATCCAACCTAAAAAAAATTCTCATTCAACCTTAGAATTAGAGGTAAAAAAAATTTCACTTCCAAAGTTCACCGACGAATCTGACTGCAACACTTGTCACAATGTCATTGGGCTAAAATTGGAGAATATTCCCTAGATATACCTGGATTGCTGACTGGACTGCCATGTCATCAGTTTTTCACTATTCTACATAATCTTTACCTGTTTGGGAAAACAGACATAAGGTCATAGCTTCTTCATCCAGAGTTGGATTTTGACGAAACGAATTGTGTCTGAATCCTGGTGACAAGCTCTACATGGTCGTTCTGGTTTGGATAATTTCTGAGCAATTTCATTTTTTATCTAAATAATACGCATCTGATCATTTCCAAAGCTACTTTCTCAATGAGAGGATCTTCTTTCATCTTCCAAATTTCTTCTTCTTTTGCGTTATTAGTTATCTTCCTCTTTCCTTTATCCTGCACCGAACCGCTTCCTGTTGTTGCTTATTCCAAAGTTGTTTTCATCTGCAGAACAACTTGAGAAGTCTCAGTCATATTGATCGGTTCGTGAGGTCGGGAGGAGTTATATAATTTCTTCCATGGTTCCTCCTTCGGCCACTGAAATATCCCAATGACCCAATTGTAGTATACTCTCACATAGTGGTCTTTGCAAATTCCCCTCAGATCATAAAAATTGTAACTCTTTCTACCAAACTAAAATTTGACTATAGCTTTCCCTTCGACATCTATGACTTTGAGATTATTAATCTCGTTTAATCCTACCTGCAAAGGAAGAGTTTTCCATGGTGCCTACTTCGTCCTATGCATTGTTGCTAACAACCATATGGAGATATGATAAGATACTTCTTTCATGACAAGTTTGTCGGTGGCATATCTTGTCAAAAGACATGGCAACTTCTACCCACTGAATACTCTGATAAATGTACCATCCCATAAGGCGAATGAGCCTGCAATCTCTGATATTGACTCCATATATTATCGTGACATGCAAGGTGGGTCCTCCTGAAAGATGAGGTTGTAAAGTGGGATGATGAATTGATCAGTAAGTTGTTCCATGACTCCACAATGACTGCAATTCGAAAGTAGCTTGTAATAGATATGTACCAATTTTTATCTTAGTTTCCATGTCCAATTCATGCCAGGAAATTGATTATGTGCACAGATTGCATCCCGTAAGTATGTATACATGTATAAGAATGCTTGCTCGCCCTTGGGTGGATTCTAAGCTTGTGTCACATGGACTCTTAGCTGATCACCTAACAGATCTGACCAGTTGAATGACTTCCCCTCATTCACTGCCTAGTTCAATAAAATATCCCACCCCTCAGGAAAGGTAATTTTGTTTGGTTGGACATAGATTTTGCAAGCTAGTATGACCAAAAGCTGATAGGCTTTCCTGAGTACTTTTGTATTGTACATGTGGGTGGGTGTCTCTCTAAACTTCGTTAGCTCCTTCACCTAGCTCTTTATGATATCTCTTTTGTTCATGTAGTTGTGATAGCTTAGAATAGTGAGTCCATCTTCTTCACTTGCCTAAGAAGATGATACATCTAATGAAATTATGCTGCAAGGAATGTAGCAAGCTTCTGCCCACTAGTGTTTCTCAATGTCATAGTTTTCTCATTAGTGTTTGAGACAGGCCACCTGATCACATACGCACACGGGAAGGTTGGATACCTGCATGAAACCCTATAAAGCCTTGAATGCATGATTTTGAGATACACTTTTTGGTCCTCTAAGTCTTCCTGAAGTCCTTTTTGAACTCATGTTTGATTTGTTGCCATGTCAGTTTTTATCCCTTCTCTACAAATAGTTGAGTGTCTGCATAAAATATAAAGTTAACCAAGACTTTTTCAACTGCTTCCTCGGTACTAATTTCTATGGTTTCATTTGAGGAAACTCTCTTAGGTGTCATTGTGAAAGTGACTGATCGAGATGTGCTCAACAACTGATGTACCCGTGGTATAGAAAAGACACTTACGACAAGCAAATATCAGTTATAAGAAAAACTACTTTCAGCATATGTTCATGCAGCACACCAAGAAACTGAATGGAAAGATTGCATAATTTTTTCTAGAAAGAGGGTATGATTGGGTAAGGGGACTACAGAATGCATAGTCCTAGCATCTAGTGTCGAAGCTTGAGGACTGAGATTGTGCAATACGCAGTTCAGCCTGGGAAGTGAGCTAGGAGAGACTATGCATTACTCAATATCAGTGGCCAAGGATGTAGGTTGAAGCCTAATACTGCAAAATTTGCAGTGGGAATAGCCTATACTAAGCATTGCACAATTCCATAGGCCAAGCTTTAAGCTTGGGCCTCAATATTGCGCAATTCCCAGCCGGGAAAGGTGAATTATAGCCAAGGGAAAGGTAGATCTTCCCAAGGGAAGTGTGAAAATGAGAAGATATGAGAGATAGTGAAAGTTTGAGTGGATATCTAACTATGTGTGATTGAAACAAGAAAAATTGAGTGCAGAAATTGAACAAACGAGAAGCGAACGAGATTATTTAGGAAAGTCGGCGCAACGACGACCATCGGGGAAATATGAAGAAATTGATGCGACACTTGTAAAAGGCAAATGATAACTTGAAAAAACACTTATACAAGCTAAATCAAGTCAAAATGCCATCAAGAATGAAAATAAACAAGAAAAACAACACTCATGCAACTCAAACAACAAAAAGTGATAGAAAATGCGACTAAAGGCAGTTAATTCCAAAATCACTTGAAAAGATGACAAAAATTGTATCGAAGGTTCCTTGATCTCCTTGGTAATGCTAGAGCTCCAAGATCGAGTGTGAGAATGAGCTCTAGGGGCGTCGATTAAATAGTCTTTAGAATTAGGGTTTATGACGCACATACCAAAAATAAAGGGAAAAGCGACACATGGCGACAGTTTCCAAAAATAGAAAGTGTGCTTCCTTCGGGTTACTAAAAATAGATCCCTAAATTTTAGGGGTTATTTTATGATTTTTTTATATTTTTTTTATTTTCAGGAAAAACCTACCATGCACATCACTGAGAAGGATTGTGTAGTTCCAGAGAACTAGTAGCTCCCGGCCTAGTGCACTGCACATTTTCTGAGCTCAATGAAGGATTACACAGTTTCTAGGCTCAGTGATGGGGTTCCCATCATGATTGCGCAGTTTCTGATCTCAAGGTTGACTTCCAATCACGACTGCACAATTATGAACATCAAGGCCAAGTCTAGATCCATGAGCTGTGATTTTTCTGGAGGCAAGCCCAAAACTGTTGCATAAAGCTTAAACGAGAGGTTAGATTGTGACTTAGAAAATACTTTCTAAGTGAAGAGAAAATAAACACAAGCATAACCAAAATATAAACATCATTCAAAGCATGGATACCTTATAACAGTGCAAGGTAAGCTCCTGTGAGAGAAGGTTAGGCTCTAAAATCTAGGCAATGGAAAATTTTTGGAGGGTGGTTGTAGCCACTACAATGGTATACAACCCATCTAAAGCCTTGTATATCAAGGAGGGTTGTAAGATTTTAACTCAAAATCACTAGGAGGGGTTGAAACACATATGGAGGCATCTCTAAAAGCTCAGTCATTTGCCAAAAATTACTTTCTTCCTCGTGTTACTACTCAAAAGTAGAACATTAACTTGGGACAAGTTGCAAAAGAGGGGTTTTCATGGTCCCTCTATCTGTATGTTATGTGTCACTCAAGAGGAGGATAATACTCATCTCTTTCTCACATGTTCTTTCTCTTCTAAGCTATGATATCAAAAAAAAATTGCATTTATGCAATCTAATCGCATGCCCAAGTTTATCTTTGCCTCATCGGAAAATTGTATAGACTCCCCTTTTAGTAGTCCCAACCTTAATCAAGCATATTTTTTATTCCCAGGGTTTATCACCTGGAAAAATTTGAAGGAAAGGAACACCTGAATATTCAATGATTCTTCAACCTTATGGCAATAAACATGGTACCTTATCCTCTCATAGCTTCAAGAGATAATAACCACACAACATTCAACCTCACATGATTGGGACTGTCCTCCAATAGAATAAATCATTTTACATCATCTAGGGATTGGTCCCTCTAATTTTTCTACCCCCAACCCCTTTGTCTCTCCTCAGTTTTCCAGTTCCTCGAAATGGTCTCCTCCTCCCTCAAGTTTCATAAAGCTAAATTTTTATATAGCATCTCAAGGCAATCCATGGCCAACCAACTTTGGAGGAATATTCAGAAACAATGCAGCTCAAATCCTCAATATTTATGCTGATAAACTTGGTGTCACTATAAACAACGAAGCTGATTTATGGGAGCTTCAACAAGGCCATGTGATTTCTTTAAAATTCAAATATCATCAGCTCATCATAGAGGGAGACTCCTTGCTCATCATTTCCATCTTAAAAAATCTTCAATGGGGCTCGCCTCTCTCCAAAATCTCGGGTTGCTGGAGAATTAAATCACATATCAACATTGTAGCCTCCTTGCTTAAATGTATCCAATCCCCATTGCTTTCACATATTCATCACTCAAGAAAAAAATGGTAGATCATCTTGCAAATCACGCCCTTGACAATTAGACTTCCTATTTGGTAGATCAATGGTCTTAGGCTCTTCTTGATCAATTGCAGAACTCATGCATCTCCATTTTCCTTCAAGACCACTCCCCCATGGAGGGTGCTAGTGCTAGCCAAAAATCATGCTAATGATTAAAATTAATGGTTATAGCGGCCACCTAAGATGTCTTATGTCCATTCCAATGCGTAGGTACACCATGTTAAATCCTCACACGTCATGGTCATTAACGAACTTTGTGGGTAGGTACATTCGCTAGCCTTTAGGTTAAAGGAAAATGATGGTGATCCATAATGATTTGGAAAGGATCCTTGAGTTGTGGGAAGAGGGTTGTTTCATAGCATGACGAATTCCATATTTAGGCTTGTTAGGTTTTCAAATCAATTACCTCCTATCTCTTTATGTTGGAGGATATGTCACCCTTTGGTCACCATGTCAATGGTTTTTTTCGCCACCATGTATACATTCATTGGCCCATCCTTGGGCATTCTCTGGTTCTCCCCAAGTTGGCACCTATGTTATTCATTACACCTCCTCGGTCACTCCCAACACACTCCTGCATTTTCTTGGGAGCCGTGGGGTTCGAGTTGGCTGGCCAACCTTACTCTGATGTTTCACCTATCCCCAAGAAATCTCTATCTCCTCTCAATTTGTTGTGTACCATAATTCACAAAGGAATTCTTTACATCATGGAATTCACATAGGAATTATTTCACTATGGGATAAGAAACTTTCATCGAGAACTCAATCGCTCCTCTAGTTGCAAGGAAAATATGGGTACAGGCCAGTGCTTTTAAATTTTCCACCCTGTAAAAAATGGCCAAGCCACATAAATCAAAGTATTAGTCTGGCAAGGTTCCTCACTACATAATTCAACTATTATCATCTCAACTAACTGTGGCATGAGAGCCAGTGGCTTGAGATTTCATGAAATGGAGCAATGAGGCTCCCCCGACGTGGAGTTTGTGGTCATGGTCAGGCATTTTGGATCATAATTAGATAACAATATCACTCTTCATGCTCGCGAATGGATGCCTTACGTAGCTAAGTGAAACTCTATGCATATACTCCTTTTTTTTGGAAAATGAATTCTCCAAGTATTTTCTTTCTTATTTTTTTAGTCAATAACTTGTGTGTCAATCACATGTCAACATGACATATGTATTTTGGGAATGCCTTTTTTCTAATTGATAAATTGGTTAAGTGAGGCTTGTTACCTATCCTACTAGTCTGGTTTCCCCATAGGCAGACTAGTAGGACATAAATTACTCCTTTGTAATAATTTTGTTGATTTATGAATTGGAGAGCTTAAAAAAAACAAAAAATACATAACTCAAAAACATGGATACAACTCCTCCTACTCTCAGCGGCTCACTATCCTATATTAAAAAAAAAAATTGGCATTCTAGGTGCATCCTAATGGCATTAGCGGGTTCAATTTTTCCCTTTCTATGAAATTCAAGCTATGAATTTCCCTTTATCATGCCCTCTGGAATGTCATCTATGAATAATCTCAGGGGTGATGATTATGGTTTTCCAAGAGGACATTCTTTCAAGGATACTATTTAAAAATTTCCATTTCATTTCCCTCCTTCTTTTCTAGTGCAAGAAACCTCTACCATTTCCATTGCCATGGGCCTAATGTTAATGAAGATGCATAAATTCTTAGTTTGATTGATTCTATTTTCTATTGTAATACATTTTGGCCTTGGTTAGTATATCTTCGTGGTCGGATCTCAAACTATGTGATTTAGGAAGTCTTTATCCACCCATATGTGAAGTGTTTATGTATTGTCAAGTTCGGAATTATTAAATACAAGTATTTGATTCTTAAATCAAGATCATGGTTTTAGGGTAACTCAGGTCTTTGCATGAAGCCCTAAACTCCATCTTTCAATCACTTAATTGATTATGTTGATCTAGCACATGTTTTGGTGAGACTCCTAAATATACCCTTGCATTTTTTGGGTCTATTTTCTCTTCAAACCATTGGATCCACTCTAAAAAAGTTTTATTTTCATCTCATGAATTGAAAGAAATAATATATAAACATATTTTATATTATGTGTGTGAAATAATTTCAATAAAGGGTTCCTAGAAAAAATTATTTTGACAGGTAAAAGTATTCATAGTACTAGAACTTGGACCATGAGAGAGTTGCTTTGCAATGTATGACTTGTTTTGAAATAGATAGTATCGTGTTTCAATTCCCTAAAGGGTTTAGGAAGCATAGGAAGCATTAAATTAAATCACCTAGTGGGTTCATTTTATAGAAGACCACTAGATAGTCTCTCGTTCCAAAAATATGTCATCATAAGTAGATCCTCTAATTCAATCAAGTCCAACACCTTAAAAAATTGAGTAATAATATGTAACATAAAACTTCAAGAAAAAAAAAAACCTATTTGTCAACTTGAAAAAAAGTATAATGCACACAATATATTGATTCCAAATTTCCTTAGCAATTTCTAACTTTGTAACATCATCACGCTCACATTAGTTTTAGTTTTAGTAACCATACATTTTAGATGTTATGTAATAAAAAATATTTTCACTATTCCTTTTCCAAATAGAAAATAGGAAACCAAATAGAAAATGACTCATTAACACTGTTTGTATGGATGATGACATCATTGATGATGGTGATGAGAAAAAGATGTTTTGCACTCACTTTCATTGAAGAGGAAAACATCGATAGTGGTACATCTTGGTAATGACGTGCCTATTATACCACCAGCCTAGATCCATCTTAACTACGGATCTATCAAGCGCCGAGAGGGATCAAATCTCTAGAGGTGCAAACCTCTTTTTTGAGTGAAAAACTTGAGGAAAGGTTTGCACCTCAAGAGATTTGATCCCTCTCGGTGCTTGATAGATCCGTAGTTAAGATGGATCTAGGCTGGTTTCAGTCGTGTGCCACCAAGGAAAATCTATCAATAATATGAGGAACATATGATTAATTTTATCAATAACATGCAAATACATCTGACATTAATATAACCATTTTAAATATGCTAAATATGCTAATTTTTTTTAATGCAAAGTGACAATGTAATAATATGTAATAATATTGAATGATAGAAAATGTGATTAATAAGAATGTGGTCAATTAAAAATAGCCTTCATTGTGATCAACCTCAAACTATTTTCTTCTACTATTCTTATCATCACCCTTGTTAGTTTTGTGATCTTTCCATATTGATTATATGAAAAATATAGTAGAAATCATAAATCATAAACCATTTAAATATTTAGCTCGACCTGTTGTAGTAAACATCATACCTTGTCTCTCTTGCTCTCCAATATAATTATGTTTAATTACCATAACACAAAAATTGTTCTACATTGTCAATATTTTTTTGTGCTTACACTAAAATCAATGCACACTATTAATCCAATGACTTTAAAACTAATGTACCATCATTAGAAACCAACATATACACTAAAATCAATGCATCTAGTGCAAGCAATCAGATAGGATTAGAAATCACCATCTACACTGAAACCAATGCATTTAGTGCAAGAAATAAAATAGGATTAGAAATAATTTATATTTAAATAAATGCCTATAGTGTAAGCAACCAAATATAATTATAAATCAACATCTACATTGAAATTAATACATCTAGTGCAAGTAACAAAATAGGATTAGAAATCACCATCTACACTGAAATCAATGCATTTAGTGCAAGCAATAAAATAAAATTATATATCATCTACATTGAAATTAATGCATCTAGTGCAAGCAATAAAATAGGATTATAAATCACCATCTACACTGAAATCAATGTATATATTGTAAGAAATATTCTTCCCTCTCTCCCCCCTCCATATATATATATATATATATATATATATATATATATATATATATATATATATGTCCCTCCATCTTTCCTTCTTTGTCTCTTTATCTCACCCCAAAAAACACACATACACTCACTCCATATTTATCAATCTCCTTATCCCTCTCTCCCTGTCTGCATTTATCTCTTCTTTATCTTCACCTTCTATCTATATCTCTATCTTCCTTTGTCTCTCTATATCAACCCCAAAACATACACTATCTTTCTCCAATCTATCTATCTATCACTCCTTCCTCCTCTCACTCCTTCTCTCTCTCTTCCCCTTCCCTCCCTCTCCAACACTTCTATCTCTCTTCCCTCCTGTTATCCTCCCTCATTCTCCCTCCACATTCCTTATTACTCTCTCTCTCTCTCTCTCTCTCTCTCTCTCTCTCTCTCTCTCTAACTTTTACTCTCAATGTATTTCTTCTTACCTCCCTCTCTCTCCCCCTGCATCTCCATCTCTCTTTCCCTACCTCTCTCCAATATTTCTCTTCCTTTCTCTCCCACCTCTCTCTCTCTCTCTCTCTCTCTCTCTCCGCCTTCTAACTTTGTCATCATATGCCTATCTCTCACATTTTCTCCCCCATTCTCTCAATCTCTTCTTCTTTGTCTCTTTATCTCACCCAAACATACACACTCTCTCCACTTGTTACTCTCTATGTCTTTCTTCTTCCCTCTCTCTCTCCCCATCCAACTCCATCCCTATCCCCCCCTCCAACTCCATCTCTCTATCCCTATGTCTCTCCCCATTCAGCTCCATCTCTCTATCCCTCCCTCTCTGCCCCTACAAATCCATCTCTCTATCCCTCCCTCTCTCCTCCTATCTCTCAAGTCCCCTCTCTTTTCCTTCCTCTCTCTCTCTTTCTCTCCTACCTCCCTCTCTCTTCCCCCATCTCTCTCTCTCTCCCTCCCTCTCTCTCTCTCTCTCTCTCTCTCCCCCCTACAATACTCTATGTTCTCCTGTCACTCTCTTCCTCTCTCTCCCTTTATCACCTCCCTCCCTCTATCTTCAACCCCCCCTCTCTCTGCCCTCAAATCCTCTCTCTTCCCCCATCACTCTATCTCTCTCTCCAACTATGTTACTATATCCCTCCATTTATTCTTCTCTCTCTTTATCTACCCCCTTTTCTCCATCACTCCTTCAATGTATCTTTATCTCAACCCTAAAAATACATACTCTCTCTCCATCTCTCCCTTGTCACTCCCTCTCTCTCCACTTCTTGCTCTCTATGTCTTCGTTCTTCTCCCCCCATCCAACTTCTTCTCTCTATCCCTCCCTCTATCCTCCTCTCGTCCTTCCTCTCTCTCCCTTTCTCTCCTACCTCCTCTCTCTTCCCCTGTCTCTCTCCCTCTCTCTCTCTCCCCCCCCTCCAATCTTTTCACCTTCTCCCTCCCTCTCTCCTTCTCTCTCTCTCCCACTCTTCTCCCCCTCTCTCTCTTCATTCCTCCTCTCCCCTCTCCTTCAATTTATCTCAATCTCTCCCTTCTCACTCCCTCTATTTCTCCACCTCTATCATATGGCTTTGTTCTTCCCTCCTATAAATATCTAGAGTTTATATATATATATATATATAAAGTTATCAGATTTAATAATTTTTATATTATAATATATTAATATCAATATTAGATTTAGTAATAATAATAACAATAATAATATTAATATTTTAATATTATTGTTAGAGATAATAATGTTTTTTTGCATGGTATTATTATTAATTTGGTCCATGGTATTAGGTCCATAGGCTTCAAATATAATTAGATGTATATTTCTACTCATATTTGATATATTTTTATTTATTTACCTTACCTTTTTATACCTCTTTTATAAATATGGTATTTGGCTCATGGTATTCGGCCCATGGTATTAATAATAATTTGTCCCGTGGTATTTGGCCCATAAGTTTCACCTAAATAAAACTTCTTTTTAATTTTTTGAAAATATAAAGAGCTTTATGGAGTAAATATAAAATAGGTTTTATTTATTTACCATACCTCTAGTTTATTTATATTTATAATTATTTACCATACCTCTAGTTTATTTATATTTTTATTTATTTACCATATCTCTTTTTTGAGTGTTTGTAAAACTCTTCATATTTTAAATTTATTTTTAATTGTTTATTTATATGGTTATGTAAGTTATTTTTAAAGGCGACATTATTCATATTTTATTTTAAAAAAATGGTTTTTTTGTTTTTGGCTTCCGACATACTTACACATCGGGATCATACTAGGATGTAGAATGTGCCTCTCGGTGCAATAAAATAGAGTGGATAATTCATTTATTCTTCTAATATTCGCAATAGTTGTCCAGAAAGTTTTTAAAATGCCCATTTGATTCCTATGGGCCATCTTGAGTTTTCTTGTCCGTAATATTCTTTTCCATTAAAAAATTCCCATTCAAACTTTCTTTCTTTTTAAAGTTAAATTGTTTTTTTCTTGTTATTCTTGTGAATAAAAAAAATTACATCACAGATTGATTTGAATTTTTTTTTGTTGGCCTTTTGTAACAAAGGAATTGTTTTTTTTTTTGTTGCCTTTTGTGACCAAGGAGCATAAATCTGTGAAATGTTGATCTAGAAACAAAAGATAGAAATAAAATATTTTCTAGCAAAAAGAAACTAATGAGCATTGGAGCTAGCTTTGTAAGCGATCTGAATTTAAGTCAAAAATAAAACAACTTTTTTATGAGAAAATTAAAAGTTATAGTTTGAGAGGGAACTACCTTTAAAAATCTAAAAATATAAACTGACATATTCATCTAGCTTATGGGCACCCAATGTGCACTTTGTATTGTGTTTCCAACTAGCTCTTCGTAATGCATGTAACTCGGTTCCATAGTGAGAGCTTTTCTTGATAATAGGTTTGCAGTTGAGTTTAGTTCCCTGTAGGTGTGAAGGAAATTTATCTCCTGATTTTTTTTCCTTATTTCATGTATTTTGTTTTTCCAAGCGGTCAGATTCAAAACTTCCAGCTGGCCTTTGTCTGCTAACCAATCAATAATACATTTGGATTCCCCCATGAATTGAATGCAATTTATATTTTTTAAAGAAGCTAGAAACATCAGAGCCCAAACAAAAATAAGCTTAGTTTTTGTATTTGTTCCGAAACCTTAACTCATTCTAAAGTGAATAAATTTGTTCTTGGGAAATTTAATCACTCGACCCCCTCCACATTTTTGTTCTTTTGCAGCTCCATAAAAAAAAACAACCAGAAGGTCCTAAGAGATGCAAGGGAAAGGGATGTTTCTCAGTTAACCAACCAGAAGGTCCTGAGAGATGCAAGGGAAAGGGATGCTTCTCAGTTTATTCTCGATTCCCTTCGAAGGATGTTCCTTGAAAAGAGATGCAATCTTGGAAGATTGTTGGAGCACACACATTTTTGTGTTCTTGAAAATGACCCTATTTTTGAGAGTCCAGATAGCCTAGACCACAAAAATAGGAAAAGTGTAAATAAATTTATACTTTTCCACCCAATAATGTTGGGTGTCCTCAAAATAAATATGGTCAATGTTCTCTTTAATGCCCATTAATAGGAGGCTTGTTTTCCGTATTTCCTTAGAGATGCTACAACCTATAAAGAGACGATCCACTATTTCTCCCTACATCCAGCAAATACAACATTGATTTGGCCCAACAAATCCCCTTATTTGAAGGTTTTCTAGGTTAATATTTTGTTTTGAAGGGCTAACCTAGAGAAGCATTTCAACTTATTTGGGACATCCATTTCGAGGTATATTTTTTCCACCAAATGGATTCCAAATTTTCAATAGAATGTGCGATAGCTTCATAAGCTAGTTTTTATTTCACCCTTCCCGTGGATGTATCCTAGCTCCAAACTAGCAGATCCTTTGTATTTTTTTTGCAGATCCCATTGTTATTCAACTCCTTTATGAATGAGTCCCAATCATTATCCAAAGTACCAGTTAATCATAAATATGTTGATTTCAACCAATGGTTATTTGTATTAAGATAGGATATAACTCTATTTACATGATTTAGGTGGTTGTAACCAGTGGAATTTTAAAAAAAAAACCAGATCAGAGGAATTTTATAAGCTCGAGCTCCACCAAGGAATGGATCTTTGTTAAGAATCACTTGCTTTCCATCTCCAACTCTCTAGGCAAGTCATTTATAGAGGAAAGTAAAAGAATCCATGAGAGCCTTCCATACGATAGATCCCCTCTGGACTAGATTTTTTATGTCACTTTCAAAGCCATTCCACCACCAACATTCTGTTTAGATATTTTTCTTTAATAACTTGGTTACAAAGCCCCTCACCAAATAATCCCCTCCACAAAGTTTTGAGAGCAAGAGCTTTTCTGAACCAAGTCAGAGTCTTGAAACCCCAACACCCAACATTTTTGGCCTAGATAAGGAATCCCAGCTGGCTATGGTACCCCTTCTTACTATATTTTCTAGTCCACGGGAAGTTTAACATCCTTTACCTAATATTGTTTAGAATAAATTTTTGGATCTTAGTAATGGACAACTAGAAGACTGAAATATTTTCCAAGGCAGATTTTACTAAGACCATTCTTCCCCCAAGAGACACCAATGATAGCACCAAAAGAATTAGAGGAAATTTAAGACTAAAAGTGGTCTCATAAGGAAATTGATAAAATAATAGTTAAAATAGTAAAATAAGGGTTATGAGTTTGGAGGGGGAAGAAGAAAACTATTTTTTTTTCTAATTCTATTTTTTTTTCCAATTTCTATCAATATCTGTCTTCTCAAAAGTATTCATAATTGGTACTCGTTGGATGTTGAATTTAATTCCACATCCAACGAGTGTCTACACTTGAAATTTGAGTAAACCTATAAGGAGATAAGCTAAGAATACAATTAAAAAAAAATAGTTTTTTTTTTTTTTTATTCCTCCAAAATATTTACATGTACCTCTTTTTAAATTTAAAGGATTTTGATTGGTTTACATATTATGTACATGCAAATTTCATGGGCACTTTTAGGCTGAAATTTCCTCTAATGTTTTTTTTTTTTTACTTTTTTTTTTATAACCACATCCAGTTCTCTCTATGGTAGCCATTTGGTTTTAGGAAGAACGCCATGTATTTGAGACCTTTTTTGATGGAATCCATCTAAAAAGGTGGAAAAAATTTAATGTATGACAGGATCTTTGAGATGACCACATTGTGAGGAAAGGTAGATTTTGAAGCACTAATCAACATCCCTGTAGCTTGGGAGAAAAATATATAACTCTATGGAATGTCTGCCATTCACACACAAATCCATCTCCTATCAATAAACATCATCCACAAAAAGCAGATGGGTGATGCATTGCTTAAAATTCATTTTCACTCCTTTGACATTTCCTTCTTGTTTTTCTTTGAGCATTGGGAAACTCAAGCCTTCCATCATAAGAAGAAAAAGAAGAGGAGATAACGATCACCCCTACCTAAGACCTTTGGAGTTTTGAAAGGATCCAAAAAGATATCCATTGATTAAAATGGAATTTTTTTTTTTTTAGGATATGTATCCCATACTCCAATTGGTGACCTCCAAACCCAATCCAATCTATCATAAGACTAATCTTGAGAAAGGTCTAGTTTACTCTGTAAAGGGACTTGTTGAGGTCCATTTTGAGATTCAACTCCTTCATATGTTTTTCTTTTATGGAATGAAAAACTTCTTCATCCATGCCAATAACATTGTGGATTTACCTATGAGCAAGAAAACCGAATTGGTTGTGTGACATTTTCTCCACGAGAGTTTTTTTAATCCTATTTGAGATCACTTTGGATATGATTTTATAAACTAAGTTACACGAATATATGGGACTAAATTCAAGTAAGTACTTTGGTTTATAGTTTTTTTGGATAAGATCTATGTAGGTTCCACTTACGTATGTGGATACCCTAGGACTCTGATCTATTTGGTAGTTAGAGGGGAAATGACTACCAAACAGATCAGAGTCCTCATGAATTAATAATTTTGGATAATTTTGAATAATCTAAAGTTGATGTACAATGTTGGAAGTTACTAAATCTTGAAAAAGAGAAGAAAAGTGTGGTGCAGTAGAAACATTTAAATCTTGTTGACTTGTGACAGCTTTACCATCATCCATCTCAAGCTCCCAAATAGAATTTATATTCCTTCTGTGATTTACATAATTATGAAAATAATTTATGTTTTCATCCCCCTGCTTAATCCAAGTCAGCTTACACTTGAGTCTCCAGGTCTCTTCTTCCATATTTAAGATCTGCATTTTTCTATATTCCAAGACACTCATTTATGGGCTATTTCTGTTGGAAATAAAGAATTATAAAATATATGGGAGAAATGATCATATTAAAATTATAAAGCCAACAAATCCCCTTTAAGCTTTTCCTTATTTTTCTTTTCCCAAATCTCAACTTCCTTTTTGAGCTCCCCCATTCTTTTTACAAGGGAGCCCATGGTGGACATGCAGTTTAAACACCCATTGTTTTTCCAACAACCCTTCACCGGAGATGTAAAGGAATCATCCTCTAGCCATGTGTTGTTAAATTTGAAATGATATTTGTTCCTATGATTTTCAAAATCCAATTATAAGAGAATAGGAAAGTGTTCTGATGTTTTATCTTGACATATCTAGGATTGTATCTCCACAAATTTTATGAAAATTGACCAGCCACTGATAATATATTGAGACGCTTAGAAATACCTTCCACACCCATATTGAAATTTCTTCGCGTGGGAATTAATAGATAAGGATCTATGTCCCAGAGGTTGTGGTTTTCTCAGGCATCTCTGAAAAATAGGAAGACAGAAGATCTGAGTGGGCACGAGACCCCCACGACTCCCCTACCAAGATAGTGAAATTTAAATCACTTGCTAAAAGGAGAGAATGGTACCCTAACAGTCCAATAGATTGAAACTTATCCCAAAAGACCGTCCTCTCCCCATAGGGTCCATAAAAATTTACTAACATGATCAGAAGGGATATGCCCCTTACAAATCCTTTTAAGATAATGCCAACAGAGGAGGAGGAATCATGAAAAGAGATAAAATTTGGATTCCATAAGGAGAGGAGCCCTCCAGATAGACCAGTGGAATCCATAGAAGCAGAATACTACCCCCGACACAAATTTAGAAACGCCTCTCTAGCCTTCGCCCCTAGAACCATATTTTCTTGAAAAAAGATAATGGAGGGTCTGTGAATTTCTATCAATCTCTTGTTAGAAACAAATTTGGAGGCTCCCCCAACCCCCCTAATGTTGAGAGATAAGATAATCATTTGGGAAAAATCTTAAGGAGTTACTATTCTCTTAGGGCCCTTCCTTATCAGTAGGGGGAGGCAAGCTTAAACCACCCTGAATGAATTCAAAAGGGTTTCCTTCTATAGCCATAGATTTTTTGTTAAGATTTTTCTTTCTAATGGTAACATTTGGAACATAGATGGTTGATCAATGGATAAGTTATCAATAGGGGATGTGCCATCAAAAGCATGAATGTGCATCATATTGAGAAAATCCTTGTAAGAAAGTGTGGAAGGAAGATTCACAAGGTTGAGAGGAAATGGAGAGCCTTTAAGTGGAAAAATGTTTGGAAAAGGGGATTTCAAGGTGGGATCATTTCCAACCATAAGAGATGCATCAATTAATGTTCTATTATGAGAGAAAATCAAAGGATCATGGTTGTTGGAAGAGGAAGAGGTTATATCAAATTTGAAGAGTGTAGAGTAGGGCTTTTCCTGAGTCATATGGGATTATTTATTCTTCGGTTAGAAGGAAATGAATAATTTTTTTTTCTTATGAAACAGTGGTTGAGAAGCTAGGAAGCGTGTGAGATACATTTTTTGAGGATTTCTAATTGCAGAGAGTGCTTTTTTTTTAAACTATCAATAAGCATAGAATATTCAACTAATAAAAACTGAATGAGGGAACCAGAATATATGTGATACTTATAAACCTATTCATTTCTTCCATGGGAGACTTTCTGAATGATCCTTTTTGGATGAATCCATTGAATGAAGCACCTCACTCATATTGTGACATGTATCATGTTCCAAGTATTTTGAAACATCTGCTTGATCTTCTTCCATGGCTAGAGAAACAGACCTCAATGATTGAGAACCAATTGCATCCAACCCAAAAAAAATTTCAACCCCAACTATAATAAAATCTACCAATCATGTCCTCGAATCCTTCAGAATTTGAGAGGGAAACTGATAATTCCTTGACAAAACAGTGTGCGACTCCTCTCCAACCTTTCTATGAAATTGATATCCATATGCCTAACAAGGAGAAGCCACACAAGTGCTAACAATGTGTCCCACCTATCTACAATTCAAACACCTGAACAAAGTCTTCCAAAATTAAAGGGGTTGCAAGAAGGTTTTCTCTCCCCACTTGATTTTGATAGTCCCTGGAAGACCCTCAGAGACATCCATTTCTACTAGGACCTATGTTATCCTTTTTTCCAATGATTAGAGGGAATATTCCTTAAGAAAAATGAATTTAATTGGGTTCCATAAGGAGAGGAGCCCTCTAGATAGACCATTGGAATCCATAGAATTAGAATACCACCTCGGAAAAAAAAATGCCTTTCTAGCCTTCGCCCCTAGAACCATATTTTCTTGAAAAAAGATAATGGAGGTTCTATGAATTTCTATCAATCTCTTGTTAGAAAGGAATTTGGAGGCTCCGTCAACCCCCCTAATGTTGAGAGATGAGATAATAATTTGGGAACAACCTTAGGGAGTTACTATTCTCTAAGGTCCCCAGAGATACTTTCCTTATCAATAGGGGGGGGGGGGGGCAAGCTTAAACCACCCTGAATGAATTCAAAAGGGTTTCTTACTCTAGCCATAGATTTTTTTTTTAAAGCTTTTTATTTCTAATGGTAACATTTTGGAACATAGGTGGTTGATCAATGGATAAGTTATCAATAGGGGATGTCCCATGAAAAGCAAGAATGGGCATCATATTGAGAAAATCCTTGTAAGAAAGTGTGGAAGGAAGATTCATAAGGTTGAGAGGAAATGGAGAATCTTCAAGCGGAAAAATGTTGGGAAAAGGGGACTTCAAGGTAGGATCATTTCCAACCATAAGATATGTATCAGTTAATGTTCTATTATGGGAGAAAATCAAAGGATCATGGTTGTTGGAAGAGGAAGAGGCTATATCATATTTGAAGAGTGTAGAGTAGGGTTTTTACAGAGTCATATGGGATTATTTTTTCTTCGGTTAGAAGGAATTGAATATTTTTTTTCCCTATGAAACAGTGGTTGAGAAGCTAGGAAGTGTTTAAGATACATTTTTTGAGGATTTCAAATTGGAGAGAGTGTTTTTTTCCAAACTATAAATAAGCATAGAATCTTGAATTGATAAAAATTGAATGAGGGAACCAAAATATGTGTGATACTTAAAACCTGTTCATTTCTTCCATGGGAGACTTTCTGAATGATCCTTTTTGGATGAATCCCTTGAATGAAGTGCCTCACTCATATTGTGATAGGTATCATGTTCCAGGGATTTTGAAACATATGCTTGAGCTTCTTTCATGGCTAGAGAAATAGACCTCAATGATTGAGAACAGGTTGCATCCAACCTAAACGTTTTTTCAACCCCAACTATAATAACATCTACCTATCATGTTCTTGAATCCTCCAAAAGTTGAGAGGGAAACTGATAATTCCTCGACAAAATGGTGTGAAAATTCTCTCCATCCTTTCTATGAAATTGATATCCATATGCCTGAAAAGGAGGAGCCACACAAGTTCTAGCCATGTGTCCCACCTATCTGCAATTCAAACACCTGAAAAAAGTCTTCCAAAAGTCAAGGGGTTGCAAGAAGGTTTTCTTTGCCCACTTGATTTTGATAGTCCTTGGAAGATCCTCAGAGACATCCATTTCTACTAGGAACCATGCTATCATTTTTTCCAATGCTTAGAGGGAATATTCCTTAAGAGAATTGAATTTACTCGGAGAATTTGTGATGTTTATGAATACCTGTTTTGACCAAAGCTCTAGGGGGAAGCTAGGAAGCATAACTAAAAGTATTTTATGGGTTTGTTTTTATGTTATGGGATAAAATGTTGGGTGCCATCTCTAAAGCCATCATGTGCCTCTGTCAATGACCCAAGGCATGCTAAGGATTAGCTCCAGGTCAAATTATTGAAGAAAATGTAAGTGAATCCATTTATTTACCAATATACTCACAAGTGACGTGTATACCACTAGGGGCTTCCAAGAGTCCTTTATCCAAGACAAGATATGTTCGCGAGTCAGAGAAATATTGGTAAATTTTCCCACTAGAGCTCGATTTGTTAGATATTCAACTCTATCCATATTTACATCAACCCCAAGGGTTAACTCCTTCATTTATGATAGTTCCTTACATGACTTCTAGGAATGCTTTTGTTTTTCCTTCTCCCCTGAACACATTTTGTTACTCTCTTCTCCTCTCGCTCTAACTACTTGAAAAGTTGTTTGTGAAAGGCATCCCACATTATCATTCTGAACAGGGTCTGTCATCTTTTCCCCTGACAGTAACGGGTCTTGAGAAGATTTCAATGGGGACTGGCACCCTCTAATAGACATGGTGGAGAGATACTTATTTTCTGCAAGTCCATTATATGATCGAGTGAAAGCTATTGGTACCACTCTTGAAAATCATTTTCCTTGACTCAAAATCTATGGGCTTCCAATGATTTAATTAAACAAAAAACAGACCAACAAAAATATAGAAGAGATCTACCGTAAATACGGGATCCAAATTTTTTTTAGAACCCCTAATAAATTAGCCATAAAGAGTTGAAAAGCGAAACATAACTACTTCAGAAAGAAATAAATATTCTACCCTGGAAAAGCACTTACAAAAAACTAGCTGCAAGGTATTGATGTAAACCCATAAAACCATCACCAAGCTACTACTGACTAAAAGTAGCCCTTCCAAATGTGTACATAAAACCTATCTGCCCTTGAGTTTAGATTAGGATCATTGTTAGAAAAAATATTTCTTCATTAGTGGGATGGTGTTCTTATGAGGATTATGTAATGTTGGGATCTATGTAATAATGTTGGATGGAAAAAATGATATGTGCATTTATGAGATGTTGTCACGAGGATTGCCTGAATATCAATATAGTCACGAATCTCCTTGGAACAACACTTATCCTCATAAGCAGTGCCCACCTTCAACCTCTCTCCATAAAATTTGAACTAATAACCTGATAAAAAATAAACCCCATTCAAATCAAAAAATTTACTTCTTAAAAATACACTAGATTGATATACACCATGAAATAATACCATGGACTTTTCCTGTAGCTTTCCTAATTATTTAGTTTTTCGTTGTTGCTCAAGTTTTGAGAAGTGGAAAGTTAAGTCTAATAGTAATTAGATAAGTATCTTGAATGTCATCCATAGTTGTGTCGTTTGATTTTTTTTTTACACAATGGGAAAACCTATCAAAACTTAGTAGCCAAACCAACAATGGGGACAACCATCATTGATTGCTATCTATGAATGCATATTGACTCATCAATTTTATTCAAGGAAAACCACACCACGTGGAATTACCCGTTGGTGGTCCTTAAGGGGACAAGCTTTCGCTCCTACTAGATACCTTTGGAACTACTAGATACCTTTGGATCTTGGGTCGTTAACTTGTTTCCTTATGTTCGAGGAAGACGAGCTTTTAGCCAAGCAAAAACAATTTTAAGTATAATCTAGATCCAAATGTACTATTTTATTTTACATCAACTATAATAACTTTTAAGTTTCGAAAAACATATAAAGGAAATAGGTCTCCAAATAATAAGCAATGAGTTATTTTAATTATCCATAGACCTAAATTAAAATTAAAGTGGTTATCAAAATCAAAATTCCAATTTAAAAAATACCAATACAACACTATTGTACATGAACATAGTGTTGTTCATAAACATAAGACATTGATTTTTAATATATTATTTTTTTTTAAATACTATGATAAAATTGTATTTTATAATCATTGAGTTCAAGTTATATACGACAATTAAAAATAACAAAAACAAATAAATTATATAAATTATTTTATTATTATTATTTTTTATGGAAAGAAAAGACTATAGAAATTATTATTAATTTTGCATTAATTATATTTTAATTTAATTATAAATATTTACCGATTTAAAATATTACGTAAATAATTTTTTGTAATATATTAAATATTTGCATTATTTTATTAGTAAAAGAATTGAATTTTTCTTGCAAAATTGAATTGAAAATCGGAAAAAACAAAACAAAAGACAAAAAAAAAAAAAAAAAATTAGAATAGCAAAGAAATAGAACAAAACTAGAAATAAACTTATGACTAATAAAAAAAAAGCTAAAAAAATGTTTTTCTTGAAACTCTTAATGATGTGAACTTTTTTAACAACGTTTTTTAACAACGTTACATACATTAATCAGCATAATATAAATATAACAATATTATACATACTTATTATTAGCATGGTATATTATATATATTTATTTTTTCTTTTACCAATTTCAAAATGCTAATGTAAAATGCTAATAACTAATATATAGGATATTATATTAATAGATTTTCTTAAAATATCTAAATACTTAATTTGCAATTGATAACTATTAATATGAACTGGTTTTAAAAAAAAAAAAAAATCTCATAATAGAGGATTCAATCTTCGTCTTTATATATATATATATAATTTCATTATTCAAATTACCATGCAATATTTGTTTAAATAAAGAATAAAATATAAATATAAATATAAGTAATGATTGAATATAAATAAATCAAATCTGTAAAAGTTTTTATGGGATCTATATATATATATATAATTAATAGAAAAAATGGTACTCCCTCTTCTTCTTCTTCTTCTTTCTAGTCATTTTTTGTCAAAATTGGGCAGACATGGTTTTTCATGGTGATGACTTCATTTGGGTGTGGGGTATTGCCCTCTCAACCGTCTCAACCCGAAGGCAAGAGAGAGGTTGTTGGTACTAGGTGAGCCCTCACTATAGACTCACTGAAGAGCGCAACAAAGTTACTCTAGTCTATAGCATCAACATGTCAACTTACAAGACTTGAACTTAGGTGGGGAGGATAACAACTATTCCGCCCAACCACCTATGCTAAAATAAATTAACGAGGTGATGAATTTATTTATGCATGTATTTTAAACAATAAGAAATCACAATCTCCCCTAAAATTTGTATTGTCGAATTCTGAGGAAAATTAAATTTTATCTATTAGTTAGAATATATATATATATATATATATATATATATATATATATATATATATATATATATATATATATATATATATATATATATTCTCACCTTCAAGCACATAAAGTGGAACCTCAACTAAATGGGGAGGATAACAATTTCTCCTCTCAACCAATCTAACTTGACTCAATTAACAAAAGAAAATATTTGAAACATCTCATCTCACTCTCAAGCACTTAAGCAAGGATGAAATTATTGGTAGCTTGCCAACCCTAATTAGTTACTCAACTTAAGTAAGAAAATACCTACTTTTCCTCTCAATCACCCAAGATAAACCTAATTAACAACCATAAAATTATACAGATACACAAAAGCATATATCTATCTCAACTAGCATTTTTTTACTAAAAAAATTTACATCTCAAATTCTATTTGAATTTTAACACTCTCAGTGATTTTAAAATTGATTAAAATCTATAAAAAGTAAAGTTCCATTCAATTAAAATGGAATTATGAATCTCAAAACTTTATAGACTTGACAAAATTATGTTAAAATTAAAAAAAAAAACATTTAAAATAAAATAAATTTATCAAAAAAATTAAATAGTTTATTTTATAAAAATTATTATTTTAATTTTATTTAAATTTAATATTTATCGATTAACTTTATTATCATTTTAAATTATAAATTATTAAAAAAAATTAATTAGATTTGAAATTTCAATATGAATCAGACTAGAACACTGATTCTAACAAAATTCTATGCAATTTTAAAATAAAAATTTTAAAAACTTATTATTATTTTTGTAAGTGACCTAGAGTTTAACTTTATCCTTGAAGTCTTCTCTTGGCCACATCTCTTTTGTCCAAATCATTTGAAAATTTTACCGTGTTTACCCAAAGTCACTTGACATCGTACGCTACTGCTTTTTGCATAACAAAGGCGTACCATATGGACCATAGAAATCAACCTTCGCATTATAAAATTTCATGCAAGTATCTCTTTACATTATTAAATTTGATTTAAGAATTTTACTTTATTTCTATGTTGGAAGCTAATTAAATTTTAAATGTGCATCAAATTTGTAATACATCAAGGTTATTTAAAAGAGAAAGGTTAACACATTAATTTTAAATGATAGTGGTGCCTCAAAGTGCATTGATTTTCCAACCAGTGAACATTGTTTATGTTTCCATGTATTTAATTTTTTTTATATTTTATGTTTATTTTTGAAAAATTTAGGTAAATCTATTTGAATTGGCCACATTTTGTGAGATAAACTAATCTAATTCTGAGAGTGCTAAGAAGAATTGATCTTGTGATTTCCCAATAACAAAGTGCTTTTACAACGAAATCTCGACCAATTAAGTTAATCCTGAAAGCTCTTACATTCCCATTTTTTTTATAATAATGATTAATTATATTAAAAAATAAAACATATTATAGTTTTAGGTAATGGTGTTCTTATATTCCCATGTTTCTTTTGATAGCAATAATTAATTATATTATAAATTAAAATATATCAAATTTAAATTTAAAATCAAAATTATTTGATTGAAAAAAATTAATAAACTACTTTTGCTAATAAATGTATAGGAGAATAGTTGAATAAAATGTCAAGATAAAAAATGAAAATTTTTAATTAAAAATTTTTAAACTTAAAAAATTTTAAACCAAAATAATTAACTAAATTAAACCGCATTTTTAAATATGAGAGCATTTGGCTCTTCTTTCATCTCCTCCTTTATTTAATATCCTTAATCAGTAATAAAAGACAACAAATAACTCATATGTAAACCTTAAGCAATAATAAAAGAAACCTTTATGTGGGGAAGATCCACAAAGCTGACTCAATAGGAAAGTAAATATTGAGCAGTAACAAATAACTCATATTTGTTGCTACAGAGGACAATGAGAGTATTTTTAGGCTATTTTTCTTAGTTTACAAAAATAAAGATGAATGAGACATCATCTTTATAGAGTTGATCTTTACTTTTGGTGACTTCATTCTATTTAGAGTTTATTTATTCCTTCTGCACTTTGATTTTTTCAATTTCAAATAAAATACAGACCTCTCTATAAACTTCCAAACTTCTAACATTTTTGGAAACTCAAGATTAAAACCATATCATATTGTTGCAACCAAAAAAATCTCATTTCCTTTTAATCACTTTTAACACAAAATTTATTTTAACCCCAATATAACCACTATTAACCACAAGCATACACTTAATATGTTTGTAGAGATTTTACACTAATTTCCTTAAATACCAAAGGCCACATCTATATCAATCCAAGTCATTCCTCAAGGTGGGCGTTAGACACATCAACGTGAAATGGAGCAAACAAAGGTTATTCCCATGAGTTCACATCACTACCATTCCCACCTAAACTTACTTTAGGTTCACAAGTTACTTATCCTCTTTGGAGAAGAAAATATCCATAATATCGTTATTGCTTATGGATGTGATGATTCACAATGTTTCTTTTGTTTTTTTTGTTTTTTTTTACAAATCACATAAACTATATTTCACATTCGTATATCGATAATGACAAAATATTACCACTTGGAATATGGTTTTTTAAAGGAACTTTGGACATCAAGGTTAAAAGAATAGGAATCCTAAGTGCAGATCTTTAAGAGAGAAAAGAACATGAAAATCACAAAGTAGGACCATCTCAAACCTGTTTACATGAGTTGAGCACATTGTTTTTAAGAAATTTTAAACATTAAAAATAAAAAATTTAAGAATCTTAATTTCACAAAATATTATGAAAATGAGATAAGTTTGAATGAATTTAATGATTAAAATTATATTTTTTTTCTTATAAGTTATATATTCAAAATCAAATCAAAGAACTAGGATGTGTGTTTTTATACTTAATAAGTTGTTAAATATTAGATGGAAATAAGAAATGGTTTTATATTTTAATATTTGACACTTTCTTTATATAGGGTAATATTTGGTATTTTTTTTATAATTTGGTTATTATTATTGGGTTTCATAGGTTAATATTTGATATTTAATTTTGTTTCTTATCATTATTTTATATGTTTTTTTTTTAATTTGGTTATTAACATTAATAATAAAAAATTATTGATTTTGGTTTGTACATGTTATGTGTATTAATTGTATGTAAACATACTCAATAAGTGACAAAATTCCGCCTTAGGATTGAGGGAGGACATGGTTGACATTAATGAAGAGAATGCATTGGCCAAAATATTGATCAAAGTGATCCGCTACCATGAGGAATTAAATTGATAGTGAACACAATATTTTAAACTGATTATTCATGATCCAAACAAATCAATGTATTATAAGCATAATAGCTTTCTAGAGTAATGGTGACATTCAAACATAATTTGGAGGGAACTTATAGGAGTTAATAAGTTATAGTGATATGGTAAATATTAATTTTTCCCACAATTGAAGGTCGAGGTTTCTCTATTGTTTAATTTTCATTATTGGTATTCTCATCTATGGAGTTTGAGCATGCATTATTGTTACACAATTATGTGTGAACATTGTTTAACTATTTGTGCACATCTAATATTAATATATGCATGATAAATAACTTTATAATTATACAAATTAAATAGTTAGAGTTATCAAGATAAGGTTAACTTACTTCAATTAATTTTACTATTTATTAATGGATTCTGAGTTGAGGTAAGTTTGACATGGAACATTTATGTATTAGGTATAGTAATTGTGAATTAGTAAACTGCAAATAAGTAAGAAATTAACATGTCAACATCTAGTTCATCTTGATCACTAAAGGAATTAAGCATTTCCCTAATATAACAATATAAAAAGTACCTCTCAATACTATATATATATATATATATATATATATATATATATATATATATAATTTTAAACTTTGTAAGACCCATGAATTAGAAACATCTTTAGCATTAAAACTTTTAGATGCGTATGGGTCATGGATGGAAGCGTGCATTTATTATATTTTTCTTGTACAATATATAGAGATATAATATGTAATGGCATGTAAATATGATAAATTAATAATTTAACTATGTGTAACTATATAGAGAAGTTAAAAATTAAGTTGTTATGGTTAAAAATTAAGTTGTTATTGTTTAGTACTGAAGACAAGATGTTACTATAAACAATTAATTTCAAATTTAGATTAGTACAAAGTTATTTTGTGTGAGAAAAATGGTATTTAACTTCTTAAAATTGATTTTTTTTTGTTAAATTATAAATAAGTTTCCATAAACTAAATTTATTTAAGTAAATATTAATAAAATATTTTATTTAATGAAACATTACTTATATTGTTATAATATAGAAATACAATTCACTACTTATTAATAGCACATCATTTTGACATTTTATTGAACAAGTAATATGTACTAAGTAATATAATACTTAATTGTTTATGAGTTTAAATTTTAATTAGTGTAAAGTTATTTTGCGTGTGAAAAATGGTGTGACTTTTTGAAGTAGAATTTTTTCATCATAAATAAATTTAAAAACAAGTTGGATAAATTAAATTAATTCAAATAAATATTTATTAAATACTTTCATCACTTGTGTTATTACTTGTGTTATTATAATTTAATTTAAAGATACAATTCATTACTTATCAGCACCACATCATTTTATAAAGATACAATTCATTACTTATCAATATCACATCATTTTGTCATTTGATATGAGCAAATAATATACACTAAACAATATAATATTTAATAAAATTTAATTATACTATAAATTGTTAGATGTGAAGAAATTGTTGTTGGTTTATAAGTTAAAATTTTTATTAGTATAAAGTTATGATGTTTGACTTTTTGAAATTGATTTTTCTTCATTATGAATAAACCTAAAACATGTTTAATAAACTATATTAATTTAATTAAATATTAATAAAATATTTTATCTTAAAAAAATAAAAAAATTACTAAAAATATTATCACTTTAAAAAACAATTGATTACTCATCAACATCACAAATAATATGCACTACCCAATAGTTAATAAAACTTATATATATATATAATAAAACTTGTATGTGTGTGAGATGTAATTGGTATAAAGTAGGTGATATATATAAATGATTTTACAATAAAAATTAATAAATAGAAAATCATTATAAAGTATTTATATTAATTAAATAAAGTTATATATAACATCAAAATTCCCACAGAATTTGATTAAAATAAAAATTCCATTAACCTATTCATCTCACATTTCCTTAACCCTTTCGAAGTTTGTGAGAATGACATTATTTTTGATACCTTGGAATCATGTAATTGGAATCTACTAACTTTTTCTCTTATATCTATTAAAACCATCCTCTCGTCAGATTCTTTATGATTCATTAACTTATTTTATGTGGATGTTGACGTCATTGATGACGGTGATGATAAAAAGACAACGCAGGCACGTTAATCGAGGAGCCAAACAACAATAGTGGCGCATCTTCGTAAAGACATATATATTATAACGAAAAAGAAAATCATTATTTTATTTATTTGTAAATGTTTTCTCATAAGATTCTAAAGTCAAACACTTGAATTCCATGTGTTGTGTGTTTTTTCCTAATAAGTTACATGTCAAATGTATATATATACATATATTAAAAATAATTACATCTTTTCCAAAAAAGAAAATTTGTTTTTTTTCATTAAATAAAAGGAATATAGTCACTGAAATTATCTCGAAGAAGAATTTGAGATAAAATTAAAATATATCAATATATATAGCATATGCATAGATACATAAGACTTGGGAAACATGTCAGACACTAAGGTAGAGAAGTTTGTCATCTACCATGTATAGCAACATTGGAAGTAGTACAAAAAACATGATGGCACAAAGATGACCACACGTTTTCAAAATTTCAACCATAAAAAAACTATCAAATAGTATAGTAAAAAGGAAACATAAGAAATAGAAAGAAATTACTGTAGTAACAGAGAAAGTTGTAATTGATGACCTGACAGGAAATGAAATCTCCCCCTACTCAAAAGTTGAGTGCTCTGCCTCTTTTCATAGAAGATGGACCCTTCCTCTGCATTGAGACCTTCCTTAGAAAGAGTACCAACCTGGAGATTGAATTAAGTGTAGATATGCTAAAAGGACAAGGTAGAAAATGGTTCTTTAAAATTTAGGTTTTGTTTATCCAACATTGTAAGATAAGAGACTGAAGTTGGTTCCTCCCATTGAGCCAATCAACAACACAACTTGAATCCTTAAAGGCCTATGGAGAATAAACATTAATGGAAACAACATCAAATAGAAGATCCCAATAGACTATGACTTTAGCTTTTGTATTAAATCCATCCCCAAGATTCAACCATCTGCAGCAAGAGGTATTTCCTTGGATAAGAATATATGCCCCACCACCACATGTACCACTATGTTGAGCACCATCGATAAAACTAACATGTTCGGATAAAGATGTCAAGGAATAGGAAAAACAACGAAGCTTCCTAGGCTTCTAAGCATAAATATGTTCAAAGAAAAAGCCAAGGATTTGTGACGGAATCCGGGGGATATTGCGGAACTAACCCTCAAAAAGCAACTTATTATGGGCCTTCCAAATAACCCAAGCAATGAACATGAGTATAGATTTATACCTTCTCATTCGATGATCCCACCATTTGATGCAGGATTCCAAAAAGCTAATCAAACCACCATAAAAAAAATTGAGAGTGATAGAACATGCCACCATAGAACTTGCACAAAATCACATTGGAAAAAAGCATGAACAAATGATTATGGACCTCTCAAACAGTGGATGCAGACATTGGGACCATTAAAACCATGTCAGAACAAATTATCCCAAGTCAAGATTTTGTTTTCCAACGACATTCAAAAGAAACATCAGAGCTTTGGAGGAATGAGAATTTTCCATATTTTCCGAATCCACCATTTATCCCTTGACTAAGTAAACAAATGATCCAGGCGGATATTGGTGGCCATTCACCTATTCCACTTAGACCCTCACCATTTTTCTTTCTTTACAGTTTTTGGTATTTGTTCGGGTCCTGAACTTCCAGAGCCGTTTTGAGGCCCTAAATGAAGTGTTTTTGGGGAAACGACCCCTAAGAAAAATGAGTCGGGGACACGATATTCATTGTTATTTGTTTTAGTTCTCAGATAGATCTTTATAATGATGTATCATGTGGGCCAAATGGAGATAGTATGCCAAAGTTACGACCCTGGGAAATTGATGTACCAATTTACCCCTACGAGGCCCATAATTTGGTGTTTCATTTCCTAGGGTTAGGTTTTTGGATGTTTAGGGTTTTCCATTGTTTCTCAATAATAAATAGGCTTTTCAGCCTCATTGTAACACAGTTCAGAGGCCTGTAGCCGCCACATCTCTTCTCAAAGATAAGCTACCAGTGCCCTAGCTAGTTTATTTCCATTTTGTATGTAAGCATATTTCAGTTATGAGATATTAATGAAATGAAGTCTTATTTCAGTTGCATCTTTGTGTTTATGTGTATTTCTATATTTTATTTCGTTCCTACATAAATCCAGATCAAAGAAGAAAAAATTACATCATAAGTTAGAATATCAATGACCTGATTAGAAGAAGAATTCCATAGCCTAAATATAGATTCCTCCTTAGATAATTTGAGACCACAAATATTTAATTTAGTAATGAATTCGTCCCATTTATACACCAACAAACCATGTAACCCCATATCAAAAGACCGCTTCCACCTGAGATTGAGTGTAACATCAGAACAAAGCCTAAAAGCTTCACCAAGCTTATAAACACCACGAGCATTAAGTGATCCGGATTTATGCAGGAACACAACAGAATAAACACATAACCATAAATACAGAGATGCAGCGGAAATAACACTTCATTTCATTAATATCAAAGAACTGAAATTTGCTTATAGACAGAATGGAAATAAAACTAGCTAGGGCACTCTGGTAGCTATCTGCGAGAAGAGATGTGGCTACGGAGCCTCTGAACTACGTTACGATGAGGCTCGAGGGCCTATTTATTATTGAGGAAACAATGGAGAACCTAAACATCCAAAAACCTAACCTGAGATGAACGCCAAAACTATGGGCCGTTTAGGTAAATTGGTGTTTCGACTTCCCGGACATAACTTTGGCATACTATCTCCATTTGATGCACATGATACATCATTAGAAAAGCTCTGTCAGGGACATAACGGGTTGTTAAATGATGCCCAGAAAACGTCGTTTAGGGCCTCAAAACAACTCCGGAAGTTCAAGACCCGAAAATCTGCTACAAATAGTAAGTTGTGCTGAAACTGAAAAATTAAAGAGACAATGGTGGGGCCTCGAGTGGAATAGGCGGGTGGCCACCAATATCCACTTTGATCATTCCTCCCCCCTTAGGAAGCAATGGTCCACATTGCGTTGAGTTCCTCCATGAGATGAGGAAACTTCTGCTGAACTTGTTTCATAGTGAACCACTTTCCTTGGTGCGAGAGTTGGCTGTTGCAGCAACCCGATACGGTGGATCACTACGGTGGGCGAGTGTTCTTAATTTGCATGTCCATGATGCAATCTGTGGTGGCCTGTTCCATGCAGTCTGGATTTAACTCAGTTGGTGTGAGTTGTTCTGCAATGTCCGAGGTTGTCCGGTAGAGGTGGGAAGTAAGGACGAAGGCGATCCACATTGAAGACTGGGTGCAGACCAAGGAATGGTGGAATACTGAGCTCGAATGCATTGTTCCCTACGGCCTTGGTGATGGTGTACGGCCCGTATCGGAGCGGGCGAAGCTTGCGGTGGGGTCCAGTGAGGCGCTCCTTCTGCAAATGTAGCCATACTTTGTCGCCCACCTGGAAGTTGTGTGGCACCCGGTGTTGATCATGGCGCTGCTTGTACTTCACATTGGCTCTGTCCAATATATCATGAACCTGTTGGCGGATGTTTTGAATGCGCTCGATGAAGCTACTTGCTTTGTCAACTTCAGACTGGACATGAGCTGAATCGGCCTGAGCAGCTGCAAATGGCATGGCTACGTCAATGGGACATAGTGGCTGGAATCCCAAGCCCACCTGAAAGGGGCTATGGCCAATTGAACTGTGGAGAGGCCGGTTATAACTATGTTGTACATAAGGGAGGCTCTCGTCCCATGTGCGTGGATGCTTTGAATTGTACATGCGCAGAATGTGTACAATCATTCTGTTGACGACCTCTGTCTGGCCATCTGTTTGGGGATGGAAAGCTGTGGACTTAGTGAGCTTTGTGTCCAACATTGACCAGAGGCTGGACCAAAATGTGCTGAGGAACCTGCTATCTCGATCTGATATGATAGACTGTGGGATCCCAAAGTGCACCCACACTCGTTCAAAGAAGAGTTGAGCAGTGGCTTCTGCTGTGATATTCTTCTTACAGGCCGCCATGATGGCCATCTTCGAGAATCTGTCAACGACCACGAAAACACAGTCATTTCCATTCTTAGTAGAAGGCAGGCCCGACATGTAATCCATGGAGATGGATTCCCACGGTCGACTAGGGGTAGGTAGTGGAGTATATAGGCCTTGCTTCTTGATGGTCGGTTTAGCAATGGCACAAGCAGTGCAGGATCTGATGTGCTTCTCGACATCCTTTCGAAGGTTCGGCCAATAGAAATACTTCTGTAGTATTGCTACTGTTTTCTCGACCCCGAAATGCCCAACGACTCGACTGTAGTATGCTTCCCATATCATCTTGGCACGCTCGCTTGAAGGAACACAAAGGTGTCCCAGGTGACATAAAAGTGCATCTTGGAGGTGAAAATTTGGAACTTGCGTGCCCCCAAAGAGTGCCTTGTAAGTGTGGCCGAATTCTGGGTCACTCTCATAGAGAAGCGGCCAATCAGAAGTCTCGTGCCCACAAGAGTTGAGCACAGTGGTGAGCGCCACGATTGGTGGTCGGCTAAGGCAGTCTGCAACATGATTGGTGCTACCCTTCTTGTACTTGATGTTAAAATGAAACTGTTGCAGATATGTGGACCACTTCTGATGGCGATCATTCTGCAACTTCCCTTGTGTCTGTATGAACTGCAGGGGTCGGTGGTCTGTGTGGATGATTGTTTCCTTCCCCAAAATGTAATGCTTCCATTGTCTACAGGCTTGCACAATGAAATACATTTCTTTGTCATAGGTGGGATACTTGCGAACTGTCTCAGACAATGTCTCACTGTGATATGCCACTGGATGTCCCTGTTGAGTAAGAACTGCCCCAATAGCATAGTCAGAGGCATCTGTCTCGATCTCAAATGGCTGCTGCAAGTCTGGTAAGGTGAGCACTGGGGCAGAACAGAGGCGATTTTTCAATTCTTTGAACGCCTTCTGTTGAGGTTCCGACCAAAAGAATTTTGCTCTCGCTCCTCCTTTGGTGACTCGACTCAAGGGCCAAGTGATATGAGAGAATCCCAGCACGAATCTACGGTAGAAATTAGCAAGACCCAGAAAGCTGCGAAGCTCTGTTATAGTAGTCGGGGCTGGCCAATCCCGAATGACTTGGATCTTGGCTGGATCCACATGCACCCCCTTTTCATCAATAATGTATCCCAAATATTGAACCTGGGTCATGCCAAACGTGCACTTCTCCAAATTGGCACACAACTTGTGTTGCCGCAGTGTTTGGAGGACTTGTCGGATGTGATGAAGGTGCTCTTCCCAAGTCTTGCTGAAGATCAGAATGTCATCCAAGTACACCACTACGAATGAGTTGGTGAATGGACGCAAGATGTCGTCCATCATCCTCATGAAGGTTGCGGGAGCATTCGTCAACTCGAAAGGCATGACCAGCCATTCAAAAAGGCCTTCCTTAGCTTTGAAGGCAGTCTTCCACACATCAGAGGGTTCAATTGGTACCTGGTGATACCCAGACTTCAGGTCGATCTTACTGAAATATTTTGCACCTTGGAGTTGGTCCGGAAGGTCATCAATCCGTGGGATTGGGTACCTATTCCGGACAGTGATCTTGTTCAGCGCCCGATAGTCAATACAGAGTCTCCACGTCCCATCCTTCTTCTGTACCAACACGATCGGGCTCCCACGGGGCGATGAACTTGGTCTGATGTGACCTTTCTGCAACAGCTCCTGAATCTGCCTCTTGATTTCATCATTTTCCAGAACAGAGCGTCGATAGATCGTTCCATTGGGTAGTGGCGCACCTGGGGTCAGATCAATCGGGTGCTTGACCTGGCAGTGCAGAGGAACCCCTGTGGGTGAGGTGAAGATGTCCCCGTACTCCTCCACGACCTTATCCATTTGTTGTTGTCGTACAGAGGGGCCCTGTCTGGAGGTCGTGGCCACAGTCTTCTTCTTGCCCTGGGGGCGGATCATCAGAAAAACGAATTTCCTGGTTTGGGAAATGAGCTTACTACATTGTTTTGCGGTAACCAAAGAGATAGTCGTAGGAGGTGGTACCTCTGGTATCCTGTACAACTTATTTCCCAAAGTAATAATAACAGCACGAGGTCGAGACTCATACACAGCATGACGCTTCCACAAGTATGGTTGTCCTAATAATACATCAGAAACATCAATAGGAGCAACGTCGCATAATACCTCATCCGTGAAGGGCTTGATGCTATAGGGAAGGCGGCACTGCTGGCTGACGCGGAGATCTCGTCCTTGGTGAAGCCACCCGATGGTGTATGGATGTGGGTGAGCTGTGGTCGGCAAGCCCAACCGCTTCACGGCGTCTGCTGAAATGAGGTTCTTTTGGCTCCCATTGTCGACAATGAGCTGTACAGGGGAGCCCTTTACCCACATCTGGGAGTGGAAGAGACGTTCCTCCTCCTCTGGATCTTCCGGTTCCTCCTTCTGGACCTTTGTAGTGGCAACAGTGGCGTTGGGCTCCGCATCAATAATCTGTTTCCCTTTCTCATTCCCCTTTTCAGGTTCTGATTCGGAGTCGGAGCATGCATCTGACTCAGAAGCCCTCATCTCGGCCACTAGCGACTGCTTGGCCCGACACTCACTTGTGTTCTGAGTGGAGCTCTTATGGAACTCACACCACTTTCCCGTGTCCTTCTTTGGCTTTACGGTGTTGTTCTTTTCTTGTGGCTTTGACGGGTTGTCTTTAGCCACCATGCCTTGGCTCTGTCCTTTGTTCTGTGGTTTGGAAGCACCTTTTCCTTGATTTTGATTCGCAGATCCAAAGTCTCGCTTCTTCTGTTTGAATTTCTGCTCAATCTTGGCAGCATACCGGTATGCCGTACCAAGCGAGGAGATTTCGAGGAACTCCATTTCCTCCTGAATGTATCTGTGCAGATAGCTGCGATACTTTAGCACCAAATGTTTCTCTGAATCTTTGATACCCAACTTTGTGCGCAGGGTATGGAACAGATTCGTCAGCTCATGCACATCTTGATCCCTTTGTTGTCGCGGCGTGGTCCATTGTATGTACTTGTCCTCATAGCTCCCCACGGGATAGTACTGTTCCTTGACGGCGTCTCGGAAAGAATTCCAAGTTGGTATGGCCGAGAACAGAGAGGGTTCTGTCTGGTCCTTGTTCTCACAGTAGGTTTCCCACCAGTCCTTAACATGGGGGGTAGCTTTGAGGAGTGCAAAAATAATCTTCTCCCGGTTTGAAAAGTCATGAACCGAGAAATATCCTTCTAACAGATTCAGCCATTTAGCTACAGCATCTGCGTCTATTTGACCCTCAAATATGGGAATGTCAAAATTTACTTGTACCTTAAAAGGAGTCGCGCCTCCAGAGTGGCTGCTGGATGCAGATGCGCCGCCGGTGGGTAGCCGTTGAAGGATCTGAGCAAAGTCATCCATCATCACGTTCCTTTGTCTTTCGAGGGCCTCCTCGAGCAATATTTTGATAGGATCTCCTGCTCCCTCATCTTTCTTTTCGTCCCCCATGGGCGTCCGTCGAGGTTTGCGAGGCTGATCTTGCAAAGGTTCCACTAGATCAAGCCCTAGCTCCTTATACCCCGACCTCGTTAGGGACATGCAAAGAAGGATCGAGAAAAAGCAGACCGCTCTGATACCACTGATCCGGATTTATGCAGGAACGCAACAGAATAAACACATAACCATAAATACAGAGATGCAGCGGAAATAACACTTCATTTCATTAATATCGAATAACAGAAAGATGCTTACAGACATAATGGAAATAAAATAGCTAGGGTGCTGGTAGCGAATCTCTGAGAAGAGATGTGGTGGCTACAGACCTCTGAACTGCTTTACAATGAGGCGCGAGGGCCTATTTATTATTGAGAAACAATGGAGAACCCTAAACATCCCAAAAAACCTAACCCTAGGAGATGAAGCGCCAAAACTATGGGCCCCGTTTGGGTAAATTGGTGTTTCAACTTCCCAGGGACGTAACTTTGGCATACTATCTCCGTTTGACGCACATGATACATCATTAGAAAGTTCTATCCGAGGAATACAACCTTTGGTTTGGTAAAACGATGCCCAAAAAACGTCGTTTAGGGCCTCAAAACAGCTCCGGAAGTTCAGGACCCGAAAAACTGCTAAAAATAGTAAGTTATGCCGAAACTGAAAAACTGAAAGAGACAATGGTGGGGGGGCCAGGTGGAATAGGTGGGTGGCCACCAATATCCACCTGGATCATTAAGTTGTGCAATAAGCTCAAAATATAAAATAAATAAAGATGACCCCAATGAAAGGGTATGTATGTAACATGCCTCAATTTCATTTAAAAGAAGAACAAAAAAAAAAAAAATCTCGTTGTTAGTAGCCACTTTTTAATTTCGTTCCCAATTGTAGTAAGAAGTTGCCATAGAGAATATTTTACTTTCATAAAATCTTGGTTCTTATCAATCATATTTTCTTCATATTATATTCCATGGGTAAAATTCTTTGACTATAGTCCTTGTACCAATGGCTCTTTCACTTTGATACTTCGATACATTAAAATGTTGTATATTTAATTGTCTAGCCTTCATAGTGGTTATCTCAAAGTGATTTAATGTTTTATTATTGACCCCATTTTATTTTTCTTTCACATAGTTCCTAACATATGATTATAATTTATATGGCAATAAAGTTTTATGCACCCAAGACCAATCTTTATATTTATAAGGTTTACGCCTTATAACAGTGTCATATGCTGGACAAAGCTTTACCATTGTTTGATAGTGTTCTCATATAACTCACCATGAATTTAATAACAAATCATGTTATTAGTCCATAGTCTCAGTCAATATATATAATACTCAATGGTCCCAACTATAAGTCTTTTTAAACCTATGATGTAGTTCTCTGCTAATCCATATGGGATATACAAATATAAATTTCAAGATGGATCTTGGTCCACATGATATACTTGGCGCTTTTAGCTACAGGCCACGCGATCCCATCCCATTTGAACCCACATGACTTCTTGTATTGACACATATTCAACGACGGAGATTTGGGGTTTAAGATCGAAGGGTGGAGGATGATTAGGGTTAAACCCAAACAAATCACCCTACTCTCCCAATCTCATTCTTCCTCATTTGAATTTTTCACTCAACTAAAGAATCACTCTACTATTTTGCAAGGTTTCATGGTTCTAGGTCGTATTCTTGGCCACATGGCCTCCATTATACACGTAATTATTCAATAATGACACCTATAACCACCAAGGATTACTTGGTACACTTTGAATTACACAGGTAACTTTTAAATCTTGTAAGAATCATTTTAATATTCTTGTTTCATCCGCTTCCTTCAATGGTTTTCATATTGGTGTTCATAATTGTAGGTTCCCTGTGAGAAGGAAGGATTTAACTTGAATTTTATAACTTGGTGGTTTGAGGTCGAATCCTTATGGTTTTTATTTCATTTTCTTTAAGAGGTAATGACCGAACAATTTTATTCTTTGCATTTTCTAGTGGATCCAGTGGATATTTGTTGGAAAGGGTTAAGGGTTATACTAATGAAAACAATTATCTTAGTTATATGTTGTAACTGGAGCATTTTTCCAGGTTCTTCTATTTGTCAGATTTGTTAGCTTTTAGGTAAGATTTGTTCTACTTCTTGTTCATCAATTTCAATCGTTTGAGTCACATTTGGAATTAAGTTGGGTTTTCTACAACTATGGTGATGGAGTTTGTTTGTTCCCTTGATCCGAATGGAAAATGGCATCCACTCATGAAATTTACCCATGGGTGGATAAATACCATGGGTGGATGAATACCATGGGTCAATGCCATTTACAATACCATGGTACCACTGATCCGTATATTGGGAGGAGGTCCGCAAGGTCTAAAAAATTGAAATTCCACAGGTAAATTCCATGGGTGGGTAAATACCATGGGTGGATCTCACTTACAATACCATGGGTAAATTCCATTGGTGAATGAATACCATGGGTGGTTTCCACTTACAATACCATGGGTAAATTCCATGGGTGGATAAATACCATGGGTGGATGAATACCATGGGTCAATGCCATTTACAATACCTTGGGTAAATTCCATGGGTGTGTTATCACTCAAAAAAATATCAAAACATCATTGTGTCAAGTTTGTTTTTGATCATGGGTCAAAATAGGGTCTTAGGAATATTTTCTTGAATTTGACCAAAAGGAAGTATTAGATTTTTAGGTTTGAACCTTCCTTAGTGTTAAACAAATCCATTTTAAAGGTTTTTCATGTCAATTCATTCATCATTTCATAATTCATTTCATTTCCCTAATTTTTTTCATTAAAACTGGCCAATTAGCCAAGAAACCTTACTTTCGTAGTGCCACTAGTTCAAAAAAGTTGATTTGCACTATGAAACTGTTGAAAGTCATGAAGAAAAAACTCTGTTTTCTAGTTTTGAGAAGTCAACTTCCAAGAAGGTTTTTGAGAAACTGAAAATTAATTTAGGAAAATTGAAAGAGGTTTTTCTTCCTAACAGACTCTCCATTTCTTCAAATTCATTAGGAGGTGGGAGAGATTGATAAATTACAACACACTATGAAACTGATGTTACAAAATTGTCCTGTACATGATTGTTTAACAGTCAACTTCAAGTTCAGTTTTTGGCCAAATGTAATTTTTTTTTGGAATTATGAAAGAGGTTTGTCTTCATCACATCCCTAGATACAATAACCTCTCTCACGTTTCTCACATGTGTTATATGTTGGGAGATACAAGGCTTTCTTTGAAGCCCTATTTTCAGAAACAGAGTTTTCCTGTTTTAAACATGTTTTTCAAAGGTAGGGTTTGGACAGCAGGAGATATGTTTCAAAAACCCAAGAGAGGTTTTTATTCAAGACATCATGGCCTAAAAAAAAACTCCTTTAGTTTCTCAAAATACATCATGGAGGAGGAGATATAGGCTTTGTCCCAAGACCTATTTTTCAGGAAAAAACAGGAAAAACCAATAGGCCAATGTATTGCAAATGAAGAAGGGACCTCAAGAAGGCTGGAATGACTCTGTTTTTCAAGTGATATGATGAAATTAGATTCATTTTGATTTTTTAGCACATTTAAAATTTTAATTTTGAAAAATTTTGGACAAGACTACTCACTCAGCAGTTTCGTAGCACAAACAGTGTAAAAAGGGAGAAAAGCGCTACGAAACTGTTGTAGTAGCTTTTATTGCCCTTTTTCATCACATTTTGGGGAGTAAAAATATGAATTAAGGTTTGAAATTGCTAAGGAGGATATATCTAAAGGTAATGAAGATTATTTTGAAGGAAATAAGTCAATATTTTGAAGAAAAAAGGGTTAAAGGGCAGCGCTACGAAATTGTCTTGTTTTCGTAGTGCAGTCTATTTTTAGCTCATTTGAACAGTTTGATGATGGTTTTAGACAGCTGGAGTCTAGGGATGAGTTTTTGCATGTGTTAATTCAACTTCAAATAATAAAGGACCACGAAATGAAGAGTACATGATGGTCAGAATGTTCAATGAATGCAAAAGACCATATGCCTAAAAAACAGGGTTTGGTTTCCTGCTTTTGAGGAGGTCAGCAAAGTGGTCATGAAGAGCTTAAGCCCATCATCCAAATTCGACCATGTGATGACATACTTGTCAATGATGTAATTTAAAGTAGATAAGGTTGTTAGGATAAGGTTATTAAAGATATTAATAAGGAGTCTGAGTCCTAGTTTAAATATGACTATCAAGTAGGATATGTGTCTATTTGTCATAAATTTCATGTTTTATGGTTGTGCAAGGTGTCCATAGTTAGAAATTCGATGTATCTAGCCTACGAGGAGATCATCTGATGTTGTAATATGTCTATTAAAGTCCAAGAGGTCGAATTAGAAAAGTGTTGGACATTTTTACCAAAAAGACTGTGTTTATTGTAACTAATTGTTTTCAGCTTAATACAGAGTTTTCTACTTGGCCAACTCAAGATTCATGAAGAGTTCTTGTATGTTCTTGTTTTGATGACATCTTTTCAATATCCTATTGCAGTGGTGTTTGCTTATGTTACTTAGAATTCATCATTGATTCTCTGACTTCCTTCATAGACAAACTGACAGTGTGTTTTACTGTTTCACATGTGTATTCCCTGACTTGAACTCTGATATGCCTTGACTTCCATGTTAGGTAGATTGTTTGGTTTTGCTAAAGCTATTATGACTCCATAAGCCCAATGTACACTTGCTAATATGATTTGCAACCAATTATATTATTTATCTGCTTCACCCCATATAGAGTTAGCCATCTACATTTCTATCAAAATCATAAACCTTTGATAGAGCCCTCTCAGGTTGAGGAGGCTAAGCCTCAACCAAAATATTGGTCTGAAAGAGTTACACTGAAGTTGTTTGATCAACAGCCAATCAAGTACGATTTTGGTGATAACAGGGTGGATCAAATTTTCCATTTGGATCATTCCTCCCTCCTTAAGAAGTAATGGTCCCCATTGTGTGAAGTTCCCTCTTGAGAAGCCTTTGTTGAATATGAAGAGCCACCGAAGAGAAGGGTTTTGTGTGGTTAACCCATAATCGTGATGAATGAAGATCCAAGGATAGATATACCTTGTAATTCTTATGACGAACTATGATATTGACAGTGTGCGGCCTAGAAAATGGACTTCGATGAAGTGTGGGTTTGTGGATGACCCATAACCATGACAAACGAAAATCTAAGGATAGAGATACCCTATAATTCTTATTACCAGCTGTGATGTTAACAGTGTGTGGTCTAGAAAATTGACTTCAATGAAATGTGGGTTTGTGAATGACCTAAAACCATGAAAAACGAAGATCCAAGGATAGAGATACCATGTAATGCTTGTGACCAACTGTGATACTAACAGTGTGCGACCTAGAAAATGGCATTAGGGGAGTTTTGAGGTCTAAAATGGGTCTCCTAAGGAAAATGTATGATCAAAATTCACTTTATAAGAACCAATCACATTTTAGGGGATGACATCATTCCTAATGGTTGAGGTGGAATTTCTTGAGTTAAAGGTACTTACTTGTCACATTCTCAACGGTGGATAAAAACTCATGGTTAACCATGGTAGTGTTCTAAGTACTTTTAAAGTCAAAGTAAAGTACTCATAATAAATGTCATTTTACACTTTTTGAATAAAAATATATTATTGTCATTTCATATTTCTTGAAAGAAACAATGCATATCCCTATACATTTATTATATTATGTTATATTATATTATATTATTTTTATATAGTATATTAATTACATGTTATTATACAATTTAAATAATATAAATTTTAAGTAATAGCATATAATATAATTAAGAATTTATAAATTTATATGTATATTTTATTTCGAGTTATTTAAGTACAAAGGACAAATTCATTAGTTGTTCAATGATAATGACTTTTTCTTGAAAAGATCATTCTTACTTATAGTCACATCAATGCAAGTTTTTTATTGTTTTTATTTTGGTACAACTTTTGAATTGAATTTAACTATGGTTACATGGATTGTGGTGCAAAAAGTGAATTGCAAATTTAGAAATATTATTTTATTGGTTTAGTTATTATTTTATTATTTCTTTAGGAGGCCCATTTTAGACCTCAAAAATTCCCCTAATGACTTCGATGAGAAGGATTTTGTGCAGTTGACCCATAACTGTGATGTTGATTGTTGATGAAGTAGCAAGTGCCTATATAACCTGGGGTGGGAGGGCACATCTCCAAATAACCCAAGCCAAAATCTGCTATGGCGAAACTAATGAATGTGAAGCAGGTGCCTACTAAAGCAGAGTGGGAGGGCATGTTTCCAAAGGGAACCTGCTCTGAATGTTGCTCCAGATTTAAAATGGACATAACTCGGCCAGTATAACTCATAATATTTATTATAACCTGTTTTTGAAAATTGAATGATCATTTTGTATCTTCCCTTGTGCTTGAAATCGCTATCTAGAGACTCTAGACTCTTATATTTGCGCTAGAAGTGTCCCACTGTCACAAAATTTCTGAAAAAAATAACTGATTTTAAATCAGTGATAACTCTTTCGTCTGGACTCCGATTGAACCGATTTATTTTGAAATCGGGTGATTTTTCAAGGGGAAATCAGATCTATAAGCATTTCTCTAAAATTTCGCACTGAAAACTAAGAAAAGTGACAGGAGAGTTGTCGTCCACGAATTTTCATTAGAAATAATTTGGCAACATTGATGATTTTGAATCAACGATATCTCCCTCATCTGGACTCCGATTCGACCGATTTTTTTTGGAATTGAATATTTTTTCACAAAGAATCCAGATATGGTATTTGTTTATAAAAATTTTTCACCAATAGTTTTATATCTGCTCTACAAACTCATTGCCCAAAAAATTTCTGCAAAAAAATGAAAAAATAAACAAGAATTCTCCCCGCTTTATCCAAGAAAGTTCTATGTGGAGGTTGTGAAAATTGCATGGATTTTTCTCAATATGGCTGCAAAACGTTGAAACTCAAATATCATTCAAACCCTTATTCCCATGGATTCGTAACCTGGCTCTGATACCACTGATCCAGATCTTGGGAGGAGGCCCCTAAGATCTAAAAAATTGAAATGGATCTTGCAAGATTTGCAAAATTAGAATGCGAGAAAAAAAATGAGAGAACACATGGTAAATAAAACCACAAAGATTTTTTTTATTAAAACAAAGAATAAATGTAGAAACTGCATTGTTGTGGACCATATCTCCTTTTACAAAATGCGACTTGTTACTTATAGCCTTTTTTTGTTACAATATCACGGGTAAATTACATGGGTGGGTAAATACCATGGGTGGATCTCACTTACAATACCATGGGTAAATACTATGGGTGAATTAATACCATGGGTCGTTACCACTTACAATGCCATGGGAAAATTCCATGGCTGGATGCCATTTTCCATTTGGATCATTCCCCCCTCCTTAAGAAGCAATGGTCCCCATTGCGTAAAGTTCTCTCATAAGTAGCCTTTGTTGAATATGAAGAACCACCAAAGAGAATGTTTTTTGTGTGGTTAACCCATAACTGTGATGAATGAAGATCTGAGGATAGAGATACCATGTAATGCTTATGACCAACTGTGATATTGACAGTGTGCGGCCTAGAAAATGGACTTTGATGAAGTGTGGGTTTGTGGATGAACCATAACCATGACAAATGAAAATCTGAAGATAGAGATACCCTGTAATGTTTATGACCAACTGTGATGCTAACAATGTGTGGTCTAGAAAATAGATTTCGATGAAGTGTGGGTTTGTAGATGACCTAAAACCATGAAAAACGAAGATACAAGGATAGAGATACCTTGTAATGCTTGTGACCAACTGTGATACTAACAGTGTGCGGCTTAGCAAATGGACTTCGATGAGAAGGATGTTGTGTGATTGACCCATAACTTTGATGTTGATTGTTGATGAAGTAGCAGGTGGCTACATAGATTGGGGTCGGAGGGCATGTCTCCAAATAACCCAAGTCGAACGCTGCTATGCTGAAACTGATGAATGTGAAGCAGGTGCCTACTAAAGTGGGGTGGGAGGGCACGTCTCGAAAGGGAACCCACTCTGAATGTTGCTCTAGATTTAAAATGTGCATAACTTGGTTAGTATAACTCAGAATATTTATTATAACCTTTTTTTGGAAATATAATTATCATTCTTCATCTTACCATGTTTTTGAAATCGATATCTGAAGACTCTAGACTCTCATATTCGTGTTAGAACTGATCCGTCGTCACAAAATTTCTAAAAAAATGGTTGATTTTAAATCAGTGATAACTCTCTCGTCCAGACTTCTATTCAACCCTTTTTTTTTGAAATCGGGGGATTTGTTAAGGGGAGATCAGACCTATAACAATTTCTCTGAAATTTTGCACTGAAAATTGCAAAAAAATGACAATAGAGCCGCCATCCACGAATTTTCGTCAGAAAAAAGTCTACAACATTGATTATTTTGAATAAGCGATATCTCCCTCATCCAGACTCCGATTCGACTGACGTGTTTTTTTAAATTGGGTATTTTTTCACAAGGAATCCAGATCTAGTATTTTTTTCTACAACTTTTGCACCAATATTTTTATATCTTCTCTACAATTTCATCACCCAAAAAATATCTGCAAAAAAATGGAAAAATAACAAGAATTCTTCCCGCTTTGTCCAAGAAAGTTCTTTGTGGAGGTCGTGAAACTTGCATGGAGTTTGATCAATATGGATGCAAAAAGTTAAAACTGAAATATGCTTCAAACAGTTATTCCCATGGATTTGTAACTTGCCTCTGATACCAATGATCTGGATCTTGGGAGGAGCCCCCCAAGATCTAAAAAATCGAAATGGGTCTTGTAAGATCTGCAAAATTAGAATGCGAGAAAAAAAAGGAGAGAAAACACAGTAAATAAAACCACAAATAATTTTTTTATTAAAACAAAGAATAGTTGTAGAAGCTACATTGTGGTGGACCATCTCTCCTTTTACAAAATGCGACTTATTACTTATAGCCTTTTTTTTGTTACAATACCACAGGTAAATTTTATGGGTGTGTAAATACCATGGGTGGATCTCAATTGCAATACCATGGGTGGTTTCCACTTACAATACCGTGGGTAAATTTCATGGGTGGATAAATACCATGGGTGGATGAATACCATGGGTCAATGCCATTTACAATAACATGGGTAAATTCCACGGGTGGATGCCATTTTCCATTCGGATCATCCCCATCTCCAATTTCCTTGTCAATTTAACTGGGTTATGTTTATTTATAAGGAAAGTGAGTGGAGATGGGTTATTCCCCTCTTGAAATTTCAATATTTATTACCTTCGTAGCTTGTTACTTTACTTATGAGGGTTCTAGCTCCCTAATTAAGCCACGACGATTTATGGATAAGGTTACATGATCTTTTAAGATGATTACTTTCATTTTAAGTTTTTCCCTAAGGGTTTTTTTATTAGAAAACTTAGAACCATTCGAATGGTTTCCTCTTTCTGTAGCATAGAAAAGTTATTCAGTTGATTTCTTTTTTATTTTTTGAATAATTTGTATTCTCCCACACTACATTAACATTCATATTTGTTGGTGCTAGTATCTATGGAAAGAAGATGTTGCTATGCTCATTCTAAAATATAATTCCACTTCATTTCATTCCTTTTTGGTTTACCACTTCTCTATTTGTTTGAATATGTATAATAAGAGTTCAAAGTTCTAACCCTAGCTTGAATAATTTTGGCTACAACTATGCCATTCAAGTGAACTGGTTGATTTAGTTTATGCGCACCAAGTTTTCTTAAACATTCTGAAGTAAAGTTTCGACTCCCTATTCTTATAGGTCAGAAGCCTTCAATTATGCAATTCTTCCTGAAGTTTCCATGGTGTATCACTAAGAGTTTAATATATTAATCATAACCCAAATCTGGGTTTTATCCTATTTATTATATTTCAACCCTACATGGTTACAAACTGTAAATTTTGGCCTTGGCCTTAATGAACCATAGAATCGCCTTATATATTTTGGTTATTTGTCTGTATAAGAGTTATTGTTTTATTCATTTCATATTATTCTCTTTGTTTTCAATTTTTAATCGAATGAATACTTGTAGCAAACCTAGGGTAGTTAATGTTTTATTATGGAAAGAGGAATCTATCTTTTCCTCTATTTATCATGTTTAATACTCTACTACTTTTTTTTTCAGTGGAAAAATTAACAACTTTCTATTAAAGAAAAATAAAAAGTTACATTGTAGTAGATGCACCAAGTGAATTCAAGAAATGTCCCACAGGACCAGAAGATGTGCTTGAAGCACTCATAGTAGCAAAGCTACCAAGAAATAATAAAAATTAAAATTACAAATGTCCATATAAACTGGCTTTCTCTTTTTTTATTTTTTTCTTATGGACTTTTTTCCAAACCCCAAGAGATGGAGTAGCTAAAACAATTGCCAACTCATTAGTTCTTGGGGGGTTTGTGGCTTCTTTATCTAAATCTGAGCTCTTAGAGACATGGGAACGCTTAGTTACACCTGGTCCTTGATTGTTACTATTTTCCTCATGTTAGTTCTAACTGGTCAAGATCACTACTGAGTTGTTGGGAATATCTGCCTGTTTATTCTGGTCCTTCTGATTCTCTTCTCCCTCCATTTGAGATCCTTGAGGATTTTGTGTCTTTGGATGTTGTTGGATCTCATCCATTTCTTCTTCCTCATCATTTGAAGATGGAGGATATGGGAATTTCCATCCTCTTTTCTTTAGTTGTCTTTTCTTCATCCTTTTCTTTGCTTGATTGCATGTATTCTGCAGGTGCCCTGTTTGATGGAAAATCCTACACCTAAAAGAAGTATTTTCAAAATCTAACCATTGTGTCCACCTGAAATCTTTATGCCTCATATGAATATGATCAGGAATACCTTTTTTTAAATCCATCTCCATAGATATGCAAGAAAAAGTGAAAATACCTTTGTCCATTCTTTCGTGATCCATCATTAGGAACCTTCCCAATGTGTTCTTGGTGCCTTCTAGAACCTGATGGTGACAATAGGGAAGTGGGAGGTTATGTAGCCTTACCTAGACCGACATTTTTGAACCACCATTGTGTTAGCATAAAATCCTGGAAACCATGGGTTTACAAAGAAGCCCTCCCTTCCCCAAAACCATGGTCCTTGATTTATGACATGTTAAAAGTCTTTCTGTTTTTCAAACTGAACCACAAAAAAACCTTTGGCACACAGATAAATATCAACATCTCTGGTCCAATTGTGGTAAATCCACTCATTTAGATCTTAATATTTGGGCCAGTAACCATTAAATCGACCTATGATATATTATTCTTGTAGGAGAGTGAAAATACCACTTAGTTCTGGTATTTCTATGGCTAGATTTGGGGCTCTTTCCATCTTCTCAACTATGCATGGCCCTAGAATCGTCAGGTTTGGATTTTTATTATCCTTAGTGGCAACATTACCTCTTAATGCATCCTTGAACAAGGTTGTATCCTTTCTAACCGAAGATGATCTAGGTGTGCAACTCGCTCCCAGGGCACCTCCTTAAAATCTTAAATTTAGGATAATTGTGGTGTTTCTTTGGATTCCATAGTCCTCCAAATGGACCAAATCTTGCATCACTTTCCTTGAATGAATTAAAATTTGAAAAGGAGCAGGAATACCTATAATATTTAGGATACTCTTTTTCAGATCTGACACTAGATCTGATGCCCTGACCCTTAACACATTTGATTTTCCAGAAATGGTTTTGGTAATAACTTGAACTAACTGCTATGGATATGCTTCATGTGGTCTCCTTTCTATTTGTATTTTTTTTTATCGGACCCAAAACATTGGATCTGAGATTTTTTATAAGAATAAGAGGCTCTCCACCAAGCGATCTGATTTGGATCCTTTTGTGCATGTAAAATTCAAGCAAGAGATCAACGAGAAAAGTGGAAACACCTTCAAAGTGTAGACACATCAACATTTTCTAACCAGGGGAGCGACCAAAGATAAACTCGGTCCACTTTGTAGGTGGGTGGATAGGTGCCGAAATCACTCAAGGGTTTTCTATTTGTCTCAGGAATACCTCCATCGCATGTGTTCCCAACTTCTTGTAATCTCCTAGAATTTTACTCAGAAACCAAAGCTTATTTGTAGAGATCGACAATTTTCACATTCTCATTATCATTTGCAAAGCGTGCTAAGGTATAAACAACATACATCCTGATGATAGGAACTTTATTCTGCATCCGTCTTTGCATGGAGTCTATGAATTCGTCCCAAAATTCATTACTCACGTCTTCATTACCTGGTATCCTCATAATCACCTTAGAAAGTATCTAGCATGCTCAGAACCTAACTACCTTGTTAGAGGCATGAGAGGAGTATAAAAAAATCCCAAATGACTCTTCCAATAACACATCACATTCATCCTCGTGTCTTTCATCCCTATATGCCACGAAAGCAAAAAAAAATCTGACTAAACTCTCAATTGTTGGCTCCCTCTTCATGACGAGAAACATGAGCCTTTATTCCTGCCACAATTCCTTCCTGAATTCATCCTTGTGATCCCTCTTGATGATAACTGGCTCCTTTATTCTGCGTGGAAGCAGAGCATAAGACTGTTGAAATGTGTTCATAATATTTCCTATGCATAGAGGAAATTCATCTGGTCTCTTTCTCTGCTTCTTAGGGTTGTTTTCTTTGACTTTTCCCATCGTGGATTTGACCCCTCGACCTCCCAAACTCAATTTCAAACAATGGACGAAGTCCAATTTTTCTGCAGGTCTCTAATACTCTACTTCTTATTGCACAAGTTATATATATTTTTCGCTTTGGTGGAGTTCTTTGTTACAGTATTTTTCCAAAATTTCTTGTTGACTATAATTGAATTCTAGGTTTCCTTTTTCCTCAATTGAATTTAGCATTGTTGCTAATTCGATATAATGTTAGTACACTATTTGTATGATTGTATTACTTCTCCTTGTTATGTTATAATTTCATGTACAATGGTTTTTGATAGAAACAGTTTATTAAACTCTTTTGTAATATTGTATAAAGGACTTGGTTTTGAAGTTTTCCATGAATTTTATTTTTTGATTGCAAGTGGAATATTTAATGAAAATTATCAAGGAATACTATCAAGTTAAACCATTAGACCAAGTCACAAGTTTTATATAATATCCAAAGTATTCTTCAGTTGATATAGGTCTTGTAAAAGAAATCAAGAAGTTACCCTCATTTTAAAAGGCTAAGTATTAATACACAGTTCCTAAACCATCCATTCTACCAAACTCACAAACATAATAAGAATTTGTTTAGATCATAGGAATACATTAATTTTTCCATGTTTCCTCAACCTAAGAGCAAATTTAATTTGTGTCATGCAAACATTTTCTTCATATTTCTTCAATAGTATTATGTGTGGCTTTGGATAACCCAATACCAAGTTTACAAGAATTCTTTTTGATTCATTTCTATCTGTAGTATACTTCCAACTTGCATGTACTTGTGTAAAAATACAAGAATGTAGCTAGAGAGTCTTATCGAAATAACTAAGTTTTCATTCATTAAACATACATCCTATTAATAGATTGGAAAGTGTTGAAAATGGGAACAAGAAAATATTGATTTAATTTTCCCTTGAATTAAATTAGGAGAAAATTGTAATTCCACATCACAAGACAACAAGAATGTTTTAATTAAGTTAATTTGTCTTAGTTGGCTCAGTTAATTCAATTTGAGGGCCTATATTGGGGCATGTAGAGTTTCTCCTACTTTTTAAGAGCCTAGGTTGAGTTTATTTTGAGTTGTAATTAATTAATTCAATTAAACTAAGTCAAAGTCAGTTAAACTAGTTCCAACTGTTGGAGGAACTAGTGGGAGGTCAAGTAGTGGGGTGTTTACTCAGTGATCAACCAGTTAATTGATAAATCATCCATAATTAAATCATGCATGTATGATCTACGAGTTACCCAGTTTAGATTGGAGTTCAAGGGTTGTGCACTATCGGTTGTATGATTATCCAAGTTGTATAGGTGGTGCATGCAGTAGAATAAGGACCTATATGGATTTCAAAAATTTGGATGGGGAATTTCCTAATTAATAGGGGGTTAATTCCAAAGGAAACAACACAAGGAAATAGGAGCTTGGCAGACAACATAATTGGCTAAGTATTGGCTAGAGCATGCTTGTGAGGGAATGAGATAGATTACAATTGTCTAGAGATTGGTTAGGTTTGAACAAGCATTGTATTTCTCCTTTATTTTATGATTAATGAAAAACATATAGGAAGGGGTTTTGAGCATTGGCTTTCCCATATATACATCCTCATGTTATGTGGGTTAATTGATTCATGTCATATGTTTTGATATTGCTTCTCAATTGTGAATTTATTTCCACATATGAGTAGAGTAGATTCAAGTCTATTTTTTTAGTTAAATTACATTAGCAGTTTGAATCTATAAGGAATTTCTATAGAATGGACAAAATATTCTGAGACATGTGTATATAACTTCTTAGTTTTGATTCAACAACTATATAGTATAGCCAACAATATTATATATCATAAACTTTTGTACTTCTAACATATTTAATTTATTTAGTATACATATGCATAGTTCAAATTTCATACCCATTAGCTCAAATTTATCTAATAAGAGTGAATTTAACTATGCATGTGCATTTTATCTCATTCCCAAATCTAGACCTTAATTCACAAAAAAAAATCACATGTCTAACCATGATCAAATACTTTAGTAATTATTCTTTGTACACATGCATACATTCTTTCATATATAGATAAACAATTTCTTCCTAAATCATCAGCTCATTTCCAAATACATTCTCTATTATTAAATTCCAAATATAATAATTATTGTAATCACATATCTCATCAAATGTTTTGCTTAGAAATTAATTAATCCATGCATGCAGAATTGGTAACACATACAACCAATTCTTTGAATTTCACATTCAATTTGTAATTATCACTACAATATCCTTTAACTTTTCCAACATCAATTTATAAAATATAAACAGAAATGTGTCTAACTGTAATTAGATGCATGGGGAATATTCCAGAACAGATCACATTCCACCGAATCATGAATTGTCTCCAATAGTCCCACCCAAGTTCAAACCTTCTTTCCTATAGCAATCAAAAAACCTCTTGGGTTCCTAAGTGGCTTTTCTTATAGATTATTCCCAACATATTTTTCCTTAGCAACGTACTGCTTTAAGGGTTTGCATCCCTTAGTTTCCTAGTCCTTTTGTTTTAATTTAACAAAAAGATCTTTTATTTTTCTATAAAGCATGAATTTCTCTCTCGTTGTGCTTTATTATGATTTTCACCCAATCTTAGCATTTCTATCCAGCTAAGTGATTAACATAATATTTCTCTCCCATTATGTTAATATTTTCTTAACAAATTTCTCCTAGGGATTTTTAGGAGACTTTTTGGGAAGGACCACAATGTGGACTTTAACCACAAACAAGTTTTTATAAGTTGGAAAGAAGGATCTAATACTCTATTTATATTTCCTAAATATTTCCAAACAATTCTTTTATTAATTCAATAAAATAAAATATAATTACATCATCACGTAGTTTCCATCGTGGCTTCCATAGCCATTAATTTCAACATTAATTTTAAAAGTATAAAATACCCATGTCTAAAAAAGAAAATCATAGCGGTGTTACAGGGTCTTTCCCAAGGATGAATTTATTTCCATTAGCCACCTTCTATGCCATCCATAATGCAATCCAAGGAAGGGTTGACAAAAAATCTCACCAAAAATTTGATACCATAACGTATCTATGAGGTTGAAATGACCTTATCCACTCAAAAAATGGTCGATGATTTAAATACTTATTAGTAGTGAGGTTACTACATATACCTGAACCTGTTATTACCCTCCATATACTTTCCATAGCCATTTCTAACCCAAACCAGCATATATTCTTAAATCCCCACCCCCATATATTTTTTGTTTGGAGAGAACCTACCATCTAACCAAGTGAGAGACTCCATTTTTTCGTGCTCCCCCAAAGAAAGTGAAACATGAATTTTCTAATCCTGTTAATGGCGGATTTAGAAACCTTACTAAAAGTGATCGAATAAACAAGAATACTTTCAAGTACCAACTTTACCAAATTAATCCCCCCCATCAAGAGATAACCACCTATAACACCAATTACTGATGCGGTGTTCAATACGATTGTGAAGCCTGGACCATCTCTCCACAAGGTAACAATTAGGCTTTAAGAGAAAGCCTAAATATGTGAATCCTTATTCCAACTAAGGCACTATGCATGACATAAAAGGGAAAATATATGAAATGGATTGGTCCAACATATTATGCTAAAAAAAGGAATATTTTCACTAACTAACCATCATACTTGTAGACGAGAGGAAAGTAGAAGAAATATCATTGTAGGCTTCCCATTTTGAAATCAATCCATCCCCAAAGATAATAATTTCATCAACAAAGAGAAAGTGCGTTATGTAGAAATCTCTTGATACTTTAACTTATTTAATATAACCATCATTCTTGGCTTGATTGCTCATCCTACTTAGTCCCTCAATAATTAAAAGAAATAACAGAGGAGACATAGGACAACCCTCTCTCAATCCCCTTGAAGTTGAGAAAATAGTAGTAAGTGATCCATTTATGAGAATAAAAAATTTGTCAGAAGTAATACATCCCATAATCTAATTTATCATCTGAAAGTCTAGTCCAATATGAACAAGAAGTAGTTTAAGAAAACTCCATTTCACCCGGTCATAAGCTTTGACTAAATCCATCTTGAGAACAAGAGTGTTATGATTTTTCGTCTGGATGGAATGAAGTGCCTCCTTAGCCACCCTAATGGAATCATGGATTAAACTTCCATGAAGGAAACCAAACTGATATGATGAAAGAGAAGAAGAGATAACATTCTTTAGTCTCTTGGACAATACCTTAGAAATAACCTTTTAGATGAGATTACACATAGATATTGACTTATAATTATCAAATGAAAGAGAATTCAAACACTTGGGGATTAACTCTAAGAATGTAGCATTAATCACCCTAGAAACCTTCCCAGAGGTTCTAGCGTCCTCCACAACATTTAGAATATCTTTCCAAACCAGCTCAAAAAACAGAATATAAAATTCAACATACCATATGTCTGGGACTAGAATCCTTGGTTTTAAGAAGGTAAGCCTTCCTTTCTTCCAGAAGAAAAGTTTACTTTTTGTAGCTTCCAAAAAAATAGTAGAAATACTCAATGATTGACAAGTGGTAGTTGAAGCATAAACACTTTCTAGTTCCTTTTGTTAATCTCGGATGAGAAATTCAATCCATTTTTTAACATGTTCTATTAAGAAGGAAATCTTATAATTCTAGGCATGCATTGCATATAAAGAAAGGTCAACCTAGCATCATGAACTAGAACTAAGAGGAACCCATCATTAAGCCAAGAGTGGTTGAATTTTAAATTCTTCATATGAACATAAGAGTTAAAATCAAGCTGTAAACAAATAGGGGAATGGTAGGTGTTTAGCCAATTTAATGTATTAAACTGTTCAACATAAATTATCAACCGAGGTTTGTAATCTGATGAAGTGTGGTGCACTATATGTGCTTAGTTAACCTTCTTATTACTTCGTTGTATGTATTTTTCTGTTGTTTTTAGTGGGTTTTGTACTTTATTTCTAAATGTTAATATTAAGAAATGAAAACTATTAAAGGAATCAATTGAATCTAGGGAAATTTGGATGTGTAAAACTAACTTTCAAAGAAGGAAGAAAAGGAAGTGTTCTTAAGTTAAACTAGCTTGCATAAAAATGAACCAAAAACTATTGAATGGTTAGAATCTAATATGAAAACAGAGTGCCTATTCTAATGAATTCTAATTTAATATTAGTCCTATTCCATGGATATGAATCTTATAACTGAAAATTCAAATTGCAATGCTACTCTAGATGAAAGCACATTCAAAGGAAAACAACTAATGTATGTTCAATCACTCCAACATTAACTATGGAAGTATGATATAATCACCCTCTTGAAATGATGTACAAGCAACCGATTATACTTCAGTTTTTAAAATTTAAATCTAGGAAAGTAATTAAAGCATGTAAAGGAAAACTCAATAATTGCATAGGTTAAACATTCGAGCACCCAATTTGGAAGTATGTCAAGTCACCTTCTTGCCCTGATCTTTAGGAACATCCAATTATACAATTGACTCAGGATCTTAATCTAGAAAATAGTTTAAAATCATGTGAAAGGAAAGCTCAATGATTGCATAGGTTGAACACTCAAGCACCCAATTTGGAAGTATGACAAGTCACCTTCTTGGCCTGATCTTTAGGAACATCTAATTATACAATTTACTGAGGATTTGATCTAGGAAAGTGTTACATCAATTTTTGGTCATCTAACCTGTTACTATTAGATGGACCAAATTACACCATGTATGACCAATTTTACCCTAAATAAAATTGCTTTCAATATGAAAAATAACTTGGTAATCCTTAATTTATTAACTTGTTTATGGTCCAAACAGGAAACCCCATGAGGAAATATTGAATAAATCCATAATTCTTTGATTTCCTCAAGGAATAATTAGTTAAACAATAGTTTAATTAATATTCCTGGTCATATTTAACCCAAAACAGGAAACTTAATGAGATAAATCATTATTTATCTTATTATTTTATAGAAATAATTATTTAAACATTATTTAAATAATATTCCTTGTTAAATTTGACTAAATCATTTATAAATAATTGAATAAATCACTATTTATTTAATTATTACTTTACCATATCCTTAAAATAATAAATAAATCATTTATTTATATATTATTTACAAATAAATGGATTTGACCAAATTCAAATTCTTTTTCCCTCCAACAACTATAATAAAATATTCCATAAAAGTTGGATCTAGATTTGGTTAATAACATTTTAATTATGCACCAATATGTAGACTAACTCAATATTTTGTTATAAATAGAAGGGGTTTTCCATTCACTCACTATCTTTTGCTTCCTAAAGATCACTCTGGATCTATACTTTTGGTCTGACTTTGATCCTCCATCATTGTCATATTTTGCTACCATTTTTCTTGTGAGCTCCCTTTGAGTTCCATTTTTTTCTGAGTTTTCTACACCATCAAGAGAGAGAAATCTTAGATCTAAAGTGCTGAGGAAATACAAGAACCCATCCCATTGAGGGGGACTAGTAACATCTTTCTATGTTCCCTTCCCAGGTGTCATAAACATAAAAATTATTTAAAAATATTATTGTCTTGTCTATTGGATGCATGGAGAAACTCTTTCTTTTATTTACTGCTTAATGTCTTTTAATACATAGATATGGATTTTGTAGCATTTATCTTGGTCAACTAACTGCAGATCTAAATAAATTGGTAGCCACCTTTGATGTTAGGGTTATTTCTTATGCACAACTAAAGTGATATTTTTTCGTACGCTTGCGATTAGAATTCATCCTAACAATTGGCGACTCCACAAGGGTTTATGATTAGGACCACTGTCATTTTTTGAATCCTGTTGGCTCAGGGGGGTCCTAACCCAGATTCAGAGGTTAAGGTTTGCCAACAAACCCCTATACTACTGGCCCTTTTGGCAGTGACCTGCTTGCGTAGGCCAAATTTTCACCCGAAGCAGTATGGGAGGGTGCTGGAACCAGGTTTTCGCACCCAAAGAGAGAGTAGGATTTAGGCTTCTTGAACTGTTGTTTTAGGGCATTATTAAGCTCTGGAATGGTCGCATTCGCATGCTGAGCTATGTATCCCATATACCAATTCAAAGCTCTTCCTTCAAAGGCAAGGGATAGTTGTTCCCTTTTCACAGCATTGTTGGCCACATTCTGCGCAGTCCATACCGATTCTGCAACAAACCAGAACCGATCCATATATTCATCCCCTACACCCTTAAAAGTAGGTAGCTTCATGTGCAAGGCCATCTCGTCTTCTGGTGTTGGAGGTATGGGTGAGTTCTTACCCCTATGCTGAGTTGACGGTGGTGTAGTTGGAGGGCTATGCGCAGCTGAATTCCTTACTGGGATGTAGACAAATCTATCTCCTTCTTGATTAGTTCTGTAATATTTTCCACTCCATGTTGTACCCTCGCTCTGATCTAAGCTCATTCACTCTTTATGACTACACAAAATTCTCTTTTCACACAATAATGTCTTAGTAAGTAATGGTAAGGTTTTCAGAAAATTACCCTGGAAACCCTTGAAGAACCTCCGCTCTGGCTCCAAATAGGACACAAATTGATCGATTGCAAATTTCGTCACAAATCCTCCTAGCACACTGTCCACCCAGTGGTATACCGTGCGGGTGATGGTGTTATCAGTCCTCTCTAACTACTAAATCAACTCTGGAGTCCACTGCGTGACCCATTCGTCCTTCCAACACTTCTGGAAATCTACGAGCCTTGCGAGCCACTCCTGAAGCTCGGTCGCAAATTTCACAAAGAAAATTTCGTAGACCTCTGTGAAGATGTACTTATTTTTCCATTTCTCTGCCGTCAAATTTGTGCTGTGATTTTCTTATACCACAAATTCTTGAACCTGCTTTTTGAACCACTCTTCAATTTCTTTCTTCTCAGGTCTCCAATGTTCCCTTGGCATTACCCGATCCCTCTCTCAAAATTCTCCTAGTCACGGAAACGGAACCATTTGTTGGCTCAAGGGGGTCTTGACCCAGGTTCAGAGGTTAAGGTTTGCCAACAAACCCGTATACTATTGGCCCTTTCAGCAGTGACCTGCTTGCGCAGGAAAAAGTCTCACCCGAAGCAGTATGAGAGGGTGTTGGAACCAGGTTTCTGCACCCAGAGAGAGAGTAGGTAAGTCAAGTAGATCCAAGTTCACAACTTATTGGGTTCTCACCAGACAAATATATTCACAGGAGAGTTAATAGTATAATCATGATATGTAGAGCTATTGTCATGCATAGATCTAGTTAATAACTCCACATCCATGTGCGTATCAGCAGTAATCAACACATATCATCATAATGCATCATCAACAGAATACAGTTATACCATAACATAGACAGATTTTCATCATAAACATATAACCAACAATATTCATAACAGATCCAATAGTTCGCATCAACAGAAATATCTTAGATCAGATAACACAGAACTACTTCAACCATATCCGCATATATTAGTATCCAAAACTCAATACAATCTGACACAGCCTGCGCACACAGCCAGCAGGGTACGCACACAGCAGGACTGAGGATCTCCGTGCACACATCCAACAGGATTCCTTACCCTAATGACCAACAAAAAATCTAACAATTCACACTTAGCATCAGACTTAATTCTTTCCTTACCTTAAGACTAAAAAAGGTTCATCTATTTATATCGACTTAGCCTATGATTCCAATGGTCCACAAACTGTGGTTTGCAGACTCTTGGTCTACCCTTGACCCATTACATTGCATTCGGGGCTTTGACCGACCCCAAAACCCCTGTGGTAGACTAAATAATATAAAAAACATAAAAAATTATACAAAATTCACAGCTTTTAGGGAACCTTGTTCCAACAGATCCCTTCATGATCAGCTGCTTCAAACCCTAGGGTTTTTCTTTAGCTTCTTTTTTTTCTTTTCTTGATGTTGTTTTTAATCTTTAAAACCATAAAACAGTAAAAATTCTTAGTTACGTGTGTTTCTGGGCATATTTCACAAGTGACAGGTATCAGCCGCAACTGAGACGAAACTTTTTTCTGAAACCTTCTCCGAAGAGTGCTAGAAGTGCAGGGCACACTTTTTGGGCCAAAACCTGTGACCTCAACCTTCAGGATGTAGAAAACATGATCAAACCTGCGACCTCTGCAAAAATCAAGTCCGAAACTGCAACCTCTACCTTTTGCGGGAATTTTTCTGTGATTTTTCAGGGTTTGTCTGGGCTACTGTTCAGGGTTGTCTGACCTTCGTCTTCGCCCATTTTGTACTTGTACTTTCTCTGTTTTACTTGTCGAAGTGGGAATCTAGCCCCCTAGGGCTTCAGTACGCTTCCACCTTTCTAGGAGGAGTTTAGATGAAGCAGGTCATCTGAACTTTCAGTGTGTTCAGCCATTTTTCAGATCTGATCTTGTACCTTCAGACCTATTTCAGATTGGTTATTTATCCATCCAAAACACGTCTTTTCAGTTTTTTTTTGGTCCTCCTCTAGGGTCCCCTTCGTTTCCCTTCAGGTTGTAGCATTCCGCCACCTCATTTGCAACACTTTTCCCTTTGGTTTTTTGCTTTTTTCTGCACCTATTTCTAGCAAATCTGACTTTTAGATCATTGTCCCTCCCAAATTTAGATCCATTGGCTAATTTGGTGTGTTTTGACTAGATTTTTTCCCACCCATAGACTAGTTGTTGGGAAGCCCACCTCCTTGGGTTTATATTGATGAAACTTTAGTTGTTTATTCTCTGTGATATTCAGTTTACTTTACTGTTATTTGCAGATTTATTTACAGTTATACAACACACTTTTTCTTTTTTCTCTACACACATCTGGGTTTAAAAATTAAAATTAACACACTTTAACACACACACCCTAAGTGAAGAGTGCCTGATTTACACTGCCAGGAAAAGACTATAACATTGTAATTATTTGATCTTGCACCTTTCTGCCCTTGTTTCGACATTGTAATCATTTGATCCTGCACCTTCTTGCCCTTGTTGGTCTCTCTTCCTTTTGCAATCCATGTTTTTGCTTCCATCATTACGCCCCCAAGGCATTTATCTCAGAGACTTCTTGACCTTCATCCTCAGTTTCCGTTAGGAAGAATTAATCCTCCATGTAGGATTCGAGTTAGTCCTCCACTGAGTCCCCATTCTGACTCCGCTTCTGGTTCATCGTGTTCCCTTTCTAGTTCTATCCCCGGTTCTCCCCTTGACACCTTCACCATGTCTAGTCTAGGACCTACCGCTGGTGGTAGCCCCGGCCCTAATGCTGGTAATACTACTAGTGGGACTGCAACAGGAATTATCCCGACTGCTCCCTTGCTCCCTTATATGGTAGGTCATATTCTCGCTAATTTTAACCAGTTGATCAATGACCCCATAAACCATGATACTGGTTGGCCTTTTATGCCAACCAAGATCCCTTTCAACATCCCCAAGTTTGAAGGCCTTGCTGGAGAAGATCCTACAAACCATGTTTGATCTTTCCACATGTGGTGTTCGTCTAACTCCATCATCGATGACTTTGTCTGTCTTCGGTTGTTGTGGAGTACGCTTACTAGAGAAGCTTCTAAGCGGTATGTTGACCAGGCCTCCCCTCTCATACTACTTTTGTGACTCTTGCCCGGGCTTTTCTATCTTACTTCTAGCTTCCCCTTCATTATGACACTAGTACCGAAATTTTGACCTGTTTTCGTCAATCTTCTATGGCCCACCTATCCAATCATTTCCAGGAATGGCTGAGAAGAAAGAGCCTATGTCGAGCCCCTACCTTCGACGACCGTGTCTACATGGACTAGTTTCTCAAATCCCTTTTTCTTTCTATCGGCAAAGATTTCGCATCTCATTTCCCTCAGACCGAAGAAGCTTCTCTTAAGATTGCGTTAAAATATGACCTGATCTACGCACAATCTGGTTATGTTTATACCGTCTTACCTGATCTCCCTAGACTCGGTGGTGCCAATGCACCGGGGGCATACCATGCCACTTACAGTATTGTTGGAGCCCTTTCTCATCTGTACACTCATCCTCCCATGGGTTATAGCTTCCCTCAGGGAGGGTCTAGCCCCTCCAACACTTTTCACCCTCTCGGTAGCATGTATCCAGGATACGGCATGCCTCCTCCTTTTTCCCAACCTATTTACCACAATGTTGCCTAACCTCTTTATTATTCGTATCCATAGCCTGGTTCTCCAAGTCCTCCAGCATTAGCACCCCTACCTCCCTTGCCTTCTCAACCCCCACAACAACAACCACCAACCCCCCAGGGGTAGGTGTATATACAGTAGAGCATGACTAATCCTCCTACTTCCAAAAATAAGAGGAAAGGCACCCAAAATCAATCTGCCCTAGGTAATCCAGGACCTAATCCCCAAGGGAATGCACCTAACACTGCTAACCAGCAACAGGGCACTCAGCCTAAGAAGGACATGCTTGTTTTCATGAATAATCCTTGTTCTTTTTGCGGTGTCTATGGTCACTACACCCACGATTGTCCTATTTTACCTCAGATGCGTCAGATGTGGGAGACTCAAGCAACATCACGAGGACAACAAGCATCCCCTTCAGTTCCTCCCAATACTACACCTACCCAACTGGCTTTGTTTACCAATACTTTCCCCCAGCAAGGGTTCATGGCTAGCCAAACACCTGAAGGTCAAGCGGCCACTCAACCTCCTCCATTCGGTACCTCTGATTACCAGATTCTCATGATGAACTCTGACCAACCCATTACCATTGGCCTTAACCTTCAGACTCAGTCCCATCAGTACAACAAGCCTCCCACTACATCTGCCCTCGAGCCCCCTTCTTCAAGTTCCACAGAGCCTCTTTTGACAAACAATGGTCCTTTACAGATCTCTCAGCCTAAGGTAGAGGTTCATTCCAAGATCCCCAAGGGACCATTACGCTAAAACGTTGCTTCTGGAAACGTTGCCCACTTGTACAGTATAGTAGATGATTTGGTGCAATCTCCTGCTGCCATCTCAACGTTGTAACTCCTCCAGTCATGCCCTTCACAATGAAAAGCTCTACTAACTACCATGGTAGTTGTGGATCCTTTAGATGATCGATTGATCATCTTTGATGTTGACCAGTTAGAACATCCTCCCCTTCCTGCTTCCGTCGCCTTCCAAATTCCTGTCAATATCCAGAATGCCAACGTCTCCCATTGTATCATTGATGAGGGGGAATCCACCTATGTGATGTCCACTTCGGTTTGGAAGCAACTCGGATCCCCTAAGTTGGCCCCTTCCACTATCACCCTCTGAGCATGGGATGGGAACTCTTCCCAGCCCATTGGCTTATTCTGCAATTGTGTTATTTCTCTTGCGGGCAAGACTGTTTGTGTTGACGTAGAAGTCATTGATGCCCCCTTATATTAAAACAATCTATTGGGTCATAGCTACACTTATGCGATGTCTACTATTCCATTTGTGGTTCACTGTAAGATTTCCTATCCTCATAAAAAAAATATAGTCACCATCAACCAATTGACATATTACGAACCGAAGTCTCAGACCTCCCTTGAGTCCATCATCTCTTCGGTGGTCAACAAGAAAATAGTTGAACCTTTGACCAGTGTATCACCCGGACTCTACAAAGACTCCTCTTTGCTTGGTTCATTCCCTGGTCTTCCTCCTCCTCTCTCTGATCCCAGCTCATTGAACATTTGCATGATGCAATTGTCTTGGGCTTCCCTCAAGTGACTTGCTTCGACTAGTCAACAGCCTCGCCCTCCGCAACCTGCTCCTAGCACCTCAACTCAGCCTTCAAGACCCCCTCCTCCAGGTCCTTCATCTACAGTTGGTACCCATGAGCCTCTTTACCCTCCTGGTACAGTTCCTTCTAGCCTTAACCATCTCGGAGCTGTCCTTCCTGGCCATTACCCCTCCGGTTAGATACCGTTCCTAGCTCCCCCTCCGGTCAAATACCGTTCCTAACTCCCCTACCGTTATGGCTACTTTATCCATTCCTAACTTAACCCTGGGGATCCAAGTTTGGTACATTGATCCCCCAGCTACTATCCTGCCTGGTCAACCCAAACCTTATCTTTCTTTGACCCTGGTTCAAACGGTTCCCATGACCCCTCCCTCTGCTACCGTGCCTCAGGCACCTCAACATGAACCTCCTCTTGTTGTGACAGCTTTGGGTGAAGGGGGAAAAGCTCGCAAGAAGGAACCTGAAGGCAAGGGTGCCCCGACAAACCCTGCTCCTCCTCAGCCTCCAAAGTGTACCCCCCCATGTGCTTTGTGTGATGTTGTTAGTCATGCCACCCATCATTGTCCCGAATTGCCTCGTATCAAGCCTATGGTCACTATTGCATTCCTTGAGTATACAGTCCCTGAAGCCTCTGTTTCTTCCTCGACGGTAGCCAAGAACCCCAAGAATATTCATACTAACCAACCTTGTGCTTTATGTGATCTCCATGGCCATTATACCCACCGTTGTCCCCGCCTCACGCATTACTACACCTCTTTGGAGGTAGTTCGAGAGTACGAGATTGAACAAAACCAGTCCGCCTCTCCCGTCCTTGCATAGTATGCTTCAGGCCAACTTGAGGATTTACCCACTCCCATTGACATTCCCTCTCCTAATGTCGATATTATAGAGCCTACTGCCACCATCCTCTACCTATCATCATTCATGAGATCCACGGTGGAAAATCACTCTGAGACGTCCCCTTCTGTTTTGCTTGACCTCCCTTCAGCGATCAACCTGTGGCTCAATATTAGTGGATCCCTTATCTTCTTGTTCTTCCGTCACCCCCTGTGATGATGCACATGTGAACCTTTTTTTCTCATGATGATGAGTCAGGTAGCTTCGCCGCATCATGTCGTTTCTCTTCCTCCAGTCACCCCATCTTCTACTATGATCATGACATCATGGAAGCCTTTTCCACCCCTGACTTCAATGTTCCCACCCATAAGCGGAATGGCACCACCCTTGTCTATGGTGACTTTCGCGACCTGAGCACAACCTGCCCCCAAGGCAACTCCCACACACCACCTAGTCATTGGTGTCCGGGTGGTAGACATCCTACCCAAAGCAATCCCTTTAGCAGTATTTTTTTTATTTATACCTTGCATTCAGGGTGCCAAAATTGTTCATCATCCTCTCATTTGTTTTCTTGTGGCACTTTTTAGATGGACCCCCCGTCCACACCTTATATCATTTATGCCGATGGTGCAAGTCGCTACTCCCAGAATCTAGCCTCGGTAGGTTGGGCCATTTTTACCCCCTTAAATTCGCTTGTTCTCTCGAACGGTGTATGCCTTGGTACTGCCACCAAAAACCATGTTGAATATGATGCAATGCCAGGTTTATTAGCCGATGCCCTTTCCCATCGCATTTTCCACCTTCATGTTCATTTAGATTCCCTGATTCTTGTCATGCAATTGAATGGTGTCTATCGTGTGCATAATCCTATCATTTTTAGAAGATATTTACGAGTGAAGATTTTGATGCATGAATTTGAAATCATTACATTCAGTCATTTACCTAGAGCACAAAATCACTATGTAGATAGCATTGCAAAAAATATTCTAGATTGGCACTTAGCACATGCATTTAACACAAGACAATAACATACAACCATCAAAACAACACATACCCATCATATGTGTTGTATAAAATGTTTTAGAGTCCATTAACTCTGATACATATGACATGCCCATAGCATGTTACAAAAAATCAAAACTAGGGGCACCACATGCCCCTACACCTAATCACTATCTAGAGGATCCTAAGCCAATGGCTATGCTCCTGCAGCTCGTAGATCGCGCATCCCCTGTCTGGAAATCGCCATGTGCTGCATGACCCCTCTCCACTCAGTGGGTAGAAAAATACATGGCTCTATGTACTGGTCATCCAAGTCTTGCCAGTCGCGCTCTGAAACACTGGTAATAAGCCTATCACATCTACAACGAATGTCCTCCTGGAGGGTCACTGCATCCTCATTTTGCGGTGCTCTCGATCCACTAGGTCTTGCAGCTCTTGATACTGCAGGTCGTCCCTTGTACTCAGCCGGTTTTACCAGTGCTATATCTGCATACCAAAAGTGAATGAATCATTACCATATACAATATTCTAAAACTTTAAAATGCACATAAAATATTAGCAACTTGTCACTTACCATCGGGCCCCCATACTTGACCAGGCGACAGTGCCAAGTCTGGGTCCCCACGATAACGCATCCCACTATAGGGATATTCATCTATATACAATGGAATTTGATCCCAATGAGCAAAAAACTCGGGTCGGAACACCCATCCGACCGCCCCACCTCCCCCTCTTCACAGTAGCCACCCCCACCGATGCATCTTGGCCTCCCTGGGCCCCCATCCTATATCTATATGCGAGGTCGAAGTGTCAGGATCTTCTCAAAGAAGAGCGAGCACAACACTGTGACATATGCACAATCATGGTTCACTTGCCGCTTGCAAAATGACAATTTTCGTTTCAACGACGACAACATAATTTGGGCCCACCCATAGTAGGTCCCACTTAACACACTCTAAAAAGGCATCATTTAACCCCCAGTGATGTGGTGGAGTGCCTGGTTGCCCAAGATCCACAGCACCGCTGCGGCCACAGCACGAGTCTCTAACCTCTCTAGATCCCCAATCGGTATCCATCTCCCCTTGATATGGAGACTTGGTCGGCAATGGAGCTCTAAAAACTCCATGATGTTCCGCCCTCGCGGTAACACTAGCTACGTATTCCACACCATCCCAAGTGGTGGGAGACCAGTCAGAAAATATATATCCTGGACTGTCAACTCGATCTGGTGCCCCTGCACTATAAAGACCTCATGGTCTGGATCACAATAACTGAAAATCCAGGCCAATAAGGGCTCCCCATCTCTCAACAAAGGGTTCTCCACAAACTTCAGGACCCCGAACCTGGCCAACGCGCTACAGACACCATGATCCTCTCGGATCTCCGACCGTAATGTGTCTAGGTCTCTCTCTCTCTCTAGTTGATCTAAAATTCTTGCCATATTTTCACAAAACCATCATATTTATCAGCTTACACAAAGTAAATATTGCATTCAACCATAAAAACCTAGCTCTCAGCCAAGAAACAACAATAAAATACCCCTCTCTGTCAGGTCGCACTTTTCAGGAAAAATCCTATCCTGGGACAGGTCGCAGTTTTCTGCCCAAAACCTGCTACCCCTATCATAGATATGGCCCCAAAAAGTGTGACCCTAATGTGAAGAGGAGCAGGGGTATGTTCCTAAGCTCTGGGCACCTAAACTAAACTTTCAATCCACTGAAATTAAAGAGTAAGGTTAGGCCTCTTACCTGCAACTGATGGATCTCGATTCCAATGGTTGATTTGTCCACTACGATCACCACAAGTTTTAGGGCCTTTCTTCCTCTCTACATTCACCACAACTGCACTTGCAAATTAATTAATTTGGAGGGAAAATGCCTTATGAAAAGAAAAAACCCAGATTTTTCTTTCACCCGCTACAACCAAACCGTAGCTTAGTTTGATAAACCATCCGTACCGTTGGAATGCTCTCATCGAGCTCTAAGATAGGTATCTATTAGTTTTTTGTGATTTTATACTTCATCTAGACACATTTTTTCCAAGAAGGGTCACTTCACCACTCCTCAAAATCGAATTTCTTCACTTGCAACACTTGTACTTGGGGCACCACTTTGCCTCCATACTTTTCCATGCTCATGTCGATTTTCATCATGAGTACCCATCTTGTACTCATTTCTTTATGGTCCCCACCAGACCTTTTCTGTGTGGCAACATCATCGAGTTTCCCTTGTTTAGAGAATCCGAGTTGAGTCATCATCGCATCCATGGAGTCTATCCCAAGTCCCTTTGTATCCCACTATAGTCCTCCATCCTTCATTGTGTGGTTCCTCTCTCGTGTTGCACATTGTGGCCTTCAGTCCTACTGTCCCTTGTCCCCTTTGATATTGTGTCAGTTGCTGCCAGGTCATCCATGCCCCTCATGCACTAACAAGGGAAGTCGTCAGCTTGCTACTCAGTACCTCCCATTCCATCATCATCCCTGGTGTCAGCCTGTTATTTGCTCTACTATTATCTCTCATTCCCTAGTTGAGGATCCCTTATTTCCTCACCTACGGTGGAACTCCTTTTGTCAACATCAGCTCATTCATTCTAAAAGACATGTATGGAGGGAGGTATACCTTGGTTCCAGCTTCCACTCTTGTTCAGTGCCTCGGATCAGGTAAAGGGACTCCTTATTTCCCTTTGACTTTATTGTTTCTCAGCTCCAGCTCCTTACGGCATGATCGAGATCCATATACTCGATGGTTCAGTGATGCAGCAAATTATACAGGTGATTCTCGGGTGTGTGTAAGATGTTTCAGACCTCATGAGGGGGTGGCCCTTCAGGTAGCCCCCCACATGCCCGGATGACCTCTTCATTACATCCTTCGATGCAGCTCCATAGATTTGATGGTTCCGGCATTAGGCGTGTGCAGCGCCTTTTAGTTTGCATGTATCATTCATATTTTTAGAGCCCTCTCCTGTTTACAAGGCCTCTTTGGTTGTACTTATATCTCATGTACTCAGATATTATTGTATAAGTCTTGGTTGTTATCCCAGGCAAAATATGTATGTGGGATCCATTATCATGTTTTTATCTGGCCCATGTTTATGCCAGCATGTACTATATAGTTCAGTCCCTTATTTACTGGATGCATTATTCTTTGTACTTTGTCTCGACGGGCATAGGTATGCCTCCCCCGCCTCTTGTAGCATAGGTACTCAATCATAAAAGAGACTTGTCACACCTGTAAGTATCGCCTCCTCAGGGTCTTTTCCTCTAGCGCTTTGGTCCTAACAGAAAGTAAATATCAGAACATGAAAGGAAACTAAGCAATTGTGAGCTCTATTGCCTCAAACTTAATCTAATTGGAAAATAGATGAATCTACCTTCTTGAGAATTTTTAGGAAAATAAATATTACATAGTCATTCTATCATTGATGCTAAGAAAACATTCATGAATTAGTTCTACAATACTGATTTAAAAGTTTCAACACAATATTAATCTACTCAGGAAATTGACAAGACTGAGTAAAGAATTAAACTAAAATAACTAACGTAAAACCTCCTCCTGTGTAGGGGCCCTCTGCGACAGAATTGGTCGAGATCCTAGCTGATTATATACGCATTAAGCAGATATTGGAACCATGAACACGATCCTTGTATTATGAAAAGAACAGAGTTTAAAGCAATACACAACATTTCATAAATTACAACTACTGTTCGGCCTTTGCATAACCGGTATTTAAATAAAATAAAATGTAACTGTGATGAGATAATTACGCCTACAGATGGCTATTCTAACCGAAACATAGAATTAGATTCTAACTAGTTAACTCTTGATTTTATACGTTAGATAAAATCAAGAGTTCTTCACTCTCAGCTTACGTCCTTTGACCGGACTTTGACCACAATCACAGGCACCCTTTTCTGTCGATTTCGATCAAGTAGATAGGAAGAAATCCACGTGTGAATCATTCTGGAGATGCCCATATGGCTCGTTCCTCTATTTTCTCCTTGAAAAATATCAAACAATAAAATTAGCTCTGGAAACAACGATTAGCTGCAGAATAGGCTATGTTCTATAGCTAAGTTACAAAAATCCATTCAAATAACAAGAACATCAGAATATAACATAGAAATCATTTAAATGCATTCTCTGAGATAAAACATGACATTTATCATTGATTGGAGTGTATGGAATTATGAGAAGGTAAGGAAAAAGTGATGATAAATAATGTCAGAGAAAGGAAAATTTTGAGGCTCAACATACCCCCACTAAGAAGTCATTGCATGTCCTCATGCAATTTACCAAAAATGTGAAATTCCCTCTCCTAATGCATTTATTCAGACACTTCTACTAATACATCTATTTTTCTCCTTTTGATTTTCTTTGAAGTGATTGCCATCCTAGGCTTCCTCATAAGGAGTTTGTATTTGAGATTGATGACTGCCTTATTTAGTGATTTCTTCTTTCTTTTTAACTTCATGTTATTTTTGTACCACAGTCCTAAGTGCAGGATGGTATTATCACTAATCACTTTCTCCAATTTTTTATGTTGATTTAAAGCTTCATTCTCCTGTTTAATATGCCTATTCAATATCTATAGTTCATATATTTCTTGTTTTAAGACTATCAACTAGATGTTCTTGTGGATTGATAGGAGGTTCTTGAGTCACTACTCATTTCTCTTCTCCAGTGACTCTATGTAATCATATATCTCTTGTTGTACTGGGTCTATGCATGGAGATATTCTGCTGGGACTACCTTCAAAATTATGTATAGGAGAATTTTCAGGGCTATGTGGAGGAGAAATATTGATGGGAGATTGTATTGGAGGTTCTTCCTCTAAATTTACAAACTCTGTCTCTTGTGGTAGTGTTTGCTTCATTGAACCTCAAATTCTAGAGCTCCTTCTCAGCTGTAGAGGATTTACGTTTTCTTCAATTGTAACCTTGCTCCTATTTTCTATTTTACCTCATGTCTTAACTTCACCTTGCTTCTTGTTCTTTGTCAGTTCTGCAAGGGTGAGCTCTTCATCATTTTGCTAAAGTGGAGATGCAGGTCTATCTTCCATTCTTGTGTCAATCTTGTTTCTTCTATTTTTTCTGGTCTTGTATTCTTTAGGCAGCTCTGGTTCATCTTGGAAATGGTTCTTGATAAGAAATTTCTCCCAAGAATCTCCTATACTTTTCAAATGAAGTTCAAGAAGTATTTTTACCAACCCATGATGGCGCATAGTATTATCTATAAACTGAATTATCTTTTGCACGTTTGTAGAAATTCTTTTTAAGTTATATAGTAGAAATAAGGGAAGATTTATTTCACCATTCTCTAAGGAATTCATCAACAATCGAATATGATATACATACATGCAGCCAAATCGGCCTTCATAGGTGATAAACTTCTACAGAATTAAAAGCATGTTCCTCCATTTGTTCTTGAGTGCTGAGATAGGAATACCTATTCTGAAAACATAAGTATCCATACCTAGATTTTTTAGGACAACCATCCATGATTCACTGTGAAATTCTTTGTTTTTGAACCACCTTTCGCCAACCCTTGGGAGTTCTGTGGCTTCAACTATGAATGCCTTATTTACTTAGAACTTGATGTCTCCTATTTCAAATTTTGTCCCATCAAAAGACCTCAAAAAAGACTTAGTGATCTATTTGTGGAAGCCATCAAATTTTTCTATAAACTTGAGCCATTTAGCCTTCTGCAACATATCCTTGATCTGAGGATATCCCTCCATATATTTTATTCCCACTGGTTCTGACCTGACTATCAAGCCCATGTCTTATGTTGTGAAGAGTCTAGCCTTCATAATTATCCTTATCTATTATGAATTGAATTGGATTACGGATCTGATGAAGGATGTCGAGGGTTTGTAGGAATGAGTGAGATGGATTGGGGTTTTGAAGAAACATAGATGGATATGTTATGACAACAAGTCATGACCGTTAATCATAAATGGGGGAGTCCATTGTGGACCATTATGAAACATAATGCGGATGATGTGGTCGATCTATGACATGATGGAAGTCCCAATCAAATCAAATGATGACATGTCGAGGTAGCATATTATTTTCTATGTTATACATGCTAATGTTTTGACCTTGCTATTTAAATAGATTTTTGCAACTTTACCTTTAGAACTAACCTTTCATTGTCATTTCTTTGGTGTTGATTCTTCAGGTATCTTTTAGCATGGTGGTCTTCAAATGTAGTCCTTCAATTCCTTGTATTCATTTTTTTTTCTTCAGTAGGCTGTACAAATGTGTCAAAGCTGCAAAATGGAATATAACTGTAGAATGGAATGTAACTGCAGAATGTGGAATCATCTGTAGAATGAAATATTAGTTGCAGAATGGAATGTAGCTGCAGAATGGAATATCAGCCACAAAATGGAATGTAAATGAAAAATTGAATGTAGTTCTGTACTACTTCTTATTGTAGAAAATAAAGGGAACAAAGATTTTTGGGATTTTTTAGAAATGGAATGGAAAATATAAGATGTCAGAATTTCTTATTTTCATCCTATATTTTCTGTATAAGGATGCCAATCATTGATTGGTTTTCATACTTATACAATTATTTATTTATTTTTAGGTAGGAAAAATAAAATCTAAGTTGGGGAAAAAGAAGGATTATTCTTCACTAACTTCATATCAGTATTATCTTGGAAAATATTGATAAACTCTTCTCTTGAAATTGGCTTATGATATACTTTCAATCGATTTCCATTCACAAGAAGGGGTATCTTTTCTTCATCAATTGTCCTTATCCTGACTACACCATTGTCAAAGAATTTTTCAATCTCGTAAGGCCCAAGCCAATGAGTCTGAAAATTTCCTTGAAAGTCTTTGAACTTTGAATCGAACAAAAGTGTCCAATCCCCTGCTTGAAAATTTTCCTCCTTGGTATATTTATCATGCCATTTGGACCTTTGCTGCTGAACTATACTGGTTCTTTGAACTGCATCTTGCCTGATTTCACAAGCTCATTAAGTTGCTCTAATCTATGCTTCTGGGCTTCTGATAAATAAAGTCCCAATTGGACTACCATCTTGAAGGTTTGAATATAAAATTATATAGGAAACATGACTTGCTTCCCATAAACAATTTCATTGGGAGTATGTCTTGTTGTATTCCTCCATGTGGTTCTGTAGGCCCATAAGGCTTTAGGAAGCCTCTCTGCCCAATCTCTTTTGTGTAGATGTACAGTCTTAGTGAGAATTCCTTATATCACTTTATTGGTAGACTCTACTTGACCATTTTCCTATGGATGATAAGGAGTGGATTTTCTGTCATTGATCTTGTAGTTTTCCACAAGATTTTTCACCAAATTGGATTTAAAATGGGATCCTTGATCTGTCACAATTTCTCTTGGAACACCAAAATGAGTGAAGATATCCTAAAAAGGAAATTTAACTACTGAATTTTCATTATCTAAAGGAAGTGCTTTAGCTTCTACCCATTTAGTGACATAATCAGTACATACCAAAATATATTTCCTTTGATTGGATGGTGGATTGATTGGTCCAACAAAATCCAAAGCCTATTTTTCAAATGGTTCGATGAGTACCTGAGGTTGTAATGGCATTTCATCTGAAGGAACAGGTTTCCCCATTCTTTGACAACTGTCACACCTTTTGACATATTCTTTGGTATCTTTAAGGATGGATGGCCAATAATACCCTAAATGAAGGATTTTATAAGCTGTCCTCTTATCAACAAATTTTCCACCACAGGGTTCATCATGACATGCTTTAAGAATCTCAAGCATTTCATCTTCTCGAACACACCTTTTGATAATGAGATCTAGACTTGTTTTATACAATTCATCATTAATCCATGAGTATAGTGCATTTATTTGAATATTTCTTCTTTTCTCTCTAGGAAACAAGTGTGAAGGTAACTTTCCTGTGACTAAGTAATTAGCAATATCTACAAACCAAGGAGTTTTATTATTTATTGCAAAAATGTATTCATTAGGAAACTTATCCTCAACTAAAGTATCATTTTTGACATTTTGAATTCTAGACAAGAAATAAACAACTCTATTTTGTTCTCCAAGTCGGTATAGAATGGTGATATTGAATTCTTGCAGGAGTAATAACCATCTTGTGACTCTGCCATTAATAAAAAAATTATTTATTAAGTATCTAATTGCAGAGTGATCTGTATGAACAAAGTGTTGTGTCTCAATCTAGTCTCCTAAACTGAGTTCATTTAATTGTCAACCAGGATTTGTAAACTGCTGAAGTGAAATGTACCATATGTACCTAGGTGCTTGTTTCCTAGTGCGTTGTGTGTAGTGCTTTGTGATGTTTTGGTCTTTTATGTTGATTTATGATGTTTTTGGTCTTTTGAAGTTTTGTGTTTACAATGAAAGTGCCTAGGAAACTAATGAAAAGAAATTGGTGGTCAAAAACACAGTTGAGCCTAATGTATGGAATGGAAAATGTAATCAAAAACACTGAAGCAACATCTAAACTATGACTGAATAGAAACAAGAGCTTAATGATGACAAATGACACAAACTAGACTTTGAGAAATGATCACTAAATATGCAAGTTTTCTAACTAGATAGTTAGACACTAATCATGATGCAACATTCTATTCTAAGCTCATCTATTTCATGACTAATTCCTAGTTCTATTCTGCAATTTCAATTGAAGGTCAGAGTCTATACTCCAAGAGTCATTGGTTTCTTTTCAGGGTAGTTCTGTTGAGGAAGAGCTCTGTTTATGGTGAGGAATTTGCAGATATATTTCAGACCTTGTAATGATGTTATCTTATGTTCCTAAGGTTATGGATCACTGGTGGTTTTCAGAACAAAAAGATATTTGTAAATAATGAAGGCTGTCTTATGAATCCTATCAACTAAAGTGATCTACTGTGCAAAGGGTGACAATGTGACTATGAGATGTAAGTGCAATGAATTAATTTAAACATGAGCTTAAGATGCTTCTGAACTAGAACAATGTTAACTATAAGCCATCATCAAACTTTGAAACAAAGTAACTGGACATGAATTAAATGCAAAATGAAACTCCGGAGCATTCTAATTATCATGCACTATTCTATGAAGTTACACAATCGATTTGTTCATCATGAGTGATATTTTGGAAAAGTTCCTTCTTGTGGAAGAGGTAGAACAATTTTGACTGTGGACTTGTATGCAATTGAAAGCAAATGAACTGAAAGCAAATGAAACTAAGTTGTCACATCACAGTCATTTCTTGAAATTCTTAAGGATGTCTTGGAAGAATTTCTTCTTGTGGAAGAGTGATTAGGACAAGTGCAATTGTGATAGTGAAGACTAAAAACTACAACTAATTCCTATGATACTATAGCTATTCATCATTCATTGTTATGATTTATTGGAAGGATGTCTTCTTGTGAAAGAACTGGAATGAATATAACTACAGTATCTAGTTAAAAACAAATACAACTTCTATCCTACAGTACCATAGTCATTAAACATTCATCATTTTAATTTATTGGCAAAGTGTCTTCTTGTGGAAGAAGCTGGAGCAGAATATTAAACTCTGGTGGCTAGTTAAAAACAGATACAACTCCTATCCTACGGTACCATAGTCATTAAACATTCATCGTTTTGATTTATTGGCAAAGTGTCTTCTTGTGGAAGAACTGGAACGAATTATGGCTACAGTAGCTAGCTAAAACAAATACAAATCTAACTGATATCTTACAATACCATAGTCATCAATCATTCATCATTCTGATCTGTTGGAAGAATGTCTTCTTATGGAAGAACTGGAACGAATACGACCACAGTATATAAAACACAGCAACTACTAATTCAATATGCAAAATGTAAAGACAGCTAGGAAAAACTTATCTAGTTTACGCTAAGGAAATCCGTTCAAGGGGCAGGGGCCCTCTACCACTTGACGGCATTCGACTTCACAATTAAATCATGCCTTCAAGATAATTTTGTCTGCTCCATTAACGATGCAATAGTTTGAACATAATGCTCTGTGTCTTAAAAGACGTAACACAGAGTTTACACAAAATCTAGCAGCAAATCTAATACAAAATTTCTAACTAAGCTCTCGGCCTACTCAAGAGTTTATAAAGTAAATGCAAGTAACAATAATTACAATAATTTAGGAATGATGTCTTCCTTATCCAAATCATCTTAGGAGTCTTTGAGGTGGCGGCGTGAAGGAGAAAAGACACCTGGACTGTGACAGTCCTAGTAGGAGTCTTCCTTCACAAATGTGTTCACACGTGCATAACCGTACCCAGAATTCATTTCCTATTCCATGACGAGCAACACACCATGTAGGCACGACGTGGATCATGCCCATATGCGTTTTTCCTCAAGAGGCCACCTGGAACATGCTCAAACATAAAGGTAGCTGCAGAATCGCCGGTTAGCTACAGAATGCCTGCATTCTGCAGCTAGTTCCGGTCAAAATGTCTAACAATGGCAATAATCACAAAATTCAACAAGTCAGTTATGTAAACCATTCTAGAAGTAATTTTAACTATTTTTATTGATCAATTGGGTTTAAAATGGAAATGGACAAGGGAAAAATGAGGTAAAATGAGGTGAAGGAAAGCACAAATTTGAGGCTCAACATACCCCCACTGTTGTCTCTTTGCATGTCCTCATGCAAATTATCCTATGAATTCTGAGGCTTCTGCAAGGACATCTAATCCCCTTCTTCTCCTTTGTCTGAATGTTAGAGGCCTTCTGGGTTTCCTGATCACAAGTTTGAACATGAGGTTTGTGAGTGCCCTGATCAACTTTTTGTTCCTTGTCTTCATCTTCTCGTTGGTCCTCTCCACTTTGTCTATATGCAGGGATAAGGTTGAGTTCATGTCAGCCTTGAGCTTGATTTGATCTTTGAGAATTTCATTCTCATTTTTGATGTGTCTATTCAACAATTCCAACTCATACCTATCCCTCCTCAATATATCAATTTCAGTTAGTGGAGGACTGGGGGTTCTCTCTTCTCTTTCTGAAGTTGTTCTCTCTAAAGTTTCCACATAATCATAGATTTCCTGTTGAGCAGGATCAATCTCAGGGGTGCCTTCATAAAAATATTCATCATCATACTCTTCCATAGATGTTTCTTCATCTTCAATATTGATTACCCCTGTTTGTTTGATTGATGTTTTCTTCAGTTTTCCTTTTAATCTGTGGCTTCTCCTAAGTTGAGAGGAACCCTCCCTTTTTTCTATAACAGATTCCTTGATTACCTTCTCTGCCTTGAGTTGACTCTTGATTCTAGTCAACTTCTCCAAAATGACTTCTTCACTGCTTTCTTGAACCGGTTTGTCAATTTTACCTTTTGGAGTCCTCCATCTCCTACTTCTTTTTGTGGCCTGTGGTTCAGGTGATAGTTCTTTTGCTTCCTCAAAATGATTTCTTATTAAGAAATCATCCCATGTATCATTTGATTTAGATAGATGATGCTCAATTAAAATTTTGACTAACCCATGATGATATAGGGTTGTTTCCAAAAACTGAACTCTTCTCTGAACACAGGAAGCCATTTTCTTCAGACTTTGATACAAGAAATATGGTAAATTCAAATCTTCTCCTAGAAAATGCAACATTAGTCTCATATGGTAGACATAAAATGTCCCATACCTACCCTCACATGTAACAAATTTTTTGTAAAAGAAGTAGTATATTCCTCCATTTGCTCTTCAATGCTGTACTGGGAATTCCCTTCTTGAACACACTAACATCCATGTTTGGTGATTTTAGGATTTGTTTCCATGAGTCATTATGGAATTCCCTATTTTTAAACCATCTTTCCCCAGCTCTGGATAATCCTGTAGCCTCTGCTATAAAAACTTCATTAACAGTAAACTTAACATCTCCTATTTCAACCTCAGTGCCTTGGAATGATCTAGCAAATGTTTTGGTGACTTCCTTATGGCAACCATTAAATTTTTCCAAGAATTGAAGCCATCCTATTTGTTGTAACATCTCCTTGCATTGTGGGTAACCTTCTAAATATTTTGATCCCACAGGCTCAGTCCTTACGATGAAACCCATGATGTTTTTCAATATCAAATTAACACTCTACCCACAAAACAATGTCTTTTACTTTCGGACTAAAATGGCTTCAAGCTCTAAATAAAAATGGCTTCAATTTTGGAAGAACATACCTTTGAAATAGCTACAGTCTTAAAAATCTCTGGTTTGTATGCCTCTGTTTGAAAAATACCTTCGAATCCTCGGACTGATGTACTTCTATTGAACTTTGGAATGATATGGAAGCAATTTCAATTTTCGAGCTAATGTGTCTCTGATAGACAGTGGTAGATGATTTCAAGTTTCTTTTTGTGCAATACCTCCGTCCTTGATAACAGAAATACTTCAAACTCAATCACTGAAAAACACTTCTGTTTCTAGTAACAACAGACTTCAAACTCAACCTCTGTCTCTGATAGCAAATGGTATGCTTCAAATTCAACACTACAGCCTCTCTGTCTCGGGTAACAACAACTTCAAAACCAGTCACTACCACACCTCTGTCTTTGGTAATAACAGACTTCAAACTTCAATTACTACCACACCTCTGTCTTTGGTAGCAAAGTTTTCAATTTTTAGCACCTCTGTCTTCTGGTAGCAACAGGCTTTAAACTCTACACGGCCACAATTCTGTGTTGACAGTGCAAATGCTCCAAACTTTGTTCTCAGTAATATGCTCTCTGTTCAGTGAGTTCTCACACCGTTATGCTTCCAATGTACCTCTTCTGTTCTGCTCCTGATGATAATAATGCTTCTGCCTTCGGAATGGAATACTGGCTACGGAATGACGTTATGGCAAATGGTCACGGCATAAAGTGGTGGAGTGAGGTGGAGGATTGCATTAATGATTTGAGGAGACGGCGGAGGATTTACGACGGCAGGAAAAATCTTCATCATTAAAGAACTTGGTTAAGAGTCATGGGAATTTCAAATGATTTGGCCGTTCCACCGCTCAAATGCTATTGGATAGAAAATTTGAATTGGAAGATTTAATACAAAGTCTGTAGAGGGTTTTGTTTGGTGTTTGATCAATAAAATAATTAAAACAACTTTTTGAATAATCCACAACTAAACTATGCTAAATTTTCATGAATTACCATCGTAATTTAAATTTGTTACCTCTGCCCTTTATTTGATGTTTGTGTAGCCTTTGTCTTCTCTGCTCATCTTTGGAGGAATCTTTCACAATTTTCTTGATATTTTTGATTCATGAATTCACTGGATCACTTTGTTGTAATTCTGATGTCTGCTGGTTGATTCCTTCAGGGTTTATAGCTGCCAAAAAGACTGTCGGGCTGCAGAAAAGGTGATCAGTTGCAGAATGTCCACTGAGCTGCAGAATGTTCCTGTAGAACACTTCAAACATGAAAATGAAATGTTTCTGGAGAATGGGTGAAATGTTTATGAAAATGGATTAAAATGGATGATGGATTATGAAATGGATAATGGAATAAGAATGGATTCAGTTCATGGAATGAAGGAACATAAGGGCTGTACTGCAATTCATGGCATATTTTTTTTTTTTTTCACTTGCAGCAAGATATCAAATTCTATGTTTTGACATGAAAATGAAGTGAATGGAAGATGGAGTGAAATGAATGGAATGGAATGGAGTGAAATGTGAATGATGGATGAGATGAAGTATGGATGGATAGTGAATGGAGTGAAATGAAATGAATCATAAGTACTATGGCACTGAACTTATGATTTTTATAACAGCTGCTTAGAAACAAAAATGGGAAAAGTTAGAGTGTCAGAGAGACTCTGATTTTCACCCTATCTTTTCTGTATAAACATGCCAATCGGTGATTGGTTTTCATGTTTATACCTTTATTTTTTATTTTTTTTTTTTTTTTTTTTTTCAAAAGAGAAGTGCTTCAGAAAATTTAATCAAGTTGATGAAGAAGAGAGATTCTTCTTCATTAAATTCACATCATTGTCTTCTTGGAACTTCTTGACAAACTCTTCTCTTGAGAGTGGCTTGTGGTATAGCTTCAGTCTATGACCATTCACAAGAAAAGTGACCTCCTCTTCATCTATAGTTCTGATTTTTACTGCCCCATTATCAAAAATTCGAACAATTTCATATGGACCAAGCCAATGTGTCTGAAATTTCCCTTGAAAATCCTTGAATTTTGAATCAAACAAGAGAGCCCAATCACCCTCTTTAAATTTCTTCTCTTTGATATACTTGTCATGCCATCTAGCCCTTTGCTGTTGGACTAGACTTGTTTTCTGAACTGCATCTTATCTGATCTCATCCAATTCATTAATTTGCTCCAGTCTATGCTTTTGTGCCTCCGTTAGATCAAGTCCTAGCTGAACTGCCATCTTGAATGTTTGAATTTGGAACTCTATAGGAAACAAAACTTTCTTTCCATAAACAAGCTCATAAGGAGTATGGCCTGTTGTGTTTCTCCATGTAGTTCTATAGGCCCACAAGGCTTCAGGAAGCCTATCTACCCAATCTCTTCTATGTAGATGAACAATCTTTGTTAGGATTCCTTCAATGACTTTATTAGTGGATTCCACTTGACCATTTGCTTGTGGATGATAAGGAGTAGATGTTCTATGTCTGATTTTGTACTTCTCCATTATTTGCTCCACTAGCCTTGATGTAAATTGAGCTCCTTGATCTGTAACAATTTCCCTTGGGACACCAAAACGAGTGAAAATATCCTCAAAAAGAAAAGTAACTAGAGATGATTCATTAGCAACAAGTAATGGTTTAGCTTCTACCCACTTAGTAACATAATCAGTGCAAACTAATATGTATTTCTTTTGTCTTGATGGAGGACTAATAGGTCCTACAAAATCCAAAGCCCATTTTTCAAAAGGTTCAATGTGTACTTGAGGTTGTAATGGCATCTCACCTGAAGGAGAAGGTTTCCCTACCCTTTGGCAACTGTCACACCTTTTGACATACTCCCTTGCATCTTTAAACAAAGATGGCCAATAATATCCTAAATTAAGGATCTTATAGGCTGTCCTCTTATCTGCAAAGTGTCAGCCACAAGGTTCATCATGACATGCCTTGAGAATTTCAGGCATCTCATCTTCACGAACACACCTTCTAATGATCAAATCTGAACCTGTCTTGTACAACTCATTAGCGACCCATGAATATCTTGCACTATCATTAATGATTTTCCTTTTATCCCTTGCATTCATAATTGAAGGAAATTTTCCTGAAACTAAATAATTAGCAATATCAGCAAACCATGGAGTTTGAGTAGAAACTGCAAAAAGATATTCATCAGGAAATTGATCTTCAACAGGAGTGTCATCTTTGATATTTTGAATTCTAGACAGGAAGTCAGCCACAGTGTTTTGTTTTCCAGGCCTATCTAGAATAGTAATGTTGAATTCTTGCAATAATAACAACCATATTATAACTCTACCATTAGTGATTGATTTATTCATTAAATATCTAATGGCAGAATGATCAGTGTGAATAAAAGTTTCATAGCCGGTTATATAGTGTCTAAATTTGTTAATGGCATGAACAACAGCTAAAAACTCTTTTTTAGTTACAGTATAGTTTAACTATGCAGGAGTCAAATTTTTACTGATATAATAGATGGCATAGGGAATTAAATCTTTCTGTCCCAATACTGCTCCCAGAGCTGTATCGGAAGCATCTGTCGAGATATGAAAAGGTAACTTCCAGTTAGGTCCCCTTAATATAGGTGCTTCAGAAATTTTGGTTTCCAGGGTTTCAAAAGCTAACTGGAAATCAGAAGTCCACTTAAATTCACAATCTTTGGTGAGTAATTTGAAGAGAGGAGATGCTATTTTGGTGAAGTTTTCTATAAATCTCCTATAGTACCCTGTAAATCCTAGAAAACTTCTTACATCTCTTTGACAACTTGGAATGGATAGGTTAGAAATAACTTCAACTTTCGCTTCATCAACTCTAATCCCATCCCCTGAAATGTGGTGCCGTAAAACAATACCTTCAGTGAACATCATAAAACATTTTTCATGACTAAGAGAAAGGTTTGCTTCTTGACATCTTTTTAAGACCTTTTCCAAGTTTTCTAAAGCCTCTTCAAATGTATCCCCATAAACTGTAAAATCATCCATATACAACTCTACACAGTCATGTATCAGATCAGAAAAAATTCCTAATACTGCCCTTTGGAATGTTGCAGGTGCATTGCACAATCCAAATGGCAATACTCGGTAGGCATAGGTACCCCAAGGACAAGTAAATGTGGTTTTATCCATGATTTGTCTACTCATGATATTTATTGCTGCTCCTAAGTCAATGAGTGTGTTTTGAATTTCAATTCCATTGATGTGAATTTTGACAACTGAATTTCTTGGGTCAAGGTACTTTGGAATAGTAGTCTTACCCATCATAATGTCTGCTATTTGTCCTACCAGTTGAATTTTCTTGGTTTCTCTTATTCTTTTCTTTGTTGTCTTCATACTCAACTCCTTTATTGTTTTGGCTAAAATTGGGATTTCCTTGATGGCTTGCAATAATGGAATTTTAATGCAAACATTTCTCAATTCATCCAAGAAATCATAATTAGGCACCATTATTTATTTTTCTACACCTTTGTCAATTTGTAATCTTTCCGGAAAAGGAGGTATAGAAGTAGATGTGGATGGTTGCTCTAATACTGGAGTTGGGCTTATTGGATCTTTTTGTTTCAGTTTTTCAATGTTTTGGCCTTGAAAGGATGTTTCTTCCTCAAGAATTTTATTAACCTGTAGGGAGTCTTCCTCAGAATTATCTTGTTCTTGTATGATCACAGAAGGTTTCCTCTTCTCAAGTATCCTTCCAGACCTAAGTTGAACATCACTAAGGTCTAGAGGAGTAATTAAATAAGTTGGAAATTGTTGTCCTTCTATCATGTATGTATTCTAAGGATTCTTATTATTGGGGTTTGGTATGGGCTGAGCTGGTAATTGATTGGATTTTTGAGGGAATGGTAATGGAAGTGGTTGATTTTGATGAGGTTGGTTCAGATGATGTTGTTGAAAATTTTGTTGAAGATTTTGAGGAAAATTTTGTGGATATGGCGGATAGGATGGTGGATACTGATAATATGGAGAGTATCTTCCATAGGGACCTTGTGATCCTTGTGCCCAAGCTTGAGATTGATTTTGAAATTGGGGCCAAGGTTGTTGCCAAGAATTCCAAGGTGGAGGTTGATTATACATTTGATCATGAAATCCCTGTGTCTGAGATCCCTGCCAAGGTCTTCTAGATACAAAGTTAAGAGATTCTGTGGAATCTGTAGGAGTTTCTTCTTGAAAAATAGCCTTGAGACCGGGAAGAGAAGGACAATTCTTGGTCTCATGTTTCTCAGAACAAATAACACAGGTTTCTACAACTTTTACATCTAAAGGACACTCTCTCAAGGCATGTTTCTTTCTACATTTGGGACAAAAGATTGCCAAGGCATCGGATTCAGCCTTTTGCTTGTTTTGTATCTTGAGGGTGTCTATTTGTTCACTAAGACTCCCTAAGATGTCAGATTTAAAATCATCAAGCATGTGTCCTATTTCTGATCTACTTACTGTCCCAGAAGCAGATTTACTTGCTCTTGCAAGAGTAGGATCTCTTGGACCTTTGACGGTTTTGGATTTCCCTCTGGAAAGTTTGATACATAACTCAGATATTTCAGGTAATGTGAGTTGTGATATATCCCCTTTTCCCATCATGTTAAGGATATCCAACCATTCATCCCTAATGGTTTTCAACAAAAGAGCTTTTAAAGTGTCTTGATCTAGGTTTTCCATTTGTGCCCTTTTATGTTGTATTTAAATCTTTCCAACAAATCTTCTAAGTTTTCATCTTCTTTTTGTAACATCTTGAACACTTCTTCCTTATGATTAACCGGCATACAATAATCCAAGTATCTCTCTATAAATGCTTGTTTCATGTCTTCCCATGTCCTAATGGAACTACTGCTTAAGCTCATAAACCACTTCAATGCTGCTCCTTTCAGAGTTGAAGGAAATAATTTCAATTTTTGGGCATCTTGAAGGTAGTCATAAGTCCTACACAGTACTTCAAATTCGAATAAGAAAGTTTCAGGATCCTCAGTTTTAAGTCCATAGAAGTTCGGAAGGACAGAAGGTGAAATGTTTTTCATGGTTATATTGGTTTCTCCATCAAGTATAGGGAACCCAAAAGAGCTTCCTATTCTACCTCTTCCTCCATCTGCACCTCTACCTCCTCTTCCTCCTTCTCCTCTACCTCTACCTCTACCTCCTCCAAATGTGTTTTCTCCATTAACAACTCCTCCTCCTCCTTCTTCTGCCATGGTTGACTCTCCTGTGGAAGTAGAAAGATTTGTATCCTCAACAAAAAAATTTGGATCCTCTTCTATGGCAGGTTCAATGGATGAAGTGGAAGGTTTCTCTAATGGAATAGGTGACCTTAGATCTTCTAGAAGTCCAGGATCAGTAAAGGATGGAAGATGGGTTTGAGTTGAAGGTGTACTAGTTATGGATCTAGATGAAACAAATGGTGTTCTAGATGTCAAACTTCTGCCTCTGCTGCTTATAAATCTTCCCCTTGAATCTCTCTCCCTACGCATAAAATTGTTTTTGGATGCTAAGAAACAAAGGTTACCTAGTTTTCACTTCCCTGGCAACGGCGCCAAAATGTTGGGTCTCAATCTAGTCTCCTAAACTGAGTTCATTTAATTTTCAACCAGGATTTGTAAACTGCTGAAGTGAAATGTACCATATGTACCTAGGTGCTTGTTTCCTAGTGCATTGTGTGTAGTGTTTTGTGATGTTTTGGTCTTTTATGTTGATTTATGATGTTTTTGGTCTTTTGAAGTTTTGTGTTTACAATGAAAGTGCCTAGGAAACTAATGAAAAGAAATTGGTGGTCAAAAACACAGTTGAGCCTAATGTATGGAATGGCACATGTAATCAAAAATACTGAAGCAACATCTAAACTATGACTGAATAGAAACAAGAGCTTGATGATGACTTCTTAAACAAATGACACAAACTAGACTTTGAGAAATGATCACTAAATATGCAAGTTTTCTAACTAGACAGTTAGACATTAATCATGATGCAACATTCTATTATAAGCTCATCTATTTCATGACTAATTCCTAGTTCTATTCTGCAATTTCAATTGAAGGTCAGAGTCTATACTCCAAGAGTTATTGGTTTCTTTTCAGGGTAGTTCTGTTGAGGAAGAGCTCTGTTTATGGTGATGGACTTTGCAGAGATATTTCAGACCTTGTAATGATGTTATCTTCTGTTCCTAAGGTTATGGATCACTGATGGTTTTCAGAACAAAAAGATATTTGTAAATAATGAAGGCTGTCTTATGAGTCCTATCAACTAAAGTGATTTACTGTGCAAAGGATGACAATGTGATTATGAGATGTAAGTGCAATGAATTGATTTAAACATGAGCTTAAGATGCTTCTAAACTAGAACAATGTTAACTATAAGCCATCATCAAACTTTGAAACGAAGTAGCTGGACATGAATTAAATGCAAAATGAAACTCCGGAGTGTTCTAACTAACATGCATTATTCTATGAAGTTACACAATCGGTTTGTTCATCATGAGTGATATTTTGGAAGAGTTCCTTCTTATGGAAGAGGTAGAACAATTTTGACTGTGGACTTGTATGCAATTGAAAGCAAATGAACTGAAAGCAAATGAAACTAAGTTGTCACATCACAGTCATATCTTGAACTTCTTATGGATGTCTTGGAAGAATTTCTTCTTGTGGAAGAGTGATTAGGACAAGTGCAACTGTGATAGTGAAGACTAAAAACTACAACTAATTCCTACAATACTATAGCTATTCATCATTCGTTGTTATGATCTGTTGGAAGAATGTCTTCTTGTGAAATAACTGAAATGAATATAACTACAGTGTCTAGTTAAAACAAATACAACTCCTATCCTACAGTACCATAGTCATTAAACATTCATCATTTTAATTTATTGGCAAAGTGTCTTCTTGTGGAAGAACTGGAACGAATATGACTACAGTAGCTAGTTAAAAACAAATACAACTTCTATCCTACAGTACCATAGTCATTAAACATTCATCATTTTAATTTATTGGCAAAGTGTCTTCTTGTGGAAGAACTGGAACGAATATGACTACAGTAGCTAGTTAAAAACAAATACAAATTTAACTCCTATCCTACAATACCACAGTCATTTAAACATTCATCATTTTAGTCTGTTGGAAGAGTGTATTCTTATGGAAGAACTAGAATGAGTACGACTACAGTATATAAAACAAAACAACTACTAATTCAATGTGCAGAACGTAAAGACAGCTAGGAAAAACTTATCTAGTTTACGCAAAAGAAATCCGTTCAAGGGGCAGGGGCCCTCTACCACTTGACGGCATTCAACTTCACAATTAAATCACGCCTTCAAGATAATTTTGTCTGCTCCACTAACAATGCAATAGTCTGAACATAATGCTCTGTGTCTTAAAAGACGTAACACAGAGTTTTACACCAAAATCTAGCAGCAAATCTACACAAAATTTCTAACTAGCTCTCGGCCTATTCAAGAGTTTTTAAAGTAAATGCAAGTAACAATAATTACAATAATTTAGGAATGATGTCTTCCTAATCCAAATCATCTTAGGAGTCTTTAAGGTGGCTGCGTAAAAGAGAAAAGACACCTGGACTGTAACAGTCCGAGTAGGAGTCTTCTTTCACAAAATGTGTTCCCACGTGCATAACCGTACACAGACTAAATTTCCTCTTCCATGACGAGCAACACACCATGTAGGCACGACGTGGATCATGCCCATATGCTTTTTTCCTCAAGAGGCCACCTGGAACATGCTCAAACATAAAGGTAGCTGCAGAATCGCCGGTTAGCTACAGAATGCCTGCATTCTGCAGCTAGTTCCGGTCAAAATGCTTAACAATGGCAACAATCACAAAATTCAACAAGTCAGTCATGTAAACCATTCTAGAAGTAATTTTAACTATTTTTATTCATCAATTGGGTTTAAAATGGAAATGGACAAGGGAAAAATGAGGTAAAATGAGGTGAAGGAAAGCACAAATTTGAGGCTCAACACAAAGGTTTCATAGCCGGTAATATAATGTCTAAATTTGTTGATAGCATGAACAATAACTAAGAATTCTTTTTCAGTTACAGTGTAATTTAACTTAGTGGGAGTCAAATTCTTGCTTGTGTAATAGATGGCATATGGAATCAAATATTTTGGTCCAAATACAATTCCCAGAGCTATATTTGAAGCATCTATTGAAATATGAAAATGTAATTTCCAATTTGGACCTCTTAAGATGGGTGCTTCAGAAATTTTTGTTTTTAAAGTTTCAAATGCCAATTTGAATTAGGATTCCAACTGAATTCACAATCTTTGGTAAGTAACTTGAAGAGTGGGGATGCTATTTTAGTGAATTTTTCTATAAATCTCCTATAATATCCTGTGAATCCTAGAACAATTTTAACATGCTTTCGACAACTTGGAATTGATAACTTGGAGATGACTTCAACTTTAAATGTGTCAACTTTAATTCCATATCCTGAAATGTGATGTCCTAAAACAATCCCTTTATTAAACATCATAAAGCATTTTTCATGACTTGATGAAATATTTTCCTCTTTACATCTTTTAAAAACCTTTTCCAAATTCTCTAAAGCTTCTTCAAATGAATTCCCATAAACTGTAAAGTCATGCATATATACTTCTACACAATCATGTATTAGATCAGAAAAAATTCCTAGTACTGCCCTTTGGAATGTTGCAGGTGCATTGAAAAATTCAAAAGGAAGTCTTGGTAGGCATAATTTCCCCATGGAAAGGTGAATGTGGTTTTGTCTTGATCTTCAGGTGCTACTTGAATCCAATTGTAACCACTAAAACCATCCAAGAATGAGAAATACTTCTTACCTGCTAATGTATCCAATACTTGATCTATAAAAGGTAAAGGAAAATGATCTTTTAGGGTGACTTTATTCAAATCTCGATAGTCAATGAATACCCTCCACTTACCATTATTTTTGGGTACAATCACTAAAGGGGAAACCCACTTACTGTCTGAAATTGGGTAACTGAAGTTTACATTCAACAAATTTTGCAATTCTTCTTTCACAATTTCCCTAAGATTTGGATTCATCCTTCTTTGAGGTTATCTGATAGGTTTATAATTTTCCTCAATGTAGATGTGATGTATACAATTCTTAGGACTAATTTCTTTCATGTCAGTGTATTCCCATGCATATGCAGAAGAATTTTGTTGTAATGTTTTGATTAACTTTTCCTGTTGTGGTCTTTCCAAGTTTTTGTTTATGTTCAAATATTTTCCTAGAAAGATTTCAACTGTAGAGTTACCAAATTCTTCCATAGAGTATAGAGACATTTTCCTAGATGAAAAATATTCAATATTTCATTGTTATTGAAATTGATCATGTTCATATTATGAAGATGTTTCAAATTTTTCTATTGAATTTAAGATTTAACTATCTTCACTAATGCTTGAAATAGTAAAGAGAGGTTGTATATCATTGTCATCATCAATCCATTCTTCATCTTCTAACTTTGTGATTTTTCTTTTTCTTTTTCTGGAGGATATAGAGTGAATTTCTTTGTTGAGTTACCATAAGAGATGTACCTATCACCAGATCTATAACTAATGAAATCATCAGCTATAGCCAACCAACGTCTTCCTAATATTAGTGGATGTCCTCCTAGATTGTTCTTATGAGTTAAGATCATAAAATTGACAGGATACTCCCAAGAGTCTAAGGAGACTGAAATATCTTCTAATACACCATCTAGCTTGATTACAGATCTGTTTGCTAATTGCAGTAATGTAGGTGTATACAAAAGGTTAGGAAGTTTGAGTTTTTCCATGGTTTGTTTTCTCATGATGTTTATAGCTGCTCCTAAATCAATCAATTTATTTGGAATTTCAACACCATTGATATGTGTTTTTACAACTAGACTTCCTGGATCTAAATATTTTTGTATGGCAATTTTTTCCATCACTATGTCTGCAATTTTTCCTACTAGTTGAATTTCTTTTTATTTATTTTGTTTTTATTCCTGGTTTCTTCATGCTCAACTCTTTTATTGTTTTGGCTAGAATTGGAATCTCTTTAATGGCCTGCGAAAAAGGAATTTTGATACAGACATTTTTCAATTAATCTAGAAAATCATAATTGGGCAACATGATGTGTTTTTCTACCCCTCTATCAACTTGTAATCTTTCAGGAAAATGAGGGTTAGAAGTAAGTACTGATGGTTTCTCTATGATAGGAGTTGAGTTTATTTGTTCTTTTTGTTTTTCATTTTCAGAATTACGATTTTGAAGAGATGTTTCTTCCTCAAAACTTTTATTTAGCTGTAGAGAATCTTCCTCAAAATTATCTTGTTCTTGAATAACTATGGAAGGATTTTTCTTTTCTAGTATTCTACCAAATCTAAGTTGGACATCATTAAGATCTAGTGGAGTATTCATGTAAGTTGGAAATTATTTTCCTTCTATCATGTAAGTATTTTTAGGATTTTTATTATTGCGGTTTGGAAATGGTTGGGAAGGTAGTTGATTTGGTCTTTGTGGAAATGGTAATGAAAGTTGTGGATTTTGGTTTTGGAGCTGGGGCTATTGATTTTGTTGAGGAATTTGTTGGGGAGTATAGTTCTAATAGGATGGAGGATATTGGTAGTATTGAGAGTATCTACCATAGGGATTTTTCATTCCTTGTGCCCAATATTGAGATTTAGGCCAAGGTTGTTGCCAAGTATTCCAATTATTTGGTGGGGGCTGAGTGTACATTTGGTTGTTAAAGCCTTGAGTTTGTGGCCCCTGCCATGGTCTTCTAGAGACAAAGCAAAGAGACTGTGTTGGATTTGAAGTTTTTTCTTCTTGAAAAACAAACTTAAGACTTGGAATTGAAGGGAAACTCTTAATTTCATTATTTTCTGAACAAATCACACAGGTCTCTATGAATTTTCCATCAAGAGGACATTCTCTTAAACCATGCTTCTTTCTACATTTAGGACAGAAAATAGATAAAGCATCAGTCTCAACTTTCTTCTTGTTTTGTAGTTTAAGGGTGTCTATTTGTTCACTAAGACTCCCTAAGATATCCGTTTTAAATTCATCAAGCATATTTCCAATTTCTTCTCTACTTACTGTTCCAATTGCAGATTTGTTCACTCTAGCAAGAGAAGGATCTCTTCGACTTTTCCCACTTTTTTCTTTTTCCCTTGAGAGATGAATACATAATTCAGAGATGTCAGGTAATGGGAGTTGAGAGATATCTCCCTTCCCCATCATGTTGAGAATATCTATCCTCTCATCTCTAATAACTTTTAATAAAAGAGCTTTTAAAGTATCTTTATCTAAATTATCCATTTTAGCTCTTTTTATGTTATAATTGAATATTTTAATTAAATACTCCAAATTCTCATCCTCTCTTTGCATAATTTTCAATACTTCATCCTTATGATTAATGGGTATGCAATAATCCAAATATCTTTATAAAAATGCTCTCTTCATGTCATTCCATGTCCTAATAGACTGTGTGACTAAACCCATGAACCATTTTAAACTTGATCCCGTTAGGGGAATTTTGATGTCTAAAATGGGCCTCCTAAGGAAATTATAAAATAATAGTGGAAAAAATAAAATAAGAATTGATCACATCATCAAATTTTTTAGTGAAAAAAGAAAAACCTATTTTTTCAACTTATCTCCTTATGGGTTTACTCAAATTTCGAGTGGGAACACTCGTTGGATGCATAATTTGATTCCTCATCCATTGAGTACCCATGTTGAATACTTTCGATGGACCCTTATACACGAAAAATGAGAAATACATTAAAAATGTAATTGCAACACGTTTTGTCATGTATTTCTCATTTTTCATGTAGTAGGGTCCACCGAAAGTATGCAGCATGGGTACTCCTTGGATGAGGAATTAAATTTTTCATCCAATGAGTATTATCGCTCAAAATTTGAGTAAAAATTTAGGGAGATAAGTTGAAAAAATATTTTTATTATTTTTATTAATTTTTAATCGTTTTACTTTTTTACCCCAAAAATGGTGAATCATCCCCCATGGTTGACATCATCATCTTGAATCTTATTGGTTCTTATAAAGTTGATTTTGGTTGTTCATTTTTCTTAGGAGGCCTATTTTAGACCTCAAAAGTTCTCTCATGTTTCAATGTTGAAGGAAATAACTTAATTTTTTGAGAGTCTTGTAAAATCATAAGATCTACATAAAACTTCAAATTCAAACAAAAAGGTTTCAAGATCTTCACTTTTTAATCCATGGAAATTTAGAAGGACATAAGGTAAGATATTTTTCATTGTGGAATTTGTATCTCCATCAATTATAGTAAATCCAAAAGAATTATAATTTTCCGTATTTCTTCTATCTTCTTCACCTCTTCTACCTCCTCCATTCCCTCTACCTCGTCCTCCACCTTTTCCTCCAAACAGTAAATTTTCTCCATTTAGAACTTCTCCTTCTCCTCTCCTCATTCTCCTCTTCCTACCATTATAGATTCTTCAGAGCTAATATAAGGTTCAATCTATAAGGTTAATTTCTCTTCCTATGGTTATTCTATTAATGGAATGTTGAAGAAAGGTACTTCTTCTTCTTCTCCACTAGGAATTTCTAACTCTTCAACTACAATGTGTTCCCCTATAGAGGTGAAAAATGCTATTCCATCTTTTGGAGATCTAGGATCTTCTTTCTCTAAGACTGCCTCAGTGGATGAAGTAGAAGATCCTCCTATTTAGATTTATGACCTTAAGACTTCAGGAAGTCTATGTCTAGTGAAGTATGGAATATGAGTTTGAGATGGTGGTGTATCACTACGTGGTCTAGGTGGAGTTAGTGGTGTTGTAGGAATTAAACTTCTGCCTTTAGCTATGAATCTACTCCTAGAATCTCTTTCCCTACACATATCATTTTTTTAGATGTAAGAAATGAGGTTACCTAATTACACTTCCTCGGAAACAACGCCAAAATGTTTGGCCAATTTAATGTCTTAAATTGTTCAACATAAATTATCAACCGAGGTTTTTAATCTGATGAAGTGTGGTGCACTATATGTGCTTATTTAACCTTCGTCTTACTTCGTTGTATGTATTTTTATGTTGTTTTTAGGGGTTTTTGTGCTTTATGTCTTAATGAAAATCTTAAGAAATGAAAACTATGAAAGGAATCAATTGAATCTAGTGAAATTTAGATCTGTAAAACTAACTTTGAAAGAAGGAAGAAAAGGAAGTGTTCTTAAGTTAAACTAACTTTCATAAAAATGAACCAAAAACTATTGAATGGTTAGAATCTGATCTGAAAACAGATGGCATATTCTAATGACTTCTAATTTAATATTAGTCCTATTCCATGGATATGAATCTTATAACTAAAAATTAAAATTGCAATGCTACTCTAGATGAAAGAAAATTCAAAGGATAACAACTAATGTATGTTCAATCACTCCAACATTCAATATGGAAGTATGATATAATCACCCTCTTGAAATGATGTACAAGAAACTGATTATACTTTAGTTTTGAAAATTTAAATCTAGGAAAGCAAGTAAAGCATGTAAATAAAAACTCAATAATTGCATAGGTTAAACATTTGAGCACCCAATTTGAAGTATGACAAGTCACCTTCTTGGCCTGAACTTTAGGAACATCCAATTATACAATTGACTGAGGATCTTAATCTAGAAAATAGTTTGAAAGCATGTAAAATGAAAGCTCAATGATTGCATAGGTTGAACACTCGAGCACCCAATTTGGAAGTATGACAAGTCACCTTCTTGGCCTAATCTTTAGGAACATCCAATTATACAATTTACTGAGGATTTGATCTAGGAAAGTAAATATCAGAACATGAAAAGAAACTAAACAACTGTGAGCTCTATTGCCTCAAACTTAATCCAATTGGAAAATAGATGAATCTACCTTCTTGAGATGTTTTAGGAAAGAAAATATTACACAGTCATTCTATCATTGATGCTAAGAAATCATTCATGACTTAATTCTACGATATTTATTTAAAATCCGCAATGCAATATTAATCTACTCAAGAAATTGACAAAACAGAGTAAAGAATTAAACTAAAATAACTAATGAAAAAAATCCTCTTGTGCAGGGGCCCTCTGCGACAGAATTGGTTAAGATCCTAGTTGATTATATACACTTTAAGCAGATAGTGGAACCATGAAAATGATCCTTGTATTATGAAAAGAACATAGTTTAAAGCAATACACATTGTTTCAGAAATTACAACTATTGTTCGGTCTTTGCATAACTGGTATTTAAATAAAATAAAATGTAACTGCGATGAGATGATTACGCCTACATATGTATATTATAACCGAAACATAGAATTATATTCTAACTGGTTAACTCTTGATTTTCTACGACAGATAAAATCAAGAGTTCTTCACTCTCGGCTTATGTCCTTTGACCAGAATTTGACCATGATCACATGCATCATTTTATATCGATTTCGATCAAGTAGATAGGATGAAATCCATGTGATAATCATTCTGGAGATGCCCATGTGGCTCGTTCCTCTATTTTCTCCTTGGAACCTATCAAACCATAAAATTAGTCGTGGAAACAACGATTAGCTGCAAAATAGGTTGCGTTCTGTAGCTAAGTTACAAAAATCCATTCAAATAACAATAACATTAGAATATAACATAGAAATCATTTAAATGCATTCCTTGAGATAAAACATGACATTATCATTGATTGGAGTGTATGGACTTATGAGATAGTAAGGAAAACATGACAAGAAAGAATGTCAAAGAAATGACAATTTTGAGGTTCAACTGTAGGAAATGACATCCTTGAACATCCAAGAATGGTATTTTCCCACCTTAGACACTAGGGATTCAACAAGAAGAAAATGATCCAGACTCATATTAGCCCCATCAACCCCATATATCCCATTCCTTCAAGTTGCATCAAGAGGAATAGGATGAATGTCGACAAGGTTTGAGTTAAGAAGAAGTTTGGAGATTACTAGAGAAAAAGGATTAGGATGAAAAAAATAACCTCACACTTCATTTAAAGAAGTCATGAAATTTAGGTCTCCCAAAAGGATGAGAGATTGTTCTATGAGAATACCACTATAGGAGATGAGATTCCATAAGCACTCCCTATCCTAGTAAGGCCCATAATATTGACAAGGATAACTTGTATATCTAGTCCCTTGAGAGACCCTTTCATAATAATTTCAAGTATAGAGGAATAAACTCTAAAAATATTATCTCAAGGATTCCACAACATCGAGAAGGCCCCTGAATGACCCACAACATCAACAACATAGATGCACCAGTCTAGACAAATTTTCAACAAATAATTTGGGGATTTTCAATAGAAACCATAGTTTCCGGAAAGAATATAATTGAAGGGCGATGTAAAGACACCAATATACGAAGAGTGAAAGCCTTTGTATCATCCCCAAAACTCCTGATATTAAACAACATTATAATCATGGTGAACCTTCATGAGAGGGCATCGATGCCCTAAGGACCCTTGAGGAGACAAGAATATTTGAAATCTCTTTGAAATGATCCCCCTGGATGGCACAATCGTGGGAGAGATCTTATTTATTAGGATTTTTATTGTGCACAGTAAAATTTTGGAAAGATTTAGTTGGGTCATCCAAATGAGTCACAGTGTACAAAGGAGAGGGGATTATGGATATGGTGGTAATATTAAGCGAGGATCAATAGGCAAGATCCAAAGAAGGGGAACTTGTCATTTTGAAAACCCTAGTGTGGGGTTCATAGTAGATAGGAAGGATGTTCTGAGAATAATATCCATTCATTGAAATAGGGGTTAGATCCAAGGGATAATTGAGAAAAATAGATAAAAATAACGAAGATCGAGAAATTCTCAGGGAAAGTAAGATAGGGATAATGCGAGAAGCCATAATTGTAGAGAGATATCTAAAGGAAGTAGGAGGAGAGTAAGAAAATGAATCTAGGGATATTCAGTGAGGCACTAGAAGGAGAATACACATCAGATGAATGTTTGGATGAAATGTTTTCAATACTATTATCACTCGGATTGAACCTCAAGCTGAGAAAGGCAATTTCGAGGTAACCTCAAACCACGTTGAGCCACGTATCTAGCCCTACTAGGCTAGGAGAGGGCTCTCTACGTATGAACCACAACCAAAATGACTGAGGAAAGAAGATATTAGGCTAGGTATAGTATCTTAGGGTTTTTTTTGAATTTTGATTGTGTAGGGTTTTGCTAGATCAGGAGGAGTCAAACAGCTAGGGTAAGGAAATTAGGTCAAAATTTGCAGGGTGTTCTATGGGGAAAGGTAAGTACAATGTTTAGCACTTTAGGGTTTTGATAATGGGATGGTTTAGACAGGTGAGGAGCTAGAAAGAGCACGGTGAATTCATGGTTTCTTTCTAAACTGAATAAAATTACAAATTATCAATGTTTACCCAAAACATAGCATAGAAATTATGAATTATGTTCATCTAACTAGAAAAGATTAATTTAATAGCAATGAAATGATGGATGAAGTAAAAAAAATTCTAACATATGAACACAAAAGAAGAAACTGAAACTAAACACAATACCACATGGATCCCATAAAAATAACTATGAATTTGATTACTATCCAGGCCAAAACTGTTACAAATATCTCTTTTGAGATGCCAAAGCTCCAAATGAATCCAACCATTACAAATAATGAGGAAATACACCATATAGACCTCAAAACCATTCTTTCTAGCCTCAGGGAGTCGAATCTATGAGATAGGGATCAATTTCACCTACTCCCAACCAAGAAATTGAAGACAGGAAGACCCAACAATTTGCCTCTAAAAGAGACGAAACTGATTCATTTGACCTCTAGAGGACTTATATGATGTATCTACCCTATATAACAATAAAAACATGAAATTTACATTTATCTTGACCTTTTACATCATTAATTTCTCATTTCCCAAGATAAAAAGTCAAAAAGTCAAAATTTGCTGAAGATGATGAAAATTGCATTTTCCTGGCAAACGCGTAGCGCCATGATAGGAAAAATAGCCTCTTTTGTAAGAAAATTTTGGAGACCTTCCCAGTGTCCAAAGCATCTCCAAGATATCTCATTAGAAATATCTCTGAGTTTAGTTTCCAAATATGCCTCCAGTTTCCAAAAATGGTGCCCATCTTCCCTGTCAAAAGGTGAATCTCCCAAGGTTGGTAAAAGCGTAGCACCAAGGTTAAAAAGGAGGTAGAAACATGAAAATTTGGTGGTCTTTTGCAATTTTAAGGGACCATTTCTCCTCCAATTTTTCTAAAAAGTTTTAGGGTTGATTTCGTCATCATTTTGAACACGATGGTGGTGGCCATTTGTCCATTGGAAGCTACAAAAAAAAAAACATAGAGCCAAGGGAGCTACATTTTTGGTAGATTTTTTGTGTGCCAAAATTGCTCAAAAAACCAAAAATGCACTAAAGTGCCAAATGTGCCAAAAACTTGCCAAAAATGTAAGGTTACCTACTGATAAAGGGCTTGAGGCATGAAGAGACACCTTAGCAAGTATGTCTAACCTCTCCTTCTCATTTTTCTCAGTTAAAACTTGAATTTTTTCATGGGCTCGTTTGAGCTTGGCCCTTTAAATTTTGTTTCTCATGGCATAGTGCTTTTCCATTTTCCTCTGAATATCATTGTCCTTTTTGGCCTTCTCTAGAAAAATCTCTAGATGCAAATTGGCTCTATCAATCCATGACTCTCTATCCCTGCTAATCTCAAGGGCAAGCAGCTCACTTGGAGTGAGATGATCTGCCAACTCCACTTCTCTTTGTCTTTCCTGAGCTAGAGTTCTCTTTAGAGATATTGTATTTGGTCTCTGTCTTGGAGGCTGATCTTCCTCATCATCAATCTCACCAAATATTTCCAAGGTATCCTCCAACAAGGCCTTGGACTTGTCTACCTCTCTTTGTGCTTTGATGGTCCTGACCTCATCAATGATTTTATTGGTTTTCAGCTACTAATTTTCTTTCTCAAGAAAATAAATCACATATTGTTTCATGTTAATATTAGCTTGAAGTTCACTAATATTTGCCTCTTTGCCTCTGATTACTGCGTTGGTGATTCTGTCCTCATCCTCCTCATCAAGGTCAATCAGCTGAAACTCCTGCTCTGTTTCATGTTTATCCTCCTGCACCTTAATGATTGTATCTTTAGCATTTTCCTTGCCCTTTTCCACCTGTTTTTCTCATGAAGAAGGCATGGCCCCTTTCACTCCAAGTGAAGAAAACACATGCCTATGGCCTCTTTGATAGGTCTTGGGAAATGGCTCAACATCAGTCACATTAGCCCAAGTTGCCTCAATGTCCTTCTCACTACTTGATGCCTCAGTATCATGATGTGATGACGGTGAAAGGTTACAGAAAGGTGAAGAGGTAGGATCAACATGAGGTGAATGGATCTAACTAGGTGATGATGTATGAGCAGCAGGATGAGATGGATAATTAGATATGGGAGGATGAGATGATGAAGGGATACTCTGCTCATGATGACTAGGTGGGGTAGTGAAGATTTCATTGGCAATTAATGTGTCCCATGGGATGTTATTTTTCTCAAGTTGATGCATGACTATCATCTTGATGAGGGAATGGTGAAAAAGACTCTACATTTGATGATTATAATCCCTCCTTTGTACAATGTATGCCATCTTGTCAATGCTGCGGGAGAGATAGTAGGGTATGTGAAGCATTCTAACTCTAGTTAAGTGCATGAGTAGTCAGATATGGTATGAATAGAGTCGAGAAAACCTCTCCTCACAAGTGAAGTAATTCATCATTATCTTCATCATAGGGACATACCAGTCAAGAAGATGAGAGAAAGGGAAGATGGTTTTCTTATCATCCTTATATATAGGTTTGAGATATGGTTCATAATAACTCAGATCAAGTTTTCCTTTTTTAAAACATTTCTCTCCCACATTAGGGATCCCTGTAGCATCTGAAATGGAACTAGTCGATATGGTAAAAGTGACACCAGTAAGAGTGACCTGCCTATCATGAATATTTGTGATGAACAACCTCGTCAACATAGGGTGATATTGAATCTACTGCACTTTCTCACAAAACTCAAAACAACCAACATGTTTAAAACATGACACAGTGAGAGGAGAAGTCATGAGCTCCTTTGTGGTTATTGGTTCATATGTGTTTATTTTACCTCCTTTGTGATCACTTCTCTTTTGTATATTTTCCTCACTAATACCTCTGTCCTCCTCTTCTGACATTTTTGAATTTGAAGGCTTGGGAAACCCTAGGGTAAATGGAATGAGATGAATGGAGTGAGAGATGAGATGAATAGCTTAGGAAAAAGGAGGGAATGAGTGTAAATGAAAACCTAGGTCTATGAAAACCCTAGGATTTAACAATATGTATGACTTATATGTGTTTTAGTGACATGAACAGGGATATGGTGCATGAAAATGACAAGGAAATTGAAATTAGGGTTTCATATGCTACAAATACTTCAAATATTTAATGGAACATCAAATATATGAGAAGAGAAGTGATTTAAGGTCCACATACTGATTTAAAGCTCCTTGGAGAAGTTTGTGAGGAGATTTGAGCTTGATGGAGGTGGTGGATTTCTTCAAAACCCTCACTGTGCAAACACGCAGTGTTGTTGAGAAAAAATGCAATGCCACTCTGCAAACGCATAGCCCCAATGTAATTTGGTCTGGTGTTTTCGGGAAAACATGCAACGCTAAGACAAACGTGCATTACCAAGGTGAAAATGCGCAACGCCTTGAAATTTTGACCCAAAATGCTCAGAAAACTCAAAATTTCTCCTTTGCTGGAAACTCTTGATGGCTGAATGAAAACAATGACTTTCTTTGAGGTGTTTGATAGGTTTTATAGCTTATTGGATTTGAAATTTCAATTTGAATCACCCACTTTTCTAATGTTCACTTTTGCTCTTTGGCACTGATACTCTTTTTGCTTTTTGATTTTTTGGCATTGCAAGTTGATCAAACATGGAGTTTGGCTTTATTTGCTCCACTTAGACCAGATGATTTTATTTGACAGCTTAGGATTGAATTTATTACATATGATAACATAAAATTACATTTGGAAAAACAAAAATAAATTTTATATTGAATTTTATATCAAAATGGAATTTTTATATAAAAATCATTAAATTGAAAAAATACAATTTTGAAAGTATAATAATTACATCATGATGGTCTTATTTAGTCCCTCTAATATATGTGTTGACTTCATCTAAAATGAAGGAGTGACCTTGAGAAATATAAAACCCTAATGACCTAATGGGACTACTTTAGACCTGGCTTTCATGAATGACATTTTGACTTACAAGACGTCCAAGTGAACAGAGCATTTCCATAGGTGTTGTTATGCTCAAGGAGACATGAGAATGAGTCAGCCAATATGACATTCTAAGGGATAATGAAGCTTATTGACAGGGACAACCACTAGTAGAACAATTTTATATTATGACCTAATGAAATGATGGAAAATTTCTTTAGTGTGGGACACCTAAGATGCACATGAAAAATGTGTTTTGATCCCTAGTGGAAGTATGCAAATACTGACACTAACATTGGCCTTATTGGGGATGGCAGCTCCTTGGAGGTGTCAAGAACACCGTAGACCAAGTGCCTAAGCATTGGGCAAATACAGTCAAACAATTCAAAATACTGTAGAATATAAAACTAACTCAAAAACCATTCAAAGTGACTGAGAATTGACTCAAAAAATGACTCTTACACTAACTCAAAACTGACTCAAAACTTTGTAAACAACAAAAAATCAACAAGCTTTATAACCTTCACCTCGGGCCCCAAGCCTAGATGATTTTATGCTCCAATCCTTGCAGAAAACATAAACTGGTATTTACAATGAAAGTGAACCATTTTCTTAGCCAGTTGCATTAGAAATAATAAGGTTTCAAGAGCCTACCATTGACCGGTCCTCCTAAACATTCTTGTCCATTCATTTCTTTCAGCAAATAGGAATTTTGTCCTCGATAGGCTAAGATCCTGTAGGGTCATTTCCAAAGATTTTCAAACTTCCCGTGCTTTCCTTTATCTTCATTTCTTGCATCCCACCGTAACACTACATCCTCCAGCTGAAACTTATCTGCATTGGTTTTCTGATCATAAATATTTTTGATTTTCTCCTGAAGTTTAGAAGTAGTCTAAGAAACTTCCTCCCTTGTTTGTTGAAGGTGAATCATTTGATTGATCTTACGTTGAGTATCATCTTCCTCACTTCCTGCTTCCTGCAATAATCTCATAACCGGGACTACAAGTGATGTAGGAAACACTATATATGTACCATAAACTAGTTCAAAGGGTGACATAACTATAGACTTCTTGGTGCTCACTCAGTCTACCCACAAAGCATTGGTAAGCTTCCTATGCCAATTTTTCTTGTTCTCCTCTAACATTTTCTTAATGATATTAACTAAGGATTTATTAGAGGACTCAACTCAACCCAACCTCATATTATACTTGTGACAAAAATCAATCATCTTATTTGACATGAATGTTGCACAATTATCTGTAATAATCTTGTGAGGACAACCAAAATGAGACAAAATATTGGATTCTAAAAACTGAATAATTACTTTTTCCATAGCTTGCCTTGATCCAATTGGTGAAGTAGTCAGTGGCTGTTAGAATCCATCTATGCTATGATGATGCTGTGGGATGAATTTCCCCGATAAAATCAAGTCCCCACTGTTGAAAAGGAGCATTTACTACAATAGGATTTAGCAGAAGAGGAAGGAGTTTCATTTTCCCTTGAAAAAATTGATATTCATGATAGTTTGTGACATTTTGGTACAAATCTGAAAATAGAGTTGGCCAATAATACCCTGCTCTCAACACTTTTTTAGTTGTTGTTTTCCAAAAAAAGTGGCCTCCACAATCTCCCCTATGGAAGTCATCCATTACCTGCTTAGCTTCATCTTCAACCAGACAATTTAAAAGAACACCTCCTGTATCTTTCCAATAAAGGGCACTACCTAGAATGCAGCATTTAGTAGATTTTAATTTCAATTACCTACCTTTACTTTTTTACATTTCAGGAGGAGGACATAATTGTTGAAGAACATACACTATATCTGAATATCATGGTGAAGTGAGAAACATTTTTGATGCTTGTATTAAAGCGTTATCTTCTTCATCATTTGACATTGCTGCAATAAGGTTTATGTCTGGAGCATGCAAATTGGATTCAGCCATGATCTTGGCTAACTCCTGTCCCTTGATCAACTTGGTGGGCCTGTTATCAAGATCATGCTCTAGCATTGTTGCTTTCCACTTACCTCTCCGACCTTTAGGATCAGTCTTTATGAGAACTTCTTTTACTGCTGCATTTGGAACATAAGCTATAGTGTGTGAATGTAGAATATAGGTCCGGAAATCCTTCAAAGCTTTGCTTAAGGCTAAAGCTTGTTTCTCAATAATATTATAGCGAAGAGCAGCATCTCTAATGGCTCGACTAAAGAAAGCAATGGGCTACTCAACCCGATCCTTATTTTTCATCAAAACTGCAGCCAAGGTGTGCTCATATGCAAATGAAAATATTATAAAATCACTAGTATAATCTAGACTAACCAAAACAGGGGTTGTGGTTAAAGCAAGCTTTACCAAGTTGAAAGACTTCATAGCATCAGTAGTCCATTTGACATTGTTGTCCTTTTTCAACATATTAGTCATTTCACGTAAATTCTTAGCCAAATTAGGAACAAATCTGCGTAAGAAGTTCATCTTACCATTGAAAGCTTGTATCTCCTTTTTATTATGTGGAAAATCTATTTGCTGAATTTCTCTTACTCTGGAAGGATCAATGCGAATTTTGTATTTGGAAATTATATGAACGAGAAGTTTGCCTTCCTCCATGGAAAAAAGACTCTTCTTCGGATTCAGAGAAATTTCGAACTTCTTGCATTTCTAAAAAAAAAAATCTCAAATGATACAAGTGCTGATCATCAGAACTAGAAAACATTGTCAAATCATTTAAATACACCACTAAGAAAACATCCTTCTCATTAGAAAAGGATATATCCATCGCCCGCTAAAAAGTAGCCCCTGCATTCTTGAGTCCAAATGGAATTTTGACATACTGAAAGGTCCCCCACAGTGTGGTGAAATCAGTTTTACCTTGGTCTTTTTTATGTACCAAAATCTGATTATAACCTGTATAATCGTCAAGTAGTGACATCCATGATGCTCCAACTACTCTTTGCAGAACATGGACCATCTTAGGAAGGGGGTAATTATCCTTTAAAGACACTTTATTCAAATTCTGAAAATCAATGCATAACCTTATCTCTCCAGTATTCTTCCTTACCAGAACCAAATTTGAAATCCAATCAGAAAACCTAATTGGCACAATGAAACCAGATTTATACAATCGATTTACCTCTTTCTCGATGGATGGCAACAATCTTTGATTTATCCTTCTCAAATTTTGTCTGAAGGGTTTTTGATCCGGCTTGATGGGAATAGTGTGCTGAATTATATTCTTGTCATAAACCTTCAAATATGCATAATCCCATGCAAAAAAATCAGAAAATTCAAATAACAATTTGATGTACTTATTTTTTTTCCTTGGGAGAAAATGTCTTAGACAGCTTAACCATCTTGGGCTTATCTATTGTTCCAATGTTCACGTCTTCCACACACTTTTCTGTAGGAGTTAATGTTGGTTTTATCGCCACATCATCCTAATCAAACAGTTCTTCTAAATTTATAAGACCTCTAGGAATAATATTGTCTTTCAGTACCAAAATATTCATCTGATTGGCTTCTATGTTTTGATCATCAGAATCAAAAACATCATCAATAAAATCATCTTTGCATTTCCATTCATTCTGAAAAAAGCTATTAATTTCTTTTTCATCCCAAAACACTTGCCAGTACCTTAAATTATCAGGAACACTAGGTCTATGTTTGACATGAATTTCAAATTTACCACTGGAGTTCATAGGAATTTTAAGATTACTAGCTACTATAGCAAGCGAATCTGCAATGATATTTTGATTTCTTGGTACTGTTGTTAATGAATATTTGGGAATTTTTTTTAAAATATCCAAGACTTCATTCCTATAAGCTCTCATCCACAGATGTTTTTCTTGATAATCCCCTTTCACCTGCTTTATGGCAAGCTCAGAATCACCATAAATAGAAATCCTTTTTGCACCAAGCTTCTTCAAAAATTTGAGACCTGTGATCAATGCTTCATACTCCGCTTCATTGTTAGAACAGTCAAAAGCCAATTTATAAGAGCATTCTCTAACATCACTTGGAATTCCACCTGACTTACCAACCGAAATTTGGATCCAAATACCAATACCTGCACCTTCCTTACCCAAAGCACTGTCAAAGTCCATGCTCCAAAGTCCATCTTCATCTTCTAGATGCTGAAACTTAACTATTGGTTATGATTTAATTTGGACAGTCACCTCATTTTTCTGATATGTACTGATTTTCTGTTCTTCTGAAGGCTTTTCGGAAGAAATCGTCGTTTCCTTTTCCTTATCAAGAACTGCTCTAAAACTCTTTGAAACTTCTGGTACATCCTCTACCACTACTAGCTGATTATTTACATTATTCAAACTATCATCATTATACAAAATAAAAGACTCTAGATATGTATGTACAACCTATATTGGATGATTTATGGGCTTCTCCTTACTAGTTATCATATACTTCATTTTCTTTTCTCGATACAGTTTTCTCTATTTCCCGAAAACAGGAATAGTAGCATAAGAGAAGTCAAGTTGTAAAGTACCTTTGATTTTGGCTCCTCATGATCTAGACAATATCATGCCAAACCGAGGTGATATATCAGCCACCACCACATCCATCAAAACATTATTGGTTGGGATTTGTTCTAAGGAAACCACTAAATATTTAATGAGACCAATGCATTGAACTCTACCAGAACCAAATCATTGCAAATCATGATATGGTCGGGTGATATCCATGCCCATATTTTCCATAATAGCCTTAGGCATTAAATTGTGAGAAGCTCTGAAATCAAGCATAGCATTATGAAGTATGTACTCATGTAGTCTAAGGCTTAAATAAAAAGAGGGAACTTCACTCTCTTCTAACCATCCATCTATAGCTGGATCGAAAATGAGCTCAGGGTGGTCATCTTCAACATTAACCATATTAGACAAAGGATCAACTAGCAACATTTTAGACACCTGATGTTTATAATGACTATTCTTTACTAATTATGTCAAAGGAATGGACACTTTCAATTTAGATATTTCATTTTCTAAATTAAAATTTGTGACTTTATCTACCTCTTTGACAACAGGATCCTTTGTTGTATTCTCCTTTTTCTGAATGTCCTTCTCTTTAGTAGCTGAGCTTGTTGATGACTGATTGATGTTCCTATGATTCGGATCTGCATGTTCTTTACCCTTTCTCTAATTATTCAGAAGGTCATTCTTTGACTGGACCTCTTTTATTTTCTGAATAGGATTGACAGGTACATCTCTACTACGTAAAGAATATTTTTTTTGTTGTTCACTAAAAGCATTCATATACCCACACTGGTAATCATCTGATTCTATTTCCAAATCATCATCATTTGCCAAGATGTAGTCCTCGTCTTTTGGAGAATTCAATTTTTCAGTATATTATTCATCTTCAGCCAGGAACATGGGCAAGCCTTCTACTGTAAAGAAATGATTTTTTTCAACCACCGAATATTCATCTTCTTCCTCTTCCACTCCTTGAACATAATTATGCTTCAACAGGGTCTGAATCTGCTGTTGTTACTGAACTGCTTGGTCGGGTGCTTTCTTTTCTCTCTGCTTCATTCTAAACTGAGGCTGCTGCTGCCCTCGAAAATTTGGGTTCTGGATCTGAGGTTCAAGTATATATGAAATATACAATTGGTCAACCATTATTTCCATAGTTCAGAGTAATGAATCCATTTTTGCATCGGAAGTAGATGTATCCTCTTTGATGGTCACTCTATTTTTAGATATCATCCTTGCTCTCTTGGCCAGCAAATTCGCTTCCACACTTACATCATTCTTTTGCATCTCTGCTAAAGTTGTAGGATCACGTTCACGCAAGTGATATGCCATATCAGTATCAAATCCATCCAGAAATTTGACTAGAGCCAAACCCTCCGGTGGTTTGATATGTGTAGGAAGAGCATTATACATTGCATTAAATCTCACACAATAATCTTGCACAGTCTCACCAACATTCCTTTTGATGTTCTCATATTCGAACATAATTTAAAGGGGATTTTTCTTTTCTTCCCATATTTCTACAAACTAGCGATGCAAAACTTCTAAAGTGTCAATAGAGGTTGTTGGTAGAGCTCTTAACCATTTTCTTACTTCCCCTCCCAGACTCTGTGCAAAGAGCCTCATCTTAACATACTCAATATCAATTTCATGAAGATCATATAAGTCATTCATCTTATCTACGTGCTTTTGTGCTGTCAAAGGCTGAGTATTGTCAAACAAAGGTATTTTAGTTTGGTAATCTTGGGGCATAGCACCAGGGTTCTGAGGGAGAACAAGGGGGGAATATATTTCAGCCATGATGACTGGAGGTGGAGGATATATAACAGGGTTTATAACAGGGATTTGGGTATTGTATGTAATCAAGGGAGGATTGGTCACTGATTGAGTAGTGTGGACAGTAGATGAAGTGATGGTAGAAAAAGTTGAGATCTAAGGTCTGCTTATTACCCAAGAATTTACTTGCGAAGAATAGTTCTACAGATCTTTAATAACTTGTAAAATTTGTGACCCTGATTGTGAACTTGATTGTGAATGAGAAAATATATTTTCAACGGGACTGTGAAGGAAATGGAGGAATCAACAAATTTTTCTTCAATCCAACTCAAATATTTTCTCTGGATTAAGCTTTGTTCAAAATTTATATCAAATTCAATATCTTGCAAGTTTTCTAACTTTCTAGGGAATGAATTAGCTTTAGGAATGGAACTTCTCTCTGATTGATTTTCGGCTGAACTAGATGTCTCAACAATGGTTTTAGCTTTTCTTTCAATGTTATGAGGATCACTAACAATGGTGGGAGGATTCGGATCAGGGTTGGATCTAGTGTATCTTCCGGAAGCCAGTATGTCCAATTTCAAAAACCAATTTGCACTTTACAAATTTTTCAATTCATCCTTTGAATAAAATCTAAACTTATCATCCACAAGTTTAAGAAATTCAATGAAAAATTACTACTGGGGTTGATCTAATCTCACTTTTATGTTCCCATTACAGTCACCAAAATTTTATCACTGGGATTGAACCTCAGGCTGGGAAAGGAAATTCTAAGGTAACCTCAAACCATGCTTAGCCAAGTAAATATCCCTACTAGGCCAGGAGAGGGCTCTCTCCATATGAATCATAGCCAAAATGATTGAGGAAATAAGATATTAGACTAGGTATAGTAGCTCACAGTTTTTTTTTATTTTATTGTGTAGGGTTTTGCTGGATCAGGAGGAGTCAAACAGCTAGGGCAAAGAAATTAGGTCAAAATTTGCAGGGTGTTCGATGGGGCAAGGTAAGTAAAATGCTTAGAACTTTAGGGTTTTGATAATGGGATGGTTTAGATAGGTGAGGAAATAGAAATAACATGGTGAATTCATGGTTTATTTCTAAACTGAATAAAATTACAGATTATCAATGTTTACCCAAAACAGAGCATAAAAATTATGGATTCTGTTCATCTAACTTGAAAACATTCATTTAATAGCAATGAAATGATGGATGAAGTAACAAAACATTCTAACATATGAAAAAAAAATAAGAAAATGAAAATAAACACAATACCACATGGATCCCATAAAAATAGCAGCAAATTTGATTAATGTCTAGGCCAAAACTGATACAAACACTAGTACAAAATGGCTAATTAGTGACTAAAAAAATGACTAAATTTTTCATATCACTACAAGGAAAAGACCCTCTAGCAGATGTTTTTGAGGAACCCCTTATAAAAATACCCTAGAAATCCATTTGCAGCAGAAGTTCCTAGAGGAGGTTCCCAGGCAAAGGTTTTTGCGGATGTATTTTGTCTAGTGCTCTTATCACTGTAAAACGCACCAGTGCGTTAAACACGAGAACGCACCGGTGCGGTTAAAAAATTGACACACCAGACACCGTGCGCTCCATACACACCCTCCCGGTGCATTGTATTTTTGTAGAGCACCAGTACTTCACATAACATGCGCATCTGCACCTCATAAAAAATGTACGAAAACTGAAACCGCTCGGGTCGCCCTTAAACGCACCGAGTCACCAATGCACCGGGCCACCCTGAAATCAACACACACCGGTACAAGGTTAAATAAATAAAAAATTATGGCCAAAAAACCACACAAAATATTGGCACACCGGGAACTGTGCACTCCTAACACACCCGCCCGGTGCGTCATATTCCTGTACAACATTGGTACCTTACATCTCTACCACACTGGTGCTTCCGAAATCTTGTGCGAAAATAGATACCACCTGTTGTGGAATAAATCAACAGTGCCGGGGTGCCCATAAAATCGGCACATCGACATATGGTTAAATTAAAAAAATTACGACCAAAAAATCGCACAAAACATTGGCACACCGAAAACCGTGCGCTCTGTACACACAGCACCGGTGCATTTAATTATGGAACAACATCGGTGTGTGTCAACTCGTCAGCCTCAGTGCCTCATAAAAAGCACATGCAACAAAAGTTGCCCGGGGCAGAATGACGGAAACACACTGGGATCCCCATAAACGTCGCGCACCGGAAAAGGGTTAAATAAAAAAAAAAATTGCAACCAAAAAACCGCACAAATCATTGGCTCACCGGACACCGTTCCTGATGTGTCATATTACTGTAGAGCACTGGTGCATGACAGATACGCCTCCTCGGTGCTTCATAAAAGCGCGCAAAAACAGAACTGGCCCAGGGCAACATAAAGTAAATGCACCGATACGCTAGTAAAAACCCTGCACACCAGAACATGGTTAAATAAAAAAGAAATTACGGCCAAAAAACCGCATTTTTCACTTTTGTCAGTGCTACAGAGCTCTCAAGCATTGGTGCAAGCTATCCTTGTTTGAGCCGCCCTGACATCCATGCTTCCTTTTCACTTATTGCACGCACTGCTGCTGTGCATTACCACCAATCTCCAGCTTGAATTTTATAAAACAGTGGAAAATTTTTCTTTTGCAAATTCTATAGCCAATATGCCTCCTCGATGGGTAAATGTATAGGTATTTTTATTTTTTTTCCATCATTAAACTTTTTAGCGGATTAGAATTTCAAAAAACCTTAAAATTAACCATTAAAAAAAAAATTTGTCCCGCGGTGCGCTCGAGTCGTTCGGCTCGCACCGATTTGCGGTGATACCTATAAATTTACAACCTGCACCACAACTGGTGCTAAAGGTATCCACACTGGTTCCGGGGCGGTACCTCTAGGCGCACCGTGTTATTTTAAAAAATTTTAAAAACTGCGGTGTGGTCATTTACCAGGCTACACCGTTGAAAAATGTGGTGTCACGATAACACAGTGCGTTAACGGACATATCCACCCCGGGGTGTGTAATGTGGTTAGCGCACTGCATACCGCAATTCGACATTGTCAACGGTTTGGCCTGGTGAATCAGTTCTAAGGGTATGCCCACCGGTTCTAGGGCGGTACCAAGGGCGCATCGTGTTATGTAAAATTTCCTTATAAAGAGCGGTGCGGTCGCTTAGCTGGCCGGACCGTTGACCATGTTGAATAGTGGTGATGCAGTGTGTTCACCGATATAACTGCCCCGAGGTGATGATTTTTTCAGTGCACGGCTTACCGTATTTGGCCTGCGTCAGTGGTGCGGCCTTTTACAATACCACACTAACGACTATGTACGGTGGCAGGATGGTGGTGCGCTGGATTAGATATACGCCCTGGGGTGTATAGTGCAGTCAGCGCACTGCTCTCCTAACACCGCATGTAGTGAACAATGTGCTAAAAACATTTTCTGGAGCATCGCTCCTGGTGTGATGAATATCATTATGGGCACCATATCCGGTGTGCTCGGTGGAAAGATGCACTGGGACCAGAGCGTGACTGTGTTTTTGGCGCACCAACTGTTGTTTTATTTATTTTTCAGAAAATATTTATATACGTATATTTATAAATACATGTGTCATCTAATAAAAAAATTGTGTTTAATATGTCAATCACTCAGAGACGTGAAAGGAGAGAAGAGGGGCAACCACAACAACAACAGGTGGAACAGTATAACATTGTTCGCCTGTGGGAGGCAAGAGAGAGGGAGAGAGATGCGTACCCTCGCCCTATTATAGCAGCGATGCAGGGGCTCCTAAGGGAGGTATGCCTCCTCAATTTCTATGAGGAGGCTACTTCCCTAAAGTCCCATAATTTGTTTTTGAGACATCTTATCTGAAGGTGGAATGCCCAGCGACAGGATTTTGGGGTTGTTTATCGACCAGTGGTACATGCCCACTGAGGAGGATGTATATTTTATTACAGGGCTATTGAGGAGAGAGGTGGATTTTCCCTCGTTCCCCGAGGTTCCAGTTGGCTGTGTGGCAGGGATTCAGTTAGTTTACTCCCAGAGATACATTGGAGCACATTTAGTATCTCCTAAAGATTTTCAGGTCACTGGAGGGAAGTTATGTATTGGTGTGTTTGGCCGTGAGGAGGTCCAGTGTCTCTCACTTATCATTTCAACCATTTCACACAACACTAGTGATGGGCAACGCATTTGTTGCTTGATTTTAAATTATGTTGATTCTTTAATACAACATCCACGACTTGTCAGGTGGTCTGCCATTTTTTTGCGACAGTTTTGTACAACATTAGATATATGTCGTGCTCATGCATAAGGGAGAGTCAAATTCCCTTTTGCTTCAGAGATTTTTTGTTTATTTTTTGAGAGGTTTCCAGAGATGAGACCTAGTTTTCTTCGACAGCCTCGTAGGACAGTTACTGAGGCATGTATGCACATGTGGGGGCAGATGATGCCCAAGAGGGAGGAGAGGCTTTTTCCAGCGAGGATATTAGATGATGCACTAGAGTTTCTAGCTAGTGTTGATGATCATCCCTTCATTATGGTCCCCTGTCCTTATGCGGGGTTGGATTGGTGAGGGTGTGCCAACATCCTCTTCACAGCTGATGAGCCACCAGATGATAGAGGTAATATTACTATTTTATTTAAATTTATTCTAACATGTTCTTTAACTTGTTTTTATTAAATTGTGTAATGAAATTGTATAATTATTGTTGTGTACTTGTATATATTTTGCAGACATTGGCTCTTTTGATGGCGAGGAGATGTTGCCACCACCACTTGATCCAGGTGTGGATCCCAATGATCACGATGAGGGCATGCCAAATGCTGAGGATGATCATCAGGAGGCCAGTGCAGATCAAGGACATGCTCCTGTTGGTGCGCCGGTGCACGGTCGACTTGGTGATGCTAGATATAGGATGGTGTTGGCCGACCGACTCATTGCATTGATTTTTGAGGCTAGCATCAGGCCCGCTCATTACAGAGACATAGAGGTCGATGATAGGCTATTACGGATGTGGAGAGGCATTCCACGTGACATGTATAGCCTGATGCGGAATGTCGTAGGAGTTACAACAACTTTTATGCGACAGACGAGGATTGTTGCATGTTAGTATCAAACCGCAACACGTGATGGACAGTCTGCGAGGTGCAACATACCATCATCTAGCAGGAGTCATGATCATGGAGATGAGGCTAGACCATCGGCCACTAGTAGTGATATTGATGTTGTACTACCACCAGTTGATCCATGACATTTATATTACAGTTGTATATTTTTAACATTATTCAATTATATATATATATATATATATGGTCCATGTATTTTATGTTCATGTTGCAGTTGTACTTAATTTACATGTTGGTGATCATCATGATGTGTATGTTGTTAGGTCATGTTAGATATGTTCATTTAATGTGCAACTTGCAAATAGATGTGTATGTGATAGCATGAGTTATTTGACATGAGATGTATATTTGATGTTTGTGTTGTGATGATGTTAAAATATAATGTTAATTGTGTTTTGTTAGATTATCATGATCACGATGATGCAATTAGCGATTTTGCAGAATGTGTTTTTTAGTCAAATTTGATGTTTGTACGATGGTTTTTTGTAATTTTTTAATTTGTAAAATTGTAATTGTATATATGTAAAATTCTAAAATTGTAATTGTATGTAAAATATTTGTAAAATTTTAATTGTATTAATGTGAAATGAATTTATTAAAATTTGTAAATTTGTAAATTTGTAAATTTTAAATAATTGTAAAGTAATAAATCTAGAATAATATGATTTATTGTAACATAATAAAGTTTAGAAAATAATGCAAATAAAATCACGTACTTTAGAATTATCATTATTTTGTTATGATCTTAGATACAAAAAAGAAAGAATTAATTTAAACAGTACACCATTGTTTTTGAGATCAATATAATTAATGCAAATTATCAAGTCAATTATTGATTTTAACATTAACACAATGCAAATTACCAATTAATTCAAAATAAATATTATATTAATATTTCGAAAAACCCATCTTAAAAAGTATAAATATTGATGAAATAACACATACCATATCATTCTCGGTTCTCATTATCACCCTCATTATCTTCTAGCTCGCATGGAACGATAACACTTGTTCTCAAAAAATTGTTTTGATCTAGGGTCATGTGTCAATATGAACCACCAATCCCTATCCAACACATCTGGGTAAAAAAACACCTGGTTGCAATTTTTAGGGAAAACATAGGGCTCCTTAGCTTCATCCCACATCTTTCTAGAGTTGATACATATCAGCCTACTATCGCGATCTTCCTTTACATTATTTCGATCAAAGGTGTCCCACCACTTGTACCTAAAAATAACACATTGGAAAGAAGAAAAATCCACTTCAATGATCTCTTGTATCTTTCCGACGTAACCTAATGTCCCTTGTACTAGGTTTTGATCATGGTGGCTAGATCGACTAGATTGATCGAACTCGACTTCCACTCCATATTCTTGTATGATGTTTCCAACATCGACATTTTCTATGCAAAAATGGTGTCCATATGCCCACATAAATGGGAACAAATGCACCTATTATAAAAAAGTTAAAAAAATCATAGTGTCATGTGTCTTATAAACAATAATCCAATAGTTAAAATATGAAATGTAGATGCCTTAATATCAGTTTCAAATTTACCTATAAATTAAAAATATTATTACCGAGTTGATGCACCCAATCCCTACGTTTAGCGCATCCTCTTCAGCATGTGGGTAACGACCGTAGCACTGTATTTCTCTTTGAATTGGTTAGCAACCCAACTGTTGGGGCATATTTTTGACATATTTTCTTTTAAATGATCAGGATAAGGCACACTTCTACCATTCAACCGTCTGAATTATTTCCTGTCACTATCCCATTTCATCCTGTTTTGTTTGTACGATGCGACCCACGGTTGTGTCGCTTCAGAATTGTAAAGAACAAATTTATTGATTGCTTCAATTTCTGCATTTGCTGATGAAATCAAACCAACATTATATAGTACTTAGAGATCAAAATATACATTATATCGAATTTCAACATGAATATTAATTACTTTTTGTAAATTTGACAAATTATAAGTCGCTTACTCTTTATCAAGTGCTTTTTTCCACTCGTTTGGAGCAACTCTCCTTCTCTTTTGTCTTCATCCATTTCATCGTCCCAAATCACCGCACCTAGTCTGTTGTCGATCTACTTGATGTACTCATTGGAATAATAGAAAGACTCATATGATATGTACTCCTTTGCCATAAACCCCTCGGGTTTTGCCCTTTTTCGAACAAAACCTTTCAATTTATTCATGACCTCTCTAAAAATAACATCCAATGACAAGAAACAACCCCAACTAATTCAACCTCATCTACCAAGTGGATTAGAAGATGAACCTGTAATTCCATGAAACTCCTCGGCAGTTCCTTCTCAAGCATACAAAAAATCTCATATATCTCTTGACGCCACCGTGGAATGCTAGCCACATGAATCTCCTTTGACGTGATCCAACGTAAAAATGTAGATAATCTAGATATGGCACGTCCTAGGTCTTGAAGGAATTCATGTTTCACACACCCACGCACGAACAAACAATAATGACACTGCAAAGTTATAAACACGTGAAATAATATACAAAATTAGTTATGTTTTATGAATATAAAAAATAATAAAATCATTCTTTTGACATTATACGTACTCTTAGAAGATTCAAATGGTCATGCGATTTCAACCTCGACAAATGGTCATCCACGGTGAAGCAACGCCGTAGTGAAGACCCGTATGAAGTTGGCATCCTCACATCCATTATAACTTCCTTTGCCAAAGATATATCATCTTTTTTTAAAATACATGGGACATCACCTTCTTTGAAAAACCTTGAATTAGAGGGACCAGTGCCTGCCTCTGATCCCGTACTTTCTAATCGTCTTGGCCAATGTTTCTTTTCAGTTTTTGAAGTAATAAGATATTTCCTAACAACCAATGTGTCACTTTGTTTCGATGATATGTGCCTCCATAAAGAATATGAAACATTTTTAAATATATGCATGGGTTCTAATAAGTGGGAAATATTAAGATGATCCCATTCTGGGGAGGTCCCATAAAAAAGATATATCTTTTTGTCAATGGGAAATTTCTCAACATGGTGTCGAAATACGGATCTGTCGAAAATAAACTTGTTTAGATAGAAAACATTTCTGTGAACTCCTTCTCCTTCTCTCTCTCATATGCTCTAAGCCATTTAGCTGGTGTCATTATTGGAGGCCTTTGGGTTCTTTCTAGTTTACCATTGAAAGTGGATACTGCTCTTCTGTAAGGGTGTTGTTCTGGTAGAAATACCCTGGAGCAATCAGACACTGGCTTTCGTAGGTCCTTGGACCATCTATCTTTCAGAGAAGGTCCACAACATTTACATCCAAAATACCCTTTTGTTACAAGACCTGCGAGATTATATTTGTATACATTAATTAATATGCATGGCATGTTAAAGAATATCATGAAGATCAAAACAATTACAACGAATTAAATAATTAATATGCGAAAGAATATTGTTACATATATAAAAAAATCAATAAATATGTAATTTTCCAGAGAAAACTCCTAAGACTGGATAATCATGTGTCGTGTAAGCACATATTCCATACAATGTAAAACTCCTCTCTACTGTGATGGGTCTTGATACATCGTATGCATTTATCCCATCCCATAATTCCTTCAATTCAACTACCAATGGTTGTAAGTAGAAATCCATATTCTTCACTTGTCTTCTACCAGGGACTATGAGATCCAACATAAGATGTTCATTCTTCACGGAAAACCATGGGGGGATATTGTTATTGATCACTACTATAGGCAAAATATAATAATTGTTGTTCTAGAGGGAATATGGGTTGACACCATCCATTGCTTTGCTGAGTCGTAGACTTCGTACTTCATCCTTGAATTTTTCAGGCCATGTATCCTCTATATGCTTCATGGCTATTAAATCAGTTGGGATTCACATAACTCCCAACTCACTTCTGTGTGAGGCATGCCATCCTTGCAACATAGCTAATTATTTGCAATGAAAGAGCCTTTGAATCCTTGGGATTATAGGCATGTGCCTCAATATCTTAAAAGGAGGACCAGTACATGATTTACCCTTCTTTTTTCATTTATCATACCTGTCATGCCCACATTTCGGACACATCTCTTTGTCTGCATATTCTCCTCTATATAGAATACAATAATTTGTACATGCATGATATGATATGTACTCAACACCCAATATTTTCAACAATTTCTTTGCCTCTTCGCAGCTATCGGGCAAGACATTATCACTCGAAAGAACCTTATCTTTGAATAACCTGTAGTTGTGATCATGGAAAAATATATTAATAAATGTACATTAAGGTCAATATAATTATTAACGTTCATAAAATTTACCATTTGTAATGTTCATTGCATTGTACTGATTATATTTCAAATATATATAACATGAGTACTTTATGGTAACCATCACCCATTAAGCTGCCTTGAAAGTTCAAATTTGCTCAAGTTATGCGATGCTGTCATTCGTTGTCCCCAAGTTTGGGTAGAATTTGAGTGACTTCCAGGTAAAGAGAGGGGCGGTGGAAGCAAATTTAAGGCTTTCGAAAAAGGTGTCAACGATATGAGCATCATCCCCTAGCTGATCATCATTTTGGAATGCATCTAACAACATTGTCTCCATGGAAGTCATATCCCTTAAGTAATCATCCATACCTACCTCTATTTGATTGTCTCCATTGCCAACTTGTGAAGAACTACTATTGTTGTAGTCATTCCTAATTGGTGAATCTGGACGTAGCAGGAATTGAATCGGTGGTTGATTCAACCATTCTTGTTATCGTTCCTCTCCGATTTTTTCTCTTAATTCAGTCTTCTCTCAATTTGACATTGTTGTGGGGTGCAACGGAAGATGGTAGGTAGGTCGTTCATCATCACTAGAATCCTAATAATTAAAAAAAAAATTGAACATGATTAGTACAAAATATATGATATCAATTAGTAACCACGTTGACAATATTTCATGATTATAAATTGGTTTGACGTTGAAATAATTACATATTAATTAATATATATACCAAAAAATTATAATTATAGTTACCATCATTGTCCCCAGATTGTGGCTAGAAGATGAAATATTGTTACAATTGGCAAGGTGAAGCGGTTGTCCATTTTCATCTACCAAATGCGCCTTGCGGTATGTAGCTCCTGATAAGAACTTCTGACGTTTTGGAGCAGTTTGAATATTTTGTGCATTTGAACTAGATGTTGAATCTGCATGAACCTGCAAATTTGTATACATTATAAATTTAATTAAGTTGTGCATGATTGTCTGCATGGATAAAAAACATAAATTCAATTAGATAGTGAAAAAATAAAACAAATCTAAAGTAAATATTACGTCTCTAGATTGATAGGGAGAACTCCATGATGGAATTTGAGAAATATTGTGGAACAAGCTGGATTTTGAAGAATTTTCCATTCCATATAATATATGATATTTTCTCCCTGCATTTGAGAAAAACAACAATAAATTTTGGTGCACAAACCTAAATGTAATTTCAGTGCATAATGTACAGATAACCGCACCAGTGCGTTTTTGGTATTATGCACTGGTGTTGTGTTATAACATGATGCACCGGTGCATTTCGATTAAAGGATGCACCGGTAAACGAATAAATGCAAATAAAAAAGCGCAACCGTATTTTCTTTAAGCCAAAAAAAAGGAGTAAATTGAGAAATGGGCAGCAAAATATTTTCGAAAATCTAATTTCATAAAACATTTCTTTAAATACTAAACACTTTTCATTATTTCACTATTTTTGCAAAAAAATTCAGCTAGAGATTTGCAGGATACATACCTGGAGCAAATAGAGCATGAGAGCAGTGTGGAGCAGGGAAATACGTTCGAACAAAAGTATTCAGAAAATCAGAATTCCAAACCTCTGGTGATTCAAACCTTGTACCATAGAATTTCAAATGATGTGAGTAAAGTTTATTGTTTCTTTGTACTTTTTTTCTGTAGTTTTTTTTATGCAGTAAAAGAAAAAAATCAAAGTCTATTGTTTTTTTTTTTACTTTTTCTGTAGTTTTTTTATGAATTAAAATAACAAAATCAAAGTTTATTGTTTTTTTTACTTTTTTTATGTAGTTTTTTAAAACTTTTCTGCAGTTTTCAGAAACAAAATAAAAAAAGAAATCCATTTTTAGAAACAAAACCCTAGCTTATTTTTGTTTCTGAATTAGGGCTTTTCAATTTATATTTGTAGGGTTTGTATAGTCATAAGACATCCAACCCAAGGGATGACTTGCATAGTCAGATCTCAATCCATGTTGGCCCTTGCGTCAATCTAAAAAAAACATACTTTTTTCATCGGTGCGCCCTGCGTAACAGAGCGCACCAGTGCGCTCTGTTATGCCAGCGCACCGCGAAAGTACAGTGATAAAAAATTAAAAAATAAATATGTTTTTATTAGTGCGCCATATGTAACATATGGCACCGGTGCCCTATTTCATTATGGTGCACCATAAACGTGTTTTTTTACCAAAAAAACAATTTTAGAAACAAACCCTAAATTTTTTTTGTTTCTGCCCTTTATTCTCCCTCTTTCTGTGATTTCAGAATTAGGGCTTTTCAATTTATATTTATAGAGTTTGTATTGATAAATATAAATCTAAGACATCCAACCCACATGAAGACCTACATAGTTGGATCCCAATCCATGTCGCCCCTTGCGTAAATTAAAAAAAAAAAAAAAAATTGTCGATGCGCTCTCTGTACCTGACTGCACCGGTGTGCTCTATTATCCCAGTGCACCGCACAAGTACTGATCAAAAAATTATGTCAATGCGCCATTTTTAAAATATGCATTTGGTGCGCTATTTCATTATGGTGCACTGCAAACGTTCTGTTTCGAAAAAAAAAAAAAAAAAAACTTTCAGAAAAAATAGAAACCTTACATTCTTTTTGTTTCTACCCTTTCTTCTCCCTGTTTCTATGATTTCAGAATTATGGCTTTTCAATTTAGATTTATAGGGTTTGTATTGCTAAATATAGACCTAAGACATCCAATTGATGGGACGATTAGCATAGTCAGATCCCAATCCATGTGGACCCTTACATGAATTAAAAAAAAAAAAATTGTTTTTATCGGTGAGTTTTGCGTATAATAGCACATTGGTGCTCTGTATTATCCAAGTGCATCGCATAAGTAATGTGATAAAAAAATTAATAAACAAATTTTTTTTATCGGTGCCCCATATGTAAAATATGGCACCGATTTATGCTACAAAAATTAACATGACGATTTTTATTATTTTGTCATGGTTAACTGGTGTGGTGATTGACACGTAATGCACTAGTGCTCCTTGTTGACATAGAGCACGATACAATCTATTATACCTTTTTTGCAGTGCGTTTGGAAGGCAGCCACGCACCAGCGTCAATGTGTACACCATGAATGGCGCACCAGTGTCTTGAGATTTTTTATTTATTTGAAAAGTTGACAATTTATTTATAAATATATTAATGAATGATATGGTACAGGTTTGAGATTGATAAATAAATGACTGACAAGAGATCAAGTAACAAAAATACTGATAACACATCAAGAAAAGCAAAAAATCCAAGTTCTTTGTAATTTTTTTACAAAAAATATTATTTTTGAACTATATATATGTAAGTTTAACTAATATGTATTGTTTACTGTGTATCATGCAGAGCCACAAAATGATGAATCTCGATAAGATTATTTCTAATATAGGACCAAAAGAGCGCAAAAGCTTGATGGAAAAATTGCAAAAGGATGAATCAGGTGAATGAAAAAATACTATCGATCCAATATGAGTTTCTTTTTTTAGTTTTCAAAAATTATATAATTAAAATTATTAAATAACATGTGTGAAACAGTCTATTAATTCACATCTGTTTAATGTTCTACAGGGACCAACAACTCAGAAAATGAATTTTTTTCTAAGAAAAGAAAAAAATAGAACATGCAAATGAAAATGAATTGCTCCTTAGCTCATCTGGAGTGGTGTTGGAGGTTAACAAAAGGGGGAAAAACTTTTACAAAAGTTTGAGGGGTCTAGTGGAACGAATGTATAGACTTTCTTTCAACTTACAATACAAAAACCAATCCAATGATTCCAAGAACCAAATTTTATCTAAACTACAGGAAGAGTTTCCAGAGAATTGGTCAATGAGACATGTCAGACTTTTAATAGAAAAAATGTACAACAACAAAAAAGAAGGAATGAAAAAGTAATATTCCTTTAGATGTTTGTCTAGAATTATTTATAAATATCACTTTTGTTATACTTACTTTTCATATATCAATATAAATATTAAATAATTTATTGTCATGTTACATTTTCAGGAAGATTATGAAAATCTCAAAAGATGAACGACCTGATATCAGAAATATGCTAGTAGGAATGTCCAAAAAGGTGTACAAGGATATGGTCAAAGAAATGGAGAAAATTACATCGTAGGAGGAGCCATCTCAAAAACAACATGCTTCAAATGTAATATGTATTCATTGAAGTTTTCAATCATTATGTACAATAAATAAACAATTTAGCATTAAATATTAATTTTCAAGTAATTTCTTTCAGAAAAGAAAAGAAAGTGGAACCCATTCAACACATAAAACAGGACGACAAGGAAGAAAAGGATTGATATCTAAGTTTGTGAGTAATTGTTACTTCCTTATAACAACTGAACTAGATTTCATTTTTGTATTTTTTAAGTTGTTTTACAAAAATCATCATTGAATGTCTTCAAACAGGTGCTAACATACAAAGAAGAATCATCAGAGGAATAGATTGAAATTGGGTTAAATATGGGTTGTCAGTATATGTTGGCATATCAGAACTTAATTGTGGAATTTGTAAGCATTTGTCGATCCTGTTTTACTTAGCTCCATCTATAATTAATAGAAAAAATTGTTGACAATATGATGCAATATGCTTTCCTTGATGGCAACCTACTTGTTGATGTTGTACTTGATGGAAACCTCTTAATGAGTTGTCGTTTTGATAGCAACCTATTTGTTAAAGATGTAAAAATGATGATTCTACAGGTCAGTTTAGATGTGACAGAGAAAGGAATTCCAGTAAGTGTCAGAGAAATGATAAATATAAGATGTCACAATATATACTCAGGTTTGATGAAGGAAACCTGCATATGGATGCAATGTATATGCTACTTTTATCAAGGCAACCCGCGTATACATTCCGGATAAGTATATACACATTTTTTATGACTAGAAGTCGCATATACACACGAATAAGAATGATCAAAGTCGCGTATGCTTTTTATGCTCTAAAATTATGATACCAAGGGGACTTACCATGGTATTAGCCCACAGTATTGAGCGTTGTATTGTCTATTTGATTACGTCCAAGAATACCATCAAAAATTGTGTGGTTTTTGTTACACCATTTTTTGGTCATCTAATCCATTGTTATTAGATGGACCCAAGTACACCAAGTAAGACCAATTTGACCCCAAGTAAAATCGCATTCGCTATGAAAAATAAATTAGTAAAAAACCTTTATTAAGTTGTTTATGGTCTAAATAGGAAACCCCATGGGGAAACATTAAATTAATCCATATTTGTTTGATTTTCCTCAAGGAATAATTAGTTAAACATCACTTTAATTAATATTCCTGGTTATATTTAACTCAAACAAGGAAATTAATTAGATAATTCATTATTTATCTTATTATTTTCTAAGAATAATTATTTAAACATTACTTAAAAACAATCTTTTTTAAATATGACTAAATCTCCCTTAAATAATTAAATAAATCATTATTTATTTGATTATTACTCAACCATATTCTTAAAATGATAAATAAATCATTTATTTATTTATTATTACTTAACCACATCCTTAAAATGATAAATAAATCATTTATTTATTTATTATTTACAAATAAGGGGATTTGACCCAAGTCAAATTCCTTTTCCCTCCAACAAATATAATAAAATATTCCATAAAAGTTGGATCTTGATTTGGTTAATAATATTTTAATTATACACCAATATCTAGACTAACTCAATATTTTGTTATAAATAGAAGGGTTTTCCCATTCATTTGTCACATTTTATTGCCTAAAGATCACTTTGGATCTCAGCTCTTGGTTTGGCTATTGATCCACTATCATAGCCATATTTTTCCATTTTTGTCTGGGTTTTCTACACCATCAAGAGAGAGGAATTATATATCTGAAGTGTTGAGGACTTACAATAACTCATCCCATTGAGGAGAACAAGGAACACCCTCTTGTGTTTTCCTCCCAGGTGCCATCAATACAAAATTTATTTGATATATTCTTGTCTTGTCTATTGGATGCATGGAGTAAATATTATCTTTTCTACTGTTTAATGTCTTCTAAATCATAGATCTAGATTTTTGCAGCGTTTATCTTGATCACCTAACTGCATATCTGAATATATTAGTAGTTATTTCTGCTATTAGGGCTGTTTGTTATGCGCAGCTAAAGTGGTCTTTTTTTGTACGCTTGGAATTAAGATTCATACTAAAAACTAGAGACTCCACACGGGTTTATGATTACGACCGTTGTCTTTTTCCTGGTCCTTGCATATCCAGCTGCTTCAAACCCTAGGATTTATCTTCAGCCCCTTATTTTTGCTCTTCTTAATGTTGTTTTTAACCTATAAAATCCTAAAACAATAAAAATTATGACTTCTGTATGTTTCCGGATCTATTGCATAGGTGACAGACATCAGTCGCAGCTAAGACGGAAAATTTTTCTGAAACCTACCGCTGAGAGTGCCAGAAGTGCAGGTCGCACTTTTTGGCCCAAAACCTGCGACCTGGATCTCCGGGGTGCACTTTACAGCACAAAAATTGCGACTTATGTTGAAAACAGGTAAGAAACTGCGACCTGGACTTTTTGCAGGGATTTTTCTGAAAGTTTTCTGGGTTTGTTTGAGCCTCTATTCAGGGTTGTCTGACCTCCATCTCTGCCCATTTTTGACCTGTACTTGTTCTGTTTCACTCAACTAAGTGATAACCTAGCCCCCTAGGGGTTCAGTACCCTCCACTTTTTGTGGAAGAGTTTTTGCTGTTACAGGTTGTTTAAAATTTCAGAGTCTTTAGCCATTTTTTCAGATCTGATACCTCACCTTCAGATCCACTTCAGATTGGCTTGTTATCCATCCAAATCACCTCATCTATCTTTGTTTGGGTTTTTCTCTAGGGTTCACTCCGTTTCCCTTCAGGAAATGGCCTTTCGCCACTGTTTTTACAACAATTTTTCCTCTGATTTGTTGTTGTTTTCTGCACCACTTTCCAACAGATTTTGTCTTTTAGATCCCTGACCCTCTTGACCTTAGATCTATTAGTTTTTTTTAGTGTGTTTTGATTATTTTTTTACTCACCTATAGACTAGTTGTTGAGAGACCCACCTCCTTGGGTTTAGATTATTTCATTATTAGCTGTTTATTTTCTGTTTTTGCAGGCCTATATACTATCATTTGCAGGTTTATTTATAGCTATACAACAACACTTTTTATTTTTCTATACAAACGCTTGGGTTCAAAAATTAAAATTTACACACTTTTACACACACACCCTAAATGAAAAAGGGCTTGGTTAACACCGCCAAGAAAAGACTCTAAAACATCGAAATCAATGGATGCTGCACCTTTCTGCCCTTGTTTCGACATTGTAATTAGTTGATCCTGCCCCTCCCTGCCCTTTTCGGTCTCTTTTTCCTTTGCGTCGTGTTTGTTTCATCACCATTTCGTTTATCCCGGAGACTTCTTGGCCTTCATCCTTAGTTTCCGGTAAGAAGACTTACTCCTCCGCGTAGGATTCGAATTCGTCCTCCACCGAGTCCGCACACCGACTCTTCCTCTGGTCCTTTGGGTTCTCCTTCTCATTTTTCCTTCGGTTCTCCCCCTGACACCTCCACTATGTATGGTGCATGACCTAATACTGGTGGTAACCCTGATCCTCCCGCTGGGAATACCACTAGTGGGACCGCAACAGACACTACCCCGGCTACGCCCTTGCTCCCTTTTATGGCAGGCCTCAGCCTCCCTGACTTCGACCAGTTGATAAATGACCCTATAAACCATGACGCTAGTTGGCCTACTATGCCAACAAAGCTCCCTTCAGACATCCCAAATTTTGAAGGCCTTGCTGGAGAAGATCCTTCAAATCATGTTCGATCTTTCCACATGTGCTGTTCATCTAACTCCATAACCGATGACTCTGTCCATCTTCGGTTGTTCCAACGAATGCTTACAAGTGAAGCTTCTAAGTGGTATGTTGATCAGACCACTTCCTCTCATACCACCTTTTCGACTCTTGCCCAAGCTTTTTTATCTTACTTCCATCTTCCCCTTTGTTATGACACTGGTATCGAACTTTTGACTACTTTCCGTCAATCATCTGTGACCCGCCTATCCGATCATGTCTAGGAATGGTGGGGAAGAAATTTCCTATGTCAATCCCATACCTTTGAAGACCGTGTCTACATGGACTGGTTCCTTAGATCTCTCTTGCCTCCTATCGAGAAAGATGACGCATCGCATTTTCCTCAAACCGAAGAAGCCGCCCTCCAAATGGCATTAAAATATGACCAAATCTATGCTCAGATGGGTTATGTTTATACCGTTCTACCTGATCTTCCTAGATCCGATGGTGCTAATGCACCGGGGGCACCTCATGCTACCGACGGTATCATTGGAGCTCTTTCTCATCCATATGCTCAACCTCCCATGGGTTGTGGTTTTCCTGCAAGGGGGGCAACACCTCTCCTACTTTTCCCCCTCCTGGTAGCACGTATCCAGGATACAGCATGCCTCCTCTCTTGGCCCAACCTCCTTTTTACCACACTGTTACCCAACCCCCTTATCCATATCCATAGCTTGGTGCTCCAACTCCTCCAACATTAGCACCTCCGCCTCCCTTGCCTTCTCAACCACCGCAACAGCATCACCGCCTCCTCAGGAGCAGGTGGATGCACAATAGGGATTTGTCACTACCCAACCACCTGAAGTTCAGGTGGCCACTCAACCTCTTCCATCTGGTTCCTCCAATTACCAGATTCTCATGATGTCCTCTGATCAACCTTCTGAACCTTCTTCTCCTAGCCTTTCACCTTCAGCTGGTACTCATGAGCCCCTTTATCCTCCTGGAACAGTTCCTCCAAGCCTTAACCATATTATAACCGTCCTACCTAGTCATTACCCCCCTGGTTAGATATCGTTCCTAGCTCCCCCACCAAGAGTGTACACAGTACCTGTTATGGCCACACTCTCTCTTCCTAACCCAACCCTTGGGATTCCCGTCTGGTACCTCAATCCTCCAGCCGCTACCCTGCCTGGTCAACCCAAACCTTATCTTATTTTTACCCCAGTCCAACTGTTCCCTATGACTTCTCTCGCTGCAACAGTGCCTCATTCACCTCAACAGGAAACACCCTCTGTTGCGACCACTTCGGGTAAGAAGGGCAAAGCTCGCAAGGGGGCATCAAAGGACAAGGCTACCCCGACAAAACTTGCCCCCTCTCAACCTCCAAAGCGTACCATCTAGTGTGCTTTGTGTGATTTTGTTGGCCACGCCACCCATACTTGTCCGGAATTGCCTAAACTCAAGTCCATGGTCAATAAGACGTTTCTGGAATCTGATATCCCATAGGTATATGTCACTATACCAGATTCAATCCCTAAACTCAAACCATTGTACACAAATCACCCTTTTTCTTTGTGTGATTTCCATGGTCACTACACTCACCTCTGTCCTCACCTCAAAGAGTATTGTTTCTCTTTAGAAGCCTTATGCCAATTTGAGGCCAAGCGCAATGAGTCCACCACTCCCTTATTTGCGAGTTTTGCTTTGACAAAACTAGAGGACACGATTGCTCCCATTGACATTCCCCCTCCTAATGTCGAGATGACGGAGCCTTCATCCACCATTTTCTACCTATCATCATCCATGAGACCCTTGGTGGAAGCCCCCTTCAAGACTCCCCCTGATGTTTCGCCTAAACACCCTTCAGCGATCACCCTGGGCTCAACATCAGTAGATCCTTTATCTACTTACTCTTCTGTCACCACTTGTGACGATGCGCATGTGAACCCCTCTTCTCATGATGATGAGTCAGGTAGCTTCACCGCGTTAGGTGGTATTCCTTCCACCAATCACCCCATCTTCTATTACGATGACGACACTATGGAAGTAGTCACCACCCATGACTTTATCTATCCCCCCTTACATCGAACCCATGCATTTGAATGACATATACCTTGTGGCCATTACAATGACACCCAATGTTTGGGTAAGGGAGCACCCATATTTTAGATACCAGGAAAATAAATTCTCCACAACTCTCCTAGTGTATCTGGTCGTGTCGACTCTAGTACCATTATTCTTCCACATTTAGAAGAGCCTCTAGAGCCCCATATCACTTCAGATCACTCTAGGGATGATACCCCTCATCATTTCTTCATATTACATTAGCAACCCAGTCTCATAGACATTGTGGTTGACCAACCTATGGGTTTTCCAGGAGAATATCAGTTCATTATCTCAAAATCCTCTCTTTGGGATAGTAACACCATGTATGCCAACCCAGAAACTTAAAGTCCATTTGATTCATATATGTAGTACCAAAAGATATTGGTAATCTTCTATTTCCTTCCTCAAACTGCATAACCATACCGAAAAAAAATGACGCACCACATCATTAAAATGTCTTTATATTTCCCTTTTTCTAAATACATTTTGGCATGTCCACAACATGCTTGGGGGCACCTATGCCCCTCAACCATAAAAATCCCATATCTCAGCCAAAAACAATACTGAAAACCCCCTTTCTCTGACAAGTCACACTTTCCAGGTCATTCCCCGGGACAGGTAGCATCTTTCTTCCCAGTACCTACTACCCAAGTCATAGAACAGACCCCAAGAAAGTGCGACCTAGCTTGTTCATGAGCTCTGGGTACCTAAGCTGAAATTTTAACCCACTAAAATGAAAGAGTAGGATTAGGCATCTTATCTACAACTGTCGGATCTTAAATTCCAATGGTTGGTTTATTTGCTACAACAGCCACAAGATTTAAGGCCTCCTCCCCTCACGACATTCACCACAGCTCCACCGGCAAATGAGTGAATCTAGAAAAAATTCCTTATTAAAAGAAAACCCCTGATTTTTCTTTCGCTTATTGCGACCAAACCGTAGCTCAGTTTGACGAACCATCTATACCATTGGAAATATCTCACCAAGCCCTCAAATGGGTATCTATTATCGTTTTGTGATTTGATACTTCACCAGGACACATTTTGTCCAAGAAGCACCACTTCACCCTTACTCAAAATCGAATTTCTTCACTTGCAACACTCATACCGGGGGCACCACGTCACCTCCATACTTGTCCATGCTCGTGTCAACTTTCGTCGTGAGTTACCATCTTGTATTCATGCTTTTATGGTCCCCATTGGACCCTTTACATATCTGGCAGCCCCATCGAGTCACCCTTGTTTATAGCATCCGAGTGGAGTCATCATTGCATTCATGGATTCTATCCCGAGTCCCTTTGCATCCCGCTATAGTCCTCCATAATTCATTGCTTGGTCCCTCTCTCGTGTCACACATTATGGCCTTCAGTCCCACTGTCCCCTATCCCTCATGATGTTGTGTCAATCGCTGCCAAGTCATCCATGCCCTTTATGCTCTAACAAGGGAAGTCATATGTTCGCTACTCATTCCCCCCCATTTCATCATCATCATTGGTGTCAGTCTGTTAGTCACTCTACTATTTTCTCTCATGCCCTAGTTGAGGATCCCTTATTCCCTCACCTATGGAAGACCCCCTTGATTCATTCATTCCAGAAGACAGGTCTAGAGGGCGATGTACCTTCGTTCTAGCTTCCTCTCTTGTTCGGTGCCTCGGATCAGGCAAAGGGACTCCTGATTGCCCTTTGACTTGATTGTTTCTCAGCTCCATCTCTTTTTAGCATGATTGAGATCCGTATACTCGAGGGTTCAGTGATGTAGCAGCTGACATCGGTGATTCTCGGGTGTGTGTGAGATGTCTCAGCCCTCATGAGGGGGTGGCCCTACAGGTAGCCCCGCACACACTCAAATGACCTCTTCATCACAGCCTTCAATGCGGCTCCATACATTTGATGATGTCGGCCTCATCCGTTTGCAGCACTTTCTTATTTGCATGTATCAGTTAGATTTTCAGAACCCTTTCTTGTGTTCAGGGGCATCTGGGTTGCATTTATATCTCATGTACTCAGATATTATTGTACAAGTCCTGACTGTTATCCCAGGCTCAATATGTATGTGGGATTCATTATCATGTTATTTATCTGGCTCATTTTTATGCCAGCATATCCTATGTTATTCCGTCTCGTGGTTTTCCGGACGCCTTATTGTTTGTACTATTGCATCGGCGAGCATAGGTATGCCTCCCCTGCCGCCTATAGCAGTTACTCACTCACCAAAGATCCATGTCGCACCTGCAATTCGCCTCCTCAAGGTATAGTTCTTTCAGCACTTTGGTCTACCTTACACTCCTCTCTCTTTGAATTCCCCTTTGACGTCTAGTGATTGAGTTCTTACAACGTACTTCGGTCATACGATTAGCTCCTAACACTCGCACGCTGGGGGGCAATCTATTACACCATTTTTTGGTCATCTAATCCATTGTTCTTAGATGGACCCAAGTACACCAAGTAAGACCAATTTTACCCCAAGTAAAATTGCATTCACTATGAAAAATAACTTAGTAAAACATCTTTATTAAGTTGTTTATAATCTAAACAGGAAACCCTATGGGGAAACATTAAATTAATCCATATTTGTTTGATTTTCCTCAAGGAATAATTAGTTAAACAACAATTTAATTAATATTCCTGTTTATATTTAACCCAAAACAAGGAAATTAATTAGATAAATCATTATTTATCTTATTATTTTCTAAGAATAATTATTTAAACATTACTTAAATAATATTCTTTGTTAAATATGACTAAATCTCCCTTAAATAATTAAATAAATGATTATTTATTTGATTATTATTCAACCATATTCTTAAAATGATAAATAAATCATTTATTTATTTATTATTACTTAACCACATCCTTAAAATGATAAATAAATCATTTATTTGTTTATTATTACTTAATCACATCCTTAAAATGATAAATAAATCATTTATTTATTTATTATTTAGAAATAATGGGATTTGACTCAAGTCAAATTCCTTTTCCCTCCAACAAATATAATAAAAATATTTCATAAAAGTTGCATCTTGATTTGGTTAATAATATTTTAACTATGCACCAATATCTAGATTAACTCAATATTTTGTTATAAATAGAAGGGTTTTCCCATTCATTTTTCACCTTTTGTTGCCTAAAGATCACTCTGGATCTCAACTCTTGGTCTGGATATTGATCCACTATCATAGCCATATTTTTCCATTTTTGTTTGGGTTCTATACACCATCAAGGGAGAGGAATTATATATCTGAAGTGCTGAGGACTTACAAGAACCCATCCCATTGAGGAAAACAAGTGTAATATCCCTTTTTCAGGAATTTCTGCAAAATGGTCCAAGGGAATGTTGTATAAGGAATAAAATGCAAAAATAATTTGAAAGGGGACTTGGATCCATTTTTTTACCCTTCATAAATTACTCTTCTAGGATATTATCTCAAATAAATAACCCTAGGTGGGTTATTCAGATCCTCCACTCCTAGGTATCTCAAACAATGCTCGAAAGGGAGAGCTACAAAAATACATGAACTCCAACAAGTAGCAGCAGTGAAACATCAATACATATGGTGCAAGAAGAGAGCATAGCCATTATATTATATGCAGCTACAAATAGATATACAAGATCTTGAGGAAAGACCTCTCAAGATAGGCCAGATCAGCCCCAAGACAGATGTACATGCAAAAGTGAAAGTGCATAGCTACACAACCCAGCAGCAAGCTATGACTATGCAGTCAATAGGGAGAAATGACTGAAAACTGATATACACAAAATGATATAGCAACAGAAAGCTAAAATAAAGTGGGGGAGCAAGATCTCAACCCCAGAAAACAATACTACAACAATCCTCCAAGGGATTAGCCAAAATGTACAAATTGAAAAAATGTTGGAGTGAGGTGTAGCAGCTGCAACTCAATAACCATAAAAAAATGGAGAAGGGTATGAATTCTGAAAAATATGAAGAAACCTCTTCCAATGATCTTCAAAGTGAAAGGCTGCTCCCTTCACTAAAGATTACGCCCTCCAATCCACAGTGTGAACCCCTCCTACAAGTACCCTCTAAAAATAACGCAATATGAGGAAGAGATTGTGCTGGGAATGAGATGAAACATATGGCCCAATGCCAAAATCTGTAATGAAGCTTTGAGATCTTCCTCACTGCTCTACCAAAGAAATAATGACCTCCTCCTTTGCAAAACTAGCTCTGGAAGTGGATGGTAATGAATCCTCACTGCAACCCCCAGCAATTCAACGTTTCTTCCCAGCTAGAAAAGTGTTATAGCTAAATATGGTTACATTGGCCTCAAGCCTAGATGTGAAGAGAATGAAGAACAAGTCTTCCAAAGCTTCCCAATGAAATAGAGGGAACTTCTAAACAGAAATCTCCCTTATGCTAAGCAGCACAACTATCCCAATTGAACAACTGGAGAGAGCAGACCAAAATCGAAATCTCAAAAATAATGAGCAATGGCTCTCCTTCCCCCTTTTATTCCAATAGGAGGCTTCCTTTCCATGGACCCCACCCATTAGGGTTTCTCTCATCCAATAATATCCCTCCTATCAAAACTACGTTGTCTTTTCATGCAAGCCGCACCTCTTTAGGCAGCATTGTTGACTTGGTCAAACTTGACCTAGTCTTCTTGTATTTTCCCCTTTTCACACTAGGAGATGAAAAATAACCCACTTAAGTGACCCCTTTGAATATTAGGAGTGTTTATTATGCTTATTCATGGGCCCCCTTACCCATTTTATTCTTTTTATTAAAAGGAAAGAAAAATTAATGTTCCAATTAACTTAATGAAAATTTTGGGACATTACAGTCCTCCCCTCCCAAAGATTGTTTGTCCTCAAGCAAGTGCAAGGTAGACTGATTCCTCTTCTCCTCTCTTGCAGCATCCATGGATGATGATCTCCTCCAAGAAATAGGATGCTATCTTACCAATAAAGCTCCCACATTGCTTCTCCTCAGCATGTAAATTAGCTACCAAGATATCATCATGAAAAAGTGAGGTGCTCAAGAGACTGGAAAAGTGATGTCTAGAGGTCCTCCCAAGGTAGGGAGTCTGAAATGTGTTGGGATACATTCTCCCCATGTGTATCCTCCATCCCCAAGCAATCAACCATGCAAAATGAGTCAACTTCCTACTAGGAAACTCTTGGAAATCATCCTCCACCTGGGGCTCATGTAGAATAGGTGGTCTGGAATTTTGAACGTGGTACGCTTCATAGCCTACCCCATGCCGTCCCCTTCTCCACTTATGATAAGTGTGGAGTGAAAGCTGAAATTGGGCTGCAATAGTGTTGCTCTCAAGTGACAAGATGAAGTCTAGATCTCCAAGGATCTCTCCTTTGGCGCTGTAAATCAAGCTGGCCAAAATCATCTCATATGTGATGAGTTGGAAGTCATCATCATATGGTATCCAATCAATAATATGGTTCATCTCATGGAGAAACAAATATATTGTCATGTTGGCCATATACTCTTCCATACTCCCCTTAGAGCATGTGCTGCAAAAAGTGTGGAGTTTTTCCTCCCCAAAGGGCACATCCTCCCAATGTGTCTCTCCCTCCTTATGATACATATGGGGTTGATGTTGATACATGGCTGAAACAAAATGATCCTCAAGAGATACCCAAGCCATCCCGTCAAATCCAAAACCCATGGGGTGCCTCCCCAAAGAGCTCAAGCTCTCTAAATGGTTCCACTCATTTGAAGGCAAGAGGTGTAACATGGCAATCAAGGCTGGCCCACTTGTTTTTCTGAAATATGCAGGGTGATAAGTATGGAGAACCACAATCCCTATGGGCATCCTCAACTCTTGTGCCACTCCTCCAATGGTGCTTCCCATGTCCAACGTTCTACTAGCAGAATATGGAAGCATAAAGTTGTGAGGGCAAGGAGGTGAAACATAGCTCCACACATGGAACCAATGCAGGGCATCATTGGCCTGCCTCAATATATAGTGCAACAAGTGTCCTTTCAGCCACTTTTTTGCTGCCACATTCATCCTGCAAGATGAGATCATGAAAATATAACTTGGTGCCAATGGTGCACACCGAAAATCCTGTGGCTTTCCCCCACAATCCACCAATAAGATGGCCATCATAATTGATGCAATTGACAATAAGTACAAAAGAAAATAATGTGCAAGAAGGAAATATCCTCCTTGATATGATATGCTACTCAAAGAGATAAGAGAGTGCAAAACATAAAGCAAATAGTTACCTCCCTCATCATGTACTACGGTCTTTGAGCTGAAATGGCTCAAGTGAAAATTCTCCCTTACTGCAACAGAGTAGGGAAGTGGTTGTGCCAACCATCTCATCATCTCTCAGGCTGTGCATCTATCCATATTCTGATATACATCCATTAGGATTCCCTCCCAAGTGGACTCCTCCATCAATAAATAGTATGCATAAGAGTGCATGAAAGGAGAATCCATAAATGTTGCATGTAGGTATCTCCCCTTGTGCTTGTGAAACCAAGCCAAGAAGATCAAGATATAGTAAGGGATGCTTCCATCCATTAATCCCTCATCCACATCTCCTACATGCCTCCAAGGTACATCACTTTTGAAGTGGTCTTGGGGACACTTCAACAAGTAATCCCAACTCTTAAGTGACAGCATTGTTGGCCTGTGGAGTAGGGCCACTGTCATCTCAAAGCTCAACTCTTTAACATGGATCTTGTCAAAGACTCTACTCATCATTTTGCTACACATATATATTCCCTCCCATGAAGCAGGTACTGCTTGGGCATCCAAAGCCAAGGAGCAACCCCTTTGCACTATGCTAGTGCCTCCTCCTGCTCCTGCAACATTTGAATATAATCTGAGCAACAAGAATGTTTGTTGCTCCTCCATACTCCCACCATAAAAAATATGTGAAAGGGGCATAATGAATGGTAATAATAATTCCATCTCAACTTAATGCACCCATGCTAATTTCTTCCCCATGTTGTAAGTATCCTGCCAGTCCACCTCCCTCTCCATACCCCATGAAAAAGGATAGGTCCTATGCTAGCCAAACTCTCTCAGGAGTAGCCAACCCAACATTGCCTCTTGTTGCCCTGTTTCATAGATTTTCAAGAGGCTCACCATCCTCTTTCCTTCCATCCACATCCACTCAACTTCTTGTGGATGTCTCCCTTCCCCCTGCATCTTGGTATCCTCCCAACAAAGGCTACCATCTTCTCAAAACAGATTTTGGCCATTGCATTTCATGGGACATTGAAATGCAATCTCTTCCATGAAAAAGTTTCCAAACCCCAACCACAATGGTGGTGCACAACACATCAATGGTGTATGAAGATGATGGCACAACGCAGTGAGAGTTTCCTACTTTAGACAATCAGCATGCAAAGATATACAATCCTTCATGAAAAATACAGACTTAGGCATACCTAGGAGAGATTTGGAAGAACCTTGTGTTGCTGCAAGAGTTTCTTCCTCAATAGTGCTGGCTACCTAAATTACCAGAGATAAAGGTTGTTTCTCCTTCACTATGACAGCACTAGTATGTGCCTCTTCAACTGGTGGTGAGGGCTTCTCCCTCTTTTGACCAAATCTTTTGATCAATCTTTGAGAAAAATCAGCAAGAGTAGAAACCCTTGCATGATTCCAATGGTTGAACTACCAAGTCTTTTCTTCACCCTCAAGGCGCAGTGCTACAACTTCTATAGCTTCTCTGTCTGCTACATGATGTAGTAGGAAGAAAGCCTCTAGCTTCTTCACCCAAACCTCTGTTGCACATGTAAGTGATCCATCGAATGTGGGCAATAGAAATCTATTGCCTCTCATCATCCCATAGCTGTGGGGTCTTCTCTCTTCTTTCTGTTGAATACATTGTGGAAAAAATAGAGTCTCTTGGAAGGCTCTAGGTTTTTCTCGGTATTCTATAATATATTCACTTAGAACTTCAAATTCCAAGTGTTTTTCATGCTCCATTTTTCCGTGGTGAGAGTAGGAAGTGCATGGTCCTTCCTCTTCTCCTTTTTCAGTCTTATCAACCTCCTTGGAGAGGCCTTTGCTGGATCTAAAAACTGATGAGAGTAATATCATCCTCTGCATCATATTGATCTCTTCTGTCTCTGCAATTCGAACTTCCACAGGCTGGGCCAAGTTCGAAGCTCTGATACCACTGTAATATCCCTTTTTCAGGAATTTCTGCAAAATGGTCCAAGGGAACGTTGTATAAGGAAGAAAATGAAAAAATAAGCTAAAAGGGTACTTGTATCCCTTTTTTTACCCTTCATACATTACTCTTCCAGGATATTATCTCAAAGAAATAACCCTAGGTGGGTTATTTAGATCCTTCACTCCTAGGTATCTCAAACAATGCTCGAAAGGGAGAGCTACAACAATACATGAACTCCAACAAGTAGCAGTAGTGAAACATCAATACATATGGTGCAATAAGAGAGCATAGCCATTATATTATATGTAGCTGCAAATAGATATACAATATCTTTAGGAAAGACCTCTCAAGATAGGCCAGATCAGCCCCAAGACAGATGTACATGCAAAAGTGAAAGTGCGCAACTACACAACCCAGCAAAAAGCTATGACTACGCAGTACATAGGGAGAAATGACTACAAACTGATATACACACAATGATATAGCAATAGCAAGCTCAAATAAAGTGGGGGAGCAAGATCTCAACCCCGGAAAACAATACTACAACAATCCTCCAAGGGATTGGCCAAAATGTACAAATTGGAAAAATGCCAGAGTGCAGTGTAGCAGCTGCAACTCAATAACCATACAAAAATGGAGAAGGGTATGAATGCTGAAAAATATGAAGAAACCTCCTCCAATGATCTTCAAAGTGAAAGGTTGCTCCCTTCACTGAAGATTACACCCTCCAATCCACAGTGTGAACTCAACCTGCAAGTGCCCTCTGAAAATAACGCAATATGAGGAAGAGACTGCGCTGGGAATGAGATGAAACATATGGCTCAATGCCAAAATCTGCAATGAAGCTCTGAGATCTTCCTCACTTATCTCCCAGAGAAAGAATGACCTCCTCCTTTGCAAAACTAGCTCCGGAAGTGGATGGTAATGAATCCTCACTACAACCCCGAGCAACTCAACATTTTTGCCTAGCTGGAAAAATGCTATAGCTGAAGATGGTTACCTTGGACTCAAGCCTGGATGTGAGGAGAATAAAGAACAGGTCCTCCAAATCTTCCCAATGAAGGAGAGGGAACTTCTAAACAGAAATCTCCCTTGTGCTAAGCAGCACAGCTATCCTAGTGAACAACTGGAGAGAGCAAACCAAAATCGAAATCTAAAACATAATGAGCAATGGCTCTCCTTCCCCCTTTTATGCCAAGAGGAGGCTTCCTTGCCATGGACCCCACACATTAGGGTCTCTCTCATCCAATAATATCCCTCCTATCAAAACTGCGTTGTCTTCTCATGCAAGCCTCAACTCTTTAGGCAGCGCTGTTGACTTGGTCAAACTTGACCTAGTCTTCTTGTATTTTCCCCTTTTCACACTAGGAGATGAAGAATAAGCCACTTAAGTGACCCCTTTGCATATTAGGAGTTTTTATTATGCTTCTTCATGGCCCCCCTTACCCATTTTATTCTTTTTATTAAAAGGAAAGCAAAATTAATGTTCCAATTAACTTAATGAAAATTTTGGGACATTACAACAGGGAACACCCTCTTATGTTTTCCTCCCAGGTGCCATCAATACAAAATTTATTTTATATATTCTTGTCTTGTCTATTGGATGCATAGAATAAATCTTATCTTTTCTACTATTTAATGTCTTCTAATGCATAGATCTATATTTTTTCAGCATTTATCTTGATCACCTAACTGCAGATCTGAAGATATTAGTAGTCATTTCTGCTGTTAGGGTTGTTTGTTATGCGCAGCTAAAGTGGTCTTTTTCGTACGCTTGGAATTAAGATTCATACTAACAATTTTAACTCATGGTATTGGTAAAAGCTAAATATATATAAGGAGAAGAAGATCATAGTGTAATGTGTGCAATAGCAAGGATTGTTAATGAAGAATCTTCTCTGAGCTATATTTGCATGGGATGAACTCTGTTTTAATTGATAGATCTGAATCTATGATGCACCCATGGATACAATGATGGTTCATGATCTCTAGATCTGAAATGACTATGCTCTTGTGTGATCCATTGAAGAGATGATTAGATCTATGACCTGACGCAAGTTTGCTGAAGTCAAATGAAGGAATCTGGGTAAGTTCTATGGATCTGGTTCATTATGCAAAGTTTACATTTACAGATCTATACGCTAGTTCGTCTCAGTAAAAGAACGTATGTACGCGGGTTTGCTTCAGAAAAAGCGCGTATGGAAGTTTATGGTTTTATGAAGCTTATTTTAGATGTTTTTCTATGATTTCAGATATTTATATGATGTCTGTCAATGAAGTCTTCTTGAAGATCTGGGTTGTTTGAATAATGTATATGCTGGTAAGTTGATTATGTACAAATTTGATTAATGAGAGAATAAACATGGTTGATGGTGACTAACTGATGAAGTGTTATGCATTTATAAAGATATCTGACTGAAACCTCAGATCTGGATCTGAGACTGATTACATTCTAAAAAACAATATTCACATAGCTATACGCAGGTTTGTATGAAGGAAAGCGTGTATATACATGGGTTCAATGAAGTGAAGTAGTGTATGCATTTTTAGTTGATGACGGTTCAGGGTTGAGTTTGTATCTGCATATTTATTCTAAAGTCTAGGTTAGTTCTGATGATCTCATTACAGTGGTCTCACTGTTCTAATTGATGTATTGGGTAAAACTTATGGTTATTGAAGAGTTGTGTTGATGTTGTTTGATCTAGTATGAAAATTGATGAAACATGGTCTGCAGTGGTTATGAGGGTTGAAGCCTTTAGTATGGAAGTAGAAGCTTCCTACCAGTAGAAGCTGGTGTTCTGTTCAGGGGGTTGAAGCGCCCTTCTAGGAGTGGTTGGTAAACGAGAAGAAAGGGGGTTGTAGCTCCCTTCCAGTAGCAGCTGGAAAATGAGAGAAGGTAGTAGTCTTCTGCAGGTATATGCCTGCGTACTGATATGATTATGCATCAGTACAATATTGTAAAATTTTTTCCATATAATAAATATTGAAGACAGAGACGACAGCAGCGGTGGTTTTCTCTCGAATTGGGTTTCCACCTTAAATACTGGTGTTCATGTGTGTTTCATTTGTGTGATGATTTATACTGTTGTTACTGCATATATTTACTGATTATCTACCAAATTCATGGCTGATAAAGTGAGTTAAATACTGTTCCTGAAACGTTTTTCTAATCTGTAACATTATATCAGTATATGCTAGTTTCTTTCAGTATTTGCGCGTGTATACGTGAGTTGGTTTCATAAAAGCCGCATATGGAATTCTGTAAAAGTAAAATTTAAATTATGTTCAGCAAGCTCTAAATTAGTTTCCCCTGCCATCCACCCCCCCCCCTCTCAGTATTTTTCCAACAATTGGTATCAGAGAAGGTCCTTCTGAAGAATCTTAGCCGCTAGAAGAAAGATCAGCCAAGATGAGAAATCAAGATGGGATAGCATCTATCAGGCCTCCTCTCTTCAACGGAAACAATTTAATCTTCTGGAAGACAAGGACAAGATCCTATCTTCAGTGTCTTGGAGCAAATTTATGGGCTATAGTTAAAGGAGGTTATCAATATCTAGCCTTATTTCCAATAGATGCAACGATAAGAAAGAACTATGAAACTCATGCAAAGGTGGTCAATGCATTATTGGGGAGTCTAACTGAATCAGAATTTGTTAAAGTCATGCATTTGAATACAACAAAGGAGATATGAGACAAAATCATTCAAAGCTATGAAGGCGATACAAAGGTAAAAAGTGTTAAACTCCAAACTCTTAGAATTCAATATGAAAAATCTCAGGATGCATAATGAGGAGAGAATTTCCAGTTTCTTTTTATGTCTGGATGATATTGTAAATCGTATGAGAAATTTGGGTGAAACTGTTAGCCACCTATGATTTTTTTGACAAGAAAACAGGTGGCTAAAATGTTTCTGAGTCTTCAAGAGATACATTTCCCTTGTAAACCTATCATTCTTGAAGCCTCCATGTGTTTTCTGTCCTTTAAACAATCTTCACTGCTGTTTCCCTTAAAACGCCCTACTGTTTTGTGAAAAATGCTCAAAAAGGCCTCCATTTGCCCTATGTCATCCTCAGAAAACCTCCATTTTTCACCTTTTTTTCACCCTTTTTCAAATCCCACAAAATCCCCTCCTTAACCCCCCATCTCATCCTAAAACCCTATTTAAACCTTATAGCCTCCCTTATCTGGTTTAAAACACTCTTTTCCCCTTTACCGAAGCCAAAAAATCCCTTGAGAAACACTCGTTTTGGCTTAAAAACACTCATTTTTCAGTAAGGGCTTAAGCCCCTTTCAGCTTAGCCCTTGTCCCTTTCTCTGCATATGACCCACGCTCAAGACTAGGCGCTAATCACAATCAAAGTTTTCCATTGGCCTTTTTCCCTTTGTTAATTGAATTTTCCCGGTGCAATGAACATTTGTTCTATCAACCGCAGATTTGATCTGAGCCGTCGATCTTTACAAGATCCGACAGTCAGCGCTAGTTGCATTGCACCACACCACCTCTCTCCATCACCCTCCGATCGCATATGGACCGTCGATCGTCCTTCAGATCGAACGGCTATCGCTTAATCGCACTTTGCAAATCCAATTTCCCAATCATTTTCCCCTCCTCCGATGTGCGATTTCCAATTTAATCCCCGCCGTCCAATTCTGCAAATCCGAGGGCTCTCATCCCTATCGCTTGTTCACTTACCCCTTTGCCTTCCCGCTCCCTTTTTTAATCTTGACTGTCCATTCTATAGATCTGACGACTGGGATCTAACCCACCTTTTACCATTCCCCACCTTACCAACCGCGCACCTTTCCATATCGCGCTGCCACTTGCACCGTCAGATCTCTTCGCTCCACATCCAATGATCGAGAACCATATCGCCTAAGTTTGGTGTCCGAACTTTAACATTTTGAAATCACATGATATGGACGGTTTTGTTCTGCCACGTGTCGGTCAGCGAGGCATATCACATTTTTTTTGGGAGATTTCCAAATCCACTCCAAAGTTGCCCGAAAGCAGTAGCTTTCCTCTAGAAACTGCCCCTCCCTTGTATAATCCCCCATTCAATCCCGACCGCTGATCTGATCCAAATAAATGGCTCACGTTTCATCACATCCCCAATAATTTTGTTTTCATCCAAGCATCCAATGATTTTATCCGAAGATCCCTGCCTTTGATCTCCTCCTGAGATACAACGGTCCACGTTTAATTGCCCTACGTCATCTGAGTCCCACCATTAAAGGCCCCCTATTTCATTCATTTTGACCTTTTTTCTTTGTAATTCACCTGAAATTAAACCTTAGTATCTCAACACTAAAACTTATTTCTTCCGTCTAACCTGCTTCCCCGGCGGATCTCGACCGTTGATCACCATTGCCTTGTCTAATCGGATGGTTCACAACCCTCTTTGCACCAAAATTCCATTGAACCATCCATTCCCCATTTTGCAATGTTATTCACCCGTTTTCACCTACATCCACCATTTCCGCCACCACTTCACAGGCCTCCATAGCAATATTTCACCACTCCCTTGGATTTTATAACAAGTTTATTGTCTTGTGCAGGGTATACAAATGGGGAAATCATTTTGTCTCCATAGTCACAGTCTCTGTGATTGTGAACGCAGAAAGACCATCACTTAAGCGGAAAATAGTATCAGATCAAAGGATTTAGGCTCCTAATTGAAGATTTAATGCCTGTAACCCGATGGTTAAAGGGTAAAGACGTATTTTGAAGACCGTGAAGATAAATAAAAGGCTTACTGAAGGCTAAAACACATGAAACAAGTCATATCAGTGTTTTTAGCATCAACAAGACGTATTTTATCCAAGAAAAGACCGACCATATGACGTCCTCCATCTTCCATCGAATACCAGATCAGTAATTACGCTGATAGAGGCCTTGAAGAGCTGTCAGGACAGCAGTTATGGAAGTATGGGAGACCTGTAGACTTTCTATCCATGTTACTTATTTCAAAAGGCAACGCAGAGTACCATCAGTCAGAGTTCTTCAGAAGAACATACCTAAAGTTATTAACAAAGAATTATAGACCATACTTCAGAGTACACACAGTTAATGAAGAGCCATTCTGTAGAATGGGCACTCAACCTTCTTCTCCTCTGTCATAGTGAAACAATTAAGTTTACATATGCTCCTGCTATCACTCATCCTCCTATAGGAACCCCTAAAGAATACATTGTAAAGGTTGTTGTTAGTTGATAGGGATTTTATCGACTGTTAGAACTGTTATTGGAGAAAGTAGCTTAGTAGTTTTTAATTTAGTAGGCTGGGAGGAGAAGTTTGGAATGTAACAGCTATTGAGCTCAAAGTATGTGACTGGTTTTGCACATCAATTGAACAAGCAAATTTAATAGGATCCTGGTCTATATTACGGGTGATGTTTTCCTCATTGCATTGTCTTAATTCATTTTAATCATACTGTCCATTATTCTCTGATAAGAATCAATAAATTAGGCTTAGGATTTACCCCTGCATGGTACCCTAATGCTTTCCTGCCCTTCTTATCTTTGGTTTTTTCTGCTGATTGTGTGTCTAAGATCAAATCCATGTAATTTCACCAGTCAAAGATGTTGGTCTAGCCCATGCTTACGGATGTTCGAATTTGGAGTTTGTTGCTTAGATGTTCTTGTGGGGTTTAAGCTGGAAGAATTGGGATACCGGGGATTTAGATTTAGCCCTGTCCACTGGGGTCCTTTTCCAACAGATTGGCCTTTCTAAGATCCCTTTGAGCTTGTGTCAAAAGGATTGAAGATTAAAATCCCTTCTCTGAACTTATGGCCTTGCTCTGTGTTAAATCTTAACTATTTTTCCCTTTAGAATATGCTAAAAGCAGGCCTGGAGTTAAATGACCTCTGACCTGATCTTAAGCTATCCTTTGTGTCCTCACTAAGAGTTTCCTTTGAAGTATGTCAAAGCAGGTCTGGATTTAAATGACATCTAACCTGATCTCCAAACTGCACTTGGGTTTCTTCCCTTCTTTCACTTCACTCCTTAATGTTCCATTCCACCATCTATATAAAATATCCTTTAGTATAGATGACATGCCCTATGGAAAGCCTTAGATATTTTTTATGCAAGTAATCCCCTTTCATGACTTCATAGCCCAATGGATTGGCACTTTCTGTGACCTATCTTATTTTGTCGAAAAATCCTGCTACTTTGTTCCTTTCATTACACAACCTTCTCAGTTAACGATCTCCAACCCAACAACCAAATCATTTAAAAACCTCTTGTGCTTCATACCTAGCCTAATACCTCATTTTGAGCTTTAAAGATATATTAATCTTTTCCTTTTATAGAGAGATCCCTCTCTGGACCCAGGAGGGCTAGATCCTGAGGTCCCAAAGTGGTTTGATGTTGTCTTGTCTTTTGGTCTTCCCAATCTGGCCAAAACACAGGAACCCCAACATAATGGCGACTCCACTAGGGAAGAAGACCACTTAGCTTAGATTGGCATTCAATTGTTGATGGTGGATAGCAGCCTGCTTCAAACATTCACATTCATCCACCTGGCGACTCCACACTCCATAACTCTCAAAAGACCAAATGACTCCACTGGCAAAAGGCCCTGGACTGGTTGAGAAAATATAGTGACCTCTTTTTACAAACATGGATCCAAGTATGGACCAAGATGCAAAGCTTGATGCTTTAGCAGATAGAATGGCAAGAATGGTAAACATGTTTGGTGAAATAATGGTGAGGATGTATGAGGCTAATCTAAATACAAATGCTGGTTATCTAGAGCAGCCCATGCTTTTTCCAAAGCAAGAATAAGCTCAGCCTATACAAGACCTATACAATGAGCAAGACATGTATGATGCTTAAGAATCTATAGAAGATGAGGAGGAAGGTGATCAAGAAATGTCCAATTGCCTACCTATATCTTGTACTATGCTGATAAGAGAATATCATGACCAAATGGTGAAAGCTAATAGGGAATGCTGCTTTGAGGAAACAAGAAACCACATAGAAGATGCAGAATCTGATGTGGAAGAACAAACAACTCATGAGCCTTGTGTTCTAACCAAGTACCATCATGTTCATGAGTATTTGTTTGAATCAGAAAGAGATCAGGAAACATTAGAAAATCCTCAAGGTTTCCCTGTGAGCACAAGTGAAGATCTCCTAGAAGAGGCTCAAGAAGACATACTACCTCCAAATCAACCAATATAAGAAACAGAGCACTGCTGCACTTCTGTTCAAAGGAACACAAGAACATCATCCCCTTTGACAAAGGAAGAAATAGATCAGATCATCAATAGACAGCCAACCTCCAAAGTCTTTTATAGAACAGATACTCTTGCCCATTCATCTACTGAGCTTGATTGTACAGATCCAGAAAGCTCCTCTGTAAATCATAACAAAGAAAGAATTACTGATAATCCAGTGTGTTTGATTGGTAACATTACTTACTTCAATGATTTTCCTATTTTTGATATATCTGATGATGATGTTCTCCAAACAGAAAATGATCTTGCAGGGCCATCATTAGTAGATTTGTGGGAGAAAAATCAGTTTCAGCAACTTCAAGAAAGTAATGACCCATGTCAGGCTATCTACGATACTGATGGGGAAAGTTGTGAAAGTCTAGTAGCAGATGAAGATTCTTTGAATCTTCACTCTACTTTATCTCAGATCATCAGTAATAGTTTCCATGTGATTGGTAGTCAACAACCTTTCATCTCAGAGGATGAAGAGGAAAACAAGGAAAATATTTTTGAGCAAATTGAAACTAAGGGGCCTTCTCTTGAAAAAGAGGAAGAAATGAAACAAACCCTTGCTCAAAAATACATGGATATTTTCACAGAGCTCAGCCCGCCAAATCAGAATATCTCAGAGCTACAATAGGACAACACTGTCAAATATGATGAGTCCTCCAGTTCAGGTGATGATGAGAATGAGGGAGATTTTCTTTCTCAAGAAAGTATTTTTCTTGATCCAGTGGAAGAGGAAGTAGTCCTAGTTGAAAACCATTTTTCAAATACTCACAACCAGGTATCATTTCAATATCCTTATGCTCATTTCCTACAAACATTTGAAGAAGGATCAAAGGTCATCGTGAATAGCTTGTTGCAAACAACAAAGAACATTTTAAAAGCTGCCGCTAAGAAACAAAGAGAATGGGAGTGGCCCTTCCTATCCAGCATGCTCAAAGAGATGAGCAGAAAATACCAGTCATGGGATCATATAATTGACTGGATGTATTGGAAAAGAGTGTTCATTAGCTAGACATGTAAATAGTTCAAGTTAGATTAAGGTAGGTATGAGATCTCAATAAATCTCAGTCTGAGAGAATTAGTCAGTTGTTTTTTAGTTTCTGCAAAGTTCAGTCCATGAGCATGTTTTTTCTTTATTCCATGGCCCACAACAAGCCAGACAGTCTAATCCTAGTTTGACTGTGCTTCAATTTCTACTTTAGAATGTAGAGAAAGAAATCTGCTAGACTGTTTAATCCTAGCATATAGTAGTTTAGGTAGAGAAGCTATGAGTCCAATGGTTTAATCTGGTATCATGGAGAAATAAGGGTAGCAGTAGAGTAGAATTATTTTCCTATTTGTAAAGGATTGATGATGTAAAGGGTCTGCAAGTCCAAATGCACCCAAAAGAAAAAATGTTAGGACATAGTATGGGTAGGTAGTTATTTGGGAGAATATTACTGCTGATATGATGTCTTCAAGATTTGTGGTAGCTGATCAAAGAAAAAGGATGCATCAAGTACCAGGCATCTGGCCTACTCCCAAAGATTATTTTCTGAGGTTCTTGACACCTTCAAGAAGATGCCATCCCCATGTGGAGCCACTATTAGCCACCTATGAATTTTTTGACAAGCAAACATGTGGCTAAAATGTTTCAAGTCTTCAAGAGATACATTTCCTTTGTAAAATTGTCATTCTTGAAGCCTCCATGTGTTGTCTATCCTTTAAACAATCTTCACTATTGTTTCCCTTAAAAAATCCCTACTGTTTTGTGAAAAAATGCTCAAAAAGGCCTCCATTTTCCCTATGTCATCCTCACAAAACCTCCATTTTGCACCATTTTCCCCCCCTTTTCAAATCCCGAAAAATCCCCTTCTTAACCCCCCATCTCATCCTAAAACCATGTTTAAACCTTATAGCCTCCCTTATCTGGTTTAAAACACTCTTTTCCCCTTTACCGAAGCCAAAAAATCCCTTGAGAAACACTCGTTTTGGCTTAAAAACACTCATTTTTCATTAAGGGCTTAAGCCCCTTTCGGCTTAGCCCTTGGCACTTTCTCCACATATGACCTACGCTCAGGACCAGGTGCTAAAGCCCTGGGCACTAATCGCAATCAGAGTTTCCCATTGGCCTTTTTCCCTTTGTTAATTGAATTTTCCCGATGTGATGAACATTTGTTCTATCAACCGCAGATTTGATCTGAGTCGTCGATCTTTACAAGATCCAACGGTCAGCGCTAATCGCGTCGCGCCACACCACCTCTCTCTGTCACCCTCCGATTGCATATGGACCATTGATCACCTTTCAGATCGAATGGTTATCACTTAATCACACTTTGCAAATCCAATGTCCCGATCATTTTCCCCTCCTCCGATGTGCAATTGCCGATTTAATCCCCATTGTCCAATTCTGAAAATCCGACGGCTCTCATCCCTCCCGCTCGTTCACCTACAATTTTTCCTTCCTGCTCCCTCTTTTAATCCCGACCATCCATTCTGTAGATCCGACGGCTGGGATCTAACCCCCCTTTTACCATTCCCCACCTTACCAACTGCGCACCTTTCCATATCGCGCTGCCACCTACACCGTCAGATCTCTTCGCTCCACATCCAACGACCGAGAACCATATCACGTAACTTTGGTGTCCGATATTTAACATTTTTAAATCGCAGGATATGGGCATTTTTTTTCTTCCATGTGTCGGGCAACGAGGCATATCGCGTTTTTATTGGGAGATTTCCAAATCCACTCCAAAGTTGCGAAAAAGCAGTAGTTTTCCTCTAGAAACCGCCCCTCCCTTATATAATCCCCCATTCAATCCCGACTATTTATCTGATCTAGATCAACGGTTCACGTTTCATCGCGTCCCCAATCATTTTGTTTTCATCGGAGCATCCAATGATTTTATCCAAAGATCCCCGCCGTTGATCTCCTCCTAAGATCCAACGATCCATGTTTAATCGCCCTCCATCGTCCGGGTTCCACCATTAAAGGCCCCCAACTTCATTCATTTTGACCCTTTTTCTTTGTAATTCACCCAAAATTAAACCTTAGTATCTCAACACTAAAACTTATTTCTTCCGTCTAACCTGCTTCCCCGATGGATCTCGACCGTTGATCACCATTGCCTTGTCTAATTGGACGGTCTGCAACCCTCTTTGCACCAAACTTCCATCGGACCATCCATTCACCATTCTACAATGTTATTCACTTGTTTTCACCTGCATCCACCATTTTCGCCACCACTTCACAGGCCTCCACAACAATATTTCACCACTCCCCTGGATTTTATAACAAGTTTATTGTCTTGTGCAGGGTATACAGATGGGGAAATCATTCTGTCTCCACAGTCACAGTGTCTGTGATTGTGAACGCAGAAAGACCATCACTTAAGCGGAAAAGAGTATCAGATCAAAGGATTTAGGCTCCTAATTGAAGATTTAACGCCTGTAACCCGATGATTAAAGGGTAAAGATGTAGTTTGAAGACCGTGAAGATAAATAAAAGGCTTATTGAAGCCTAAAACACATGAAAAAAGTCATATCAATGTTTTCAGCATCATCAGAACGTATTTTATCTAAGAAAAGACCGACCATACGATGTCCTCCATCTTCCATCTAATACCAGATCAGTTATTACGCTGACAGAGGCCTTGAAGAGCTGTCAGGACAGCAGTTATGGAAGTATGGGAGACATGCAGACTTTCTATCCATGTTACTTATTTCAGAAGGCAACACAGAGTACCATAAGTTAGAGTTCTTCAGAAGAACATACCTGAAGTTATTAGAAAATACTTCTAGACCATACTTCAGAGTACACACAGTCAATGAAGAGCTATACTGCAGAATGGGCACTCGACCTTCTTCTCCTCTATCATAGTGAAACAATCAAGTTTACATCTACTCCTAATATCACTCATCCTCCTATAAGAACCCCTAAAGAATATATTTTAAAGGTTGTTGTTAGTTGATAGGGATTATATCGACTGTTAGAGCTGTTATTGGAGAAATTAGCTTATTAGTTTGTAATTTAGTAGGCTGGGAGCAGAAGTTTGGAATGTAACAACTATTGAGCTCAAAGTATGTGACTGGTTTTGCACATCAATTGAACAAGCAAATTTCACAGGATCCTGGTCTATATTACGGGTGATGTTTTCCTCATTTCATTGTCTTATTTCATTTTAATCATATTGTCCATTATTCTCTGATAAGAATCAGTAAATCAGGCTTAGGATTTACCCCTGCATGGTACCCTAATGCTTTCCTACCCTTCTTATCTTTGGTGTTTTCTGCTGATTGTGTGTCTAAGATCAAATTCATGTAATTTAACCAGTCAAAGATGTTGGTCTAGCCCATGCTTACTAATGTTCGAATTTGGAGTTTGTTGCTTAGATGTTCTTGTGGGGTTTAAGCTGGAAGAATTGGGATACCGGGGATTTAGAGTTAGCCTTAATGGGATACTTGGGTTTCTTCCCTTATTTCACTTCACTCCTTAGTGTTCCATTCCACCATCTATCTAAAATATCCTTTAGTATAGATGACTTGCCCTATGGAAAGCCTTGGATAGTTGTTATGCAAGTAATCCCCTTTCATGACTCCATAGCCCAATGGATTGGCACTTTCTTTGACCTATCTTATTTTGCTGAAACATCCTGTTACTCTGTTCCTTTCATTCCACAACCTTCTCATTCAATGATCTCAAACCCAACAACCAAATCATTTAAAAACCTCTTATGCTTCATACCTATCCTAATACCTCATTTTGATCTTTAAAGATATATTAATCTTTGCCTTTTATAGAGAGATCCTTCTCTGGACCCAAGAGGGCTAGATCCTGAGGTCCCAAAGTGGTTTGATGTTGTCTTGTCTTTTGGTCTTGCCAATCTGGACAAAACACAGGAACCCCAACATAATGGCGACTCCACTGGGGAAGAATATCAATTAGTTTATATTGGCATTCAATTGCTAATGGTGGATAGCAGCCTGCTTCGAACATTCACATTCATCCACCATGTGACTCCACACTCCATAACTCTCAAAAGACCAAATGACTCCACTGGCAGAAGGCCCTGAACTGGTTGAGAATATACAGTGACCTCTTTTTACAAACATGGATCCAAGTATGGACCAAGATGCAAAGCTAGATGCTTTAGCAGATAGAATGACAAGAATGGTAAAATGGTGAGGATGTATGAGGCTAATCTAAATACAAATGCTGGTTATCTAGAGCAGCCCATGCTTTTTCCAGAGCAAGAACAAGCTCAGCCTATACAAGACCTAGACAATGAGCTAGACATGTATGATGCTCAAGAATCTATAGAAGACGAGGAGGAAGGTGATCAAGAAATTTCCGATTGCCTACCTATATCTTGTACTATGCTAATAAGAGAATATCATGACCAAATGGTGAAAGCTAATAGGGAATGCTACTTTGAGGAAAAAAGAAACCACATAGAAGATGCATAATCTGATGTGGAAGAAGAGAAAACTCATGAGCCTTGTGTTCTACCTGAGTACCATCATGTTCATGAGCATTTATTTTAATCAAAAAGAGAACAGGAAACATCAGAAAATCCTCAAGGTTTCCCTATGAGCACAAGTGAAGATCTCCTAGAAGAGGCTCAAGAAGACATACTGCCTCCAAATCAGCCAATACAAGAAAAAGAGCACTGCTGCACTTCTGTTCAAAGGAACACAAGAACATCATCCCCTTTTACAGAAGAAGAAATGGATCAGATCATCAATAGACAACCAGCCTCCGAAGCCTTTTATAGAATAGATACTCTTGCCCATTCATCTACTGAGCTTGATTGTACAGATCCAGAAAGCTCCTCTGTAAATCAGAATGAAGAAAGACTTGCTGATAATCCAGTGTGTTTGATTGGTAACATTACTTACTTCAATGATTTTCCTATTTTTGATCTATCTGATGATGATGTTCTCTAAACATAAAATGATCTTGCAAGGCCATCATTAGTAGATTTGTGGGAGGAAAATCAGTTTCAACAACTTCAAGAAAGTAATGAACCATGTCAGGCTATCTACAATACTGATGGGGAAAGTTATGAAAGTCTAGTAGTAGATGAATATTCTTTGAATATTCACTCTGCTTTATCTCAGATCATCAGTAATAGTTTTCATGTGATTTGTAGTCAGCAGCCTTTCATCTCAGAGGATGAAGAGGAAAAAAAAGAAAATATTTTTGAGCAGATTGAAACTAAGGGGTCTTCTCTTGAAAAAGAGGAAGAAATGAAACAAATCCCTACTAAAAAATTCATGGATCTTTTCATAGAGCTCAACCTTCCAGATCAGAATATCTCAGAGCTACAAGAGGACAGCACTGTCAAATATGATGAGTCCTCCAGTTCATGTGATGATGAGAATCAGGGAGATTTTATTTCTCAAGAAAGTCTTTTTCTTGATCCAATGGAAGAGGAAGTAGTCCTGGTTGAAAACCATTTGTCAAATACTCACAACCAGGTATCATTTCAAGATCCTTATGCTCATTTCCTACAAACATTTGAAGAAGGATCAAAGGTCATCATGAGAAGCTTGTTGCAAACAACAAAGAACATTTTAAAAGTTGTTGCTAAGAAACAAAGAGAATGGGAGTGGCCCTGCCTATCCAGCATGCTTAAAGAGACGAGCAGAAAATACCAGTCATGGGATCATCTGATTGACTAGATGTATTGGAAAAGAGTGTCATCAGCTAGACATGAAAATAGTTCAAGTTAGAGTAAGGTAGGTAGGAGATCTCAATAAAGCTCAGTCTAAGAGCATTAGTAAGTTGTTTTTTAGTTTCTGAAAATTTTAGTCAATGAGCATGTTTTGTCTTTATGCCATGGCCCACAGCAAGCCAGACAGTCTAATCCTGGTTTGACTGTGCTTCAATTTCTGCTTTAGAATGTCAGAAAGAAATCTACTAGACTGTTTAATCCTAGCAGATAGTAGTTTAGGTAGAGAAGCTATGACTCCAACTGTTTAATCTGGTCTCATGGAGAAATAAGGGTAGTAGTAGAGTAGATTTATTTTCCTGTTTTTAAAGGATTGATGTTGTAAAGGGTCTGCAAGTCTAAATGCACCCACAAGAAAAAATGTTAGAACATAGTATGGGTAGGTAGTTATTTGGGAGAATATTACTGCTGATATGATGTCTTCATGATTTGTGGCAGTTGATCAAAGAAAAAGGATTTGTCAAGTACCAAGCATCTAGCCTACTCCAAAAGATTATTTTCTGAGGTCCTTGACACCTTCAAGAAGATGCCATCCCCATATGGAGCCACTGTTAGCCACCTATGAATTTTTTGACAAGCAAACAGGTGGCTAAAATGTTTCTGAGTCTTCAAGAGATACATTTCCCTTGTAAACCTATCATTCTTGAAGCCTCCATGTGTTTTCTGTCCTTTAAACAATCTTCACTGCCGTTTCCCTTAAAAAAACCCTATTGTTTTGTGAAAAAATGCTCAAAAAGGCCTCCATTTTCCCTATGTCATCCTCACAAAGCCTCCATTTTGCACCATTTCCCCCCCCTTTTCAAATCCCAAAAAATCCCCTCCTTAACCCCCCATCTCATCCTAAAACCCTATTTAAACCTTATAGCCTCCCTTATCTGGTTTAAAACACTCTTTTCCCCTTTACCGAAGCCAAAAAATCCCTTGAGAAACACTCTTTTTGGCTTAAAAACACTCATTTTTCATTAAGGGCTTAAGCCCGTTTTGGCTTATCCCTTGGCCCTTTCTCTGCATATGACCCGCGCTCAAGACCATGTGCTAAAGCCCCAGGCGCTAATCGCAATCGGAGTTTCCCATTGGCCTTTTTCCCTTTGTTAATTGAATTTTCCCGATGTGATGAATGTTTGCTCTCTCAACTGCGGATTTGATCTGCGCCATCAATATTTACAAGATATGACGGTCAGCGCTAATCACATCGTACCACACCACCTCTCTCCATCACCCTTTATTGCATATGGACCGTCGATCGCCCTTTAGATCTAACGGCTATCGCGTAATCACACTTTGCAAATCCAATGTCTCGATCGTTTTCCCCTCCTCCGATGTGTGATTGCTGATTTAATCCCTGTCGTCCAATTCTGCAGATCCAACGGCTCTCATCCTTTCTTCTTGTTCACTTACCCCTTTGCCTTCCTGCTCCCTCTTTTAATCCTAACCGTCCATTCTATAGATCCGACAGCTGGGATCTAACCTGCCTTTGACCATTCCCCACCTTACCAACCGCGCACCTTTCCATATTGCGCTGCCACCTACACCGTCAGATCTCTTCACTCCACATCCAACGACTAAGAACCATATCGCCTAACTTTGGTGTCCAAACTTTAACATTTTGAAATTGCGCGATATGGACAGTTTTGTTCCACCACGTGTCGGGCAGCGAGACATATCACGTTTTTTTTGGGAGATTTCCAAATCCACTGCAAAGTTGCGCGAAAGCAATAGTTTTCCTTTAGAAATCGCCCCTCCCTTGTATAATCCCCCATTCAATCCCGACCGTTGATATGATCCAGATCAACGGCTCATGTTTCATCACGTCCCCAATCATTTTGTTTTCATCGGATCATCTAATAATTTTATCCAAAGATCCCCGTCATTGATCTCCTCCTGAGATCCAACGGTCCACGTTTAATTGCCCTCCGCCGTCCGGGTCCCACCATTAAAGATCCCCAAATTCATTCATTTTGACCCTTTTTCTTTGTAACTCACCCGAAATTAAACCTTAGTGTCTCAACACTAAATCTTATTTCTTCCGTCTAACCTGCTTCCCTGGAGGATCTCGACCGTTGATCACCATTGCCTTGTCTAATCAGACAGTCTGCAACCCTCTTTGCACCAAACTTCCATCGGACCATCCATTCACCATTCTGCAATGTTATTCACTCATTTTCACCTGCATCCACCATTTCGGCCACCACTTCACAGGCCTCCACAGCAATCTTTCACCACTACCCTGGATTTTATAACAAGTTTATTGTCCTGTGCAGGGTATACAGATGGGTAAATAATTTTGTCTCCATAGTCACAGTCTCTATGATTTTGAACGTAGAAATACCATCACAGAAGTGGCAAAGAGTATCAGATCAAAGGATTTAGGCTCCTAATTGAAGATTTAACGCCTATAACCCGATGATTAAAGGGTAATGACGCAGTTTGAAGACCGTGAAGATAAATAAAAGGATTACTGAAGCCTAAAACACATGAAACAAGTCATATCAGTGTTTTCAGCATCAACAGAACGTATTTTCTCCAAGAAAATACCGACCATACAACGTCCTCCATCTTCCATCGAATACCAAATCAGTTATTACGCTGACAGAGACCTTGAAGAGTTGTCAGGACAATAGTTATGGAAGTATGGGAGACCTGCAGAATTTCTATCCATGTTACTTATTTCAGAAGGCAATGCAGAGTACCATCAGTCAGATTTCTTCAGAAGAACATACCTGAAGTTATTAACAAATACTTCTAGAACATACTTCAGAGTACACACAGTTAATGAAGAGCCATTTTGTAGAATGGACACTCGACCTTCTTCTCCTCTGTCATAGTGAAACAATCAAGTTTACATCTACTCCTGCTATCACTCATCCTCCTATAAGAACCCCTGAAGAATACATTGTAAAGGTTGTTGTTAGTTGATAGGGATTTTATCGACTATTAGAACTGTTATTGGAGAAAGTAGCTTAGTAGTTTTTAATTTAGTAGGCTGGGAGGAGAAGTTTGGAATGTAACAACTATTGAGCTCAAAGTATGTGACTGGTTTTGCACATCAATTGAACAAGAAAATTTCACAGGATCCTGGTCTATATTACGGGTGATGTTTTCCTCATTGCATTGTCTTATTTCATTTTAATCATATTGTCCATTATTCTATGATAAGAATAAGTAAATCAGGCTTAGGATTTACCCCTGCATGGTACCCTAATTCTTTCCTACCCTTCTTATCTTTGGTGTTTTCTGCTGATTGTGTTTCTAAGAGAAAATTCATGTAATTTAACCAGTCAAAGATGTTGGTCTAGCCCATGCTTATTGATGTTCGAATTTGGAGTTTGTTGCTTAGATGTTCTTGTGGGGTTTAAGCTGGAAGAATTGGGATACCGGGGATTTAGAGTTAGCCTTGTCCACTAGGGTCCTTTTCCAATAGATTGGCCTTTCTAAGATCCCTTTGAGCTTGTGTGAAAAGCATTGAAGGTTAAAATCCCTTCTCTAAACTTATGGCCTTGCTTTGTGTTAAATCTTAATTGTTTTTCCCTTTAGAGTATGCTGAAAGCAGGCCTGGAGTTAAATGACCTCTGACCTAATCTTAAGCTATCCTTTGTGTCCTCACTGAGAGTTGCCTTTGAAGTATGTCAAAGCAGGTATGGATTTAAATGACATCTGACCTGATCTCCAGACTGCACTTGGGTTTCTTCCCTTCTTTCACTTCACTCCTTAATGTTCCATTCCACCATCTATCTAGAAGATCCTTTAGTATAGATGAATTGCCCTATGGAAAGCCTTGGATAGTTGTTATGCAAGTAATCCCCTTTCATGACTCCATAGCCCAATGGATTGGCACTTTCTTTGACCTATCTTCTTTTGCCGAAACATCCTGCTACTTTGTTCCTTTCATTCCACAACCTTCTCAGCTAATTATCTCCAACCCAACAACCAAATCATTTAAAAACCTCTTGTGCTTCATACCTAGCCTAATACTTCATTTTGAGATTTAAAGATATATTAATCTTTGCCTTTTATAGAGAGATCCCTCTCTGGACCCAGGAGGGCTAGATCCTGAGGTCCCAAAGTGGTTTGATGTTGTCTTGTCTTTTGGTCTTGCTAATCTGGCAAAAACACAGGAACCCCAACAGAAACCATAACTGAAACTACTCTGGTAAAAAAGGTTTTAAGATCTCTAACTTCCAAATTTGAGTCAAAAGTGTCTGCTATTTAAGAGAAGCATGATCTACAAACTCTTACTATTGTTCAACTTCATGGTATTCTAACTGCTTGTGAAATGAGAAAAGGAGGTCCATGTGAAGTCAAAGAAGTTGTCTTTAGAGCTGCTGCAAAAGGAAAAGAAGTACATGAAACAGAAGGATCAGGGTATATTTCAGAAGAAGATGAGGTAAATTTTGTAAAGAAGCTACAACTTGGCACTAGAAGGTTCAGAGGTAATCTTCCTTTTAAATGTTTTGATTCTGGAAGAGTTGGTCATTATGCTGCAAAATGACCTCATAAGGAAATTTATGAAAAAGAAAGGAAACAACAAAAGGAAATAAGAATCGGTTTATCAATAGAAAAAATGATTATACTCATGAAGATAGTGATGGGTTATCAAATAGTGAAGAAGGAGAATCTGATCAAGATGTTAGACTTCTCATGGCATTTGAAAAAGATTCTAGTGACGCTAAGGATACCTGATGGATGCCCTAGAAGATAATGATTTTCTTGAAGAAATCAATCATCTCAAAATATGTTTGGAAGAAAACAAAATATCCATGGAAACTCTAAAGAATCAGCTTGTAGAAAAGGAGAAACACAATGAGAAATTAGAATGTGAAATAGTAAGTATAAGAAAATAAATTGAGAAAGTAAAAAATTTGAATCTTAGATTTGCTAAAGGATCTGAAACCTTAGATGAAATTATCAAGGTACAACGTTCTCCTCTTTTAAAGACAGGACTTGGATATGTCATAGAATCCTCTCAGTCTTCAACACCAAACTATCTAAATGTAGCTACAACCAGCCTACAACATTCTGTCACTCAGCAAGGGAACAAAGAAACTTTACAGGTAAAGCATGACCACCTTAATACAAAGAACAATAACAGAAATATATTTCAGAGAAATACCAATCAACAGGTAAACACAAATAGAAGGTTCCATGATCACAGAAATTTCTTCTTTAATGGACAATGTTTCTCATGTCATAATTTTGGTCATAAATATGTTCAATGTGTTGCATACAAAACCATCATGACCAGAGAAGAAAGAAAGAAAATAAATGAGATCGGAATAAAGAAGAATATGTATAAAAAATTTTCTCCTCTTCAAAATGAAATTGAATGTGCTTATTACAATAACTTTGGTCATGAAGAATCTGAATGTAGGAGAAAAATTTAGCCAAAAGAGCATATACCTTCAAGTTCCAAGGTATGGAGAAAGGACTTACAGGTTGAGAACTGTGGCATAGATTTATTTACAGAAGGAGAAGAAAATCAATGTTACATTAATAGTGGATGCTCAAAACACATGACAGGTGAAAAAAATAAACTTCTTGCATACAATGCTCTAGAAAGAGAAAATAATGTTACTTTTGGAAATGATACTCCTGCTGTCATTAAGGGAAAAGGTTCTGTTTTTCTAAAGGAAAAGGTGAAAACTAACAATGTTATGTATATGGATGGATTAAAACATAACTTGTTAAGTGTAAGTCAAATGTGTGATCAAGGAACTAAAGTTGTCTTTAGCTCAAAAGAATGTGTGGTACATGAACTTGACACATGAAAAACAATATTAAAAGGAACTAGAACACCAAGAAATTTGTATGTATTGAAAAGTTGTAAAGAATAGTGTTACTTTGTTAAATCTTCAGAAAATTGGTTATGGCACAAAATATTGGGCCATTTGAGCTTCTCTCAAATTAGCAAATCTAGCAGACTCAAATATGTTCGTGATCTTCCCAACATTACTCTGCCTGAAAGTACCATATGCAAATCTTGCCAATTCGGTAAGAAAGGCAGAGTGAAATTCAATGCCAAAGAAGGATCGGCAAGTAATCCTCTTGAAATCATTCATACCGACCTATGTGGACCTATGAGGAAAAATTCACCCCATGGAGAACAATACTATATTTTGTTTCTTGATGATTTCTCTAGAATGTGTTGGATTGGGTTGCTAAAACACAAAGATGAAGCATTTGAAAAATTTCAGATCTTCAAAGCCCTGGTTGAGAATGAATTAGATCTCAAAATCAAATGTCTTAGATCTGACCGAGGAGGTGAATATATATCAAATGAATTCTTTGAATTCTGTGAACAACATCACATAAAAGGACAGTTTTCTGTAGCTGGTACCCCACAACAAAATGGCGTAGAAGAAAGAATGAATAGAACAGTTAAACAAATGGCTCGAACGATGCTTGATGATTCTGGAACACCTGACACATTTTGGGGAGAAGCAACACATACCGCTGTAAATATTCTTAACAAGGCGCATGTTCATGTAAACAGTGATAAAACTCCATATGAGCTCTGGTATGGTAATCTTCCCACTGTAAAGCATTTTAGAGTTTTTGGAAGCAAATTTTTTATCAAGAACAATGATGAAAAACTTGGTAATTTTGAACCTAGAGCAGATGAAGGAATATTTCTTGGTTACTCTTCTAGAATTAAAGCTTATAAATGTTACAATAAAAGACTTCGGAATATTGTTGAATGCATTGATGTTGTAATTGATGAGTCTCTCTCAACTCCAAAAGGGTAAATACCAACAACAAATGAAGATGATGGTGATGTATATATTCTTGCATAAAATAGCAACAATATAGAAGGTGAACCTAATGAAGTAACAGAAGAAGATCTATCTGAAAAGGCTCCATCCAGGTATGTTCAAAATAATCATCCAGAATCTCAATTTTTTGGAGAAAAGGGATCAGGTGTCCAAATAAGAAGAACTCTTGTAGGATCTCCTAGCTATCTGGCATTTCTATCCACTATTGAGCCACAAAATGTCAATCAAGCTAGCAAAGATGAATGTTGGATTGAAGCCATGAATGAAGAACTTGATCAGATTAAAAATAATCATACTTGGGAATTAGTTCCAAGACCTCATGATAAAAATGTTATTGGAACAAAATGGATATTCAAAAACAATTTAAACGAAAATGGAGATGTTATTAGAAACAAAGCTAGACTTGTTTGTAAAGGGTATGCTCAACAAGAAGGTATAGACTTTGAAGAAACATTTGCTCCTGTAGCTAGAATTTAAGCCATGAGAATTTTTCTTGCTTTTTCAACCTTTCAACAATTCAAAGTTTATCAAATGGATGTTATATCTGCTTTCCTCAATGGTGATCTAGAAGAAGAAGTTTATATAGAACAACCAGAAGGATTGATTTTGGGAAAAGATGAAAAACTTGTTTGTAAACTTAAAAAGGATTTATATGATCTCAAACAAGCTCCAAGGGCATGGTACTATGGTCTTGACAAATATCTTCATCAACAAGGATTTTCAAAGGGATCTGCTGATAGCAACTTATACACAAAAACTGAAAATGATAAACTATTGGTTGTAGTAGTATATTTTGATGACATAATTTTTGGAAGTAATGAAGAGTCCATGAGTCAGAAATTTGCTTATGTTATGTAGCAATAATTTGAAATGTCTTTACTTGGGGAACTAACATTTTTCCTTAGCTTACAAGTGCAACAAGCAACAGATGGCATATTTTTATCTCAATAAAAATATCTTAAGCAAAGTTTTAAGAAGTATGGAATGGAAGACTGCAAACCTGTAAGTACACCAATGGTAACTGGGTGTAACCTCAATTCTCATGATGATTCTCCCACGGTGAATCAACCAGAATACGGATCCATGATTGGAAGTTTGCTTTATCTAACTGGGACAAGACTAGACATTATGCATGCAGTTGGGATAGTTGGACAATTCCAAGCTAATCCAAAAAAGTCACATCTTCAGACTGTAAAAAGAATATTCAAATATCTACAAGAGACTCAAGACTTTGGTCTATGGTACCCAAAGAATGTTGATCTCACTCTTCATGCTTACATAGATGCCGATTGGGCTGGAAATGTTGATGATCAAAAAAGCACTAGTGGTGGTGCATTCTATATGGGGCCCCGATTGGTATCTTGGTTCAACAAGAAACAAAGTTCTATTTCCTTATCTACAGCAGAAGCAGAATATGTAGCTGCAGCATCATGTTTCACACAACTACTTCGGATGATGCAGACTTTACAAGACATTCAAATCAAATGTTCACCTCCCATCTCCATTCTGTGTTATAATACAAGTGCCATTAGTATCTCAAAGAATCTAGTTATGAATTCTAAAACCAAGCACATTCCTATAAAGTATCACTTCCTACGTGAACTAGTGCTTGAACAAAAGGTTAAATTGGAGTGTGTTCCCTCCAAAGAACAAGTTGCTGATATATTTACTAAACCTCTACCCGGGGAAGCATTCGAATATCTCAGACAGAAGCTGGGAGTTGTCTTTTCCTCTCTGATCAAATCTAGTTAATTTCAGAAGATTAAATTCAATACGCGGGTTCCATAAAGGAAAATCACGTATGTACGCGAGTTCCTGTGCATAAAACCACGTATAGGTTTTGCTGGCAGAAATTCTCTGAGTCAACATTTTAGAAAAACTGTGATACTATTGGGTAATCTCTGTTGTTGTTCCAGTATTCATCTTTCTGTATCATTCTCTGATATTTTTCTCCTTGATGAAGATTCTTTGATGATTCACTGTTGAAGGTGTTCAGGATGCACAAGCTAAGGGGGAGCACTTGTCTTGTGGAAAATGATGCATTTTTGGCATTCTGATTGGTTGCTATGTTATGATCTCATGTTTGAGATTCTTTGGTTTTGGTTATAAAAATTCATATCTGTAATTTGATGAAAAGGTCATGTTGAGACCTATGATGTAAAATTGTTATATTCATTCATGTAAGGACTTGTTAAAATTTGTAAACCCACTTGGTTGGGTAGTTGAGTCAAATATGTAATTCCACTTGGTTGGATCATTGATGTATGTATGAGTCATTGGTGATATAAAATGTCATACTAGGTTGAGTTATAGAGTCATGTACTTCATTGAAAAATATGTATGAAGATTCAGCATGAACTCAGGGGGAGCATGGTAATTTCAGTGCACATCAGATCTACAGAGCTCTTCTTTCTACAAGGGAAAAGAAACCTTGTTTTGTTATTTATCTACCCTTTTCCCTTGATGTCAAAGGGGGAGAGCATCGTGGTGTTCGAATAATGGTTACGCTTAACATACATATCTGTTGTGGTGATCAAACACCATCATGGTTGCCATCAAGTCCAAAGGGGGGGATTTTTGACAATATGATGCAACATGTTGTCCTTGATGGCAACCTACCTATTGATGTTGTACTTGATGGAAACCTCTTGATGAGTTTCCATTTTGATAGCAACATATTTGTTAAAGATGTAAAAATGATGATTCTACAAGTCAGTTCATATGTGACAGAGAAAGTAATTCCAGTAAGTGCCAAATAAATGATAAATATAAGATGTCACAATGTATATGCAGGTTTGATGAAGGAAACCCGCATATGGATGAAATGTATACGCTACTGTTATGAAGGCAACCTGCGCATACATTCAGGATAAGTATATACGCAGTTTTTATGACGAGAAGTCGCGTATACACGTGGATAAGAATGATCCAAGTCACATATGCCTTTTATGCTCTAAAATTATGATACCAAGGGGAATTACCATGGCATTAGCCCACATTATTGAGCTTTGTATTGTCTATTTGATTCTGTACAAGAATACCATCAGTAGTTGTCTGGTTTTGACTCATGGTATTGGTAAAAGCTAAATCTATATAATGAGAAGAAGATCATAGTGCAATGTGTGCAATAGCAAGGATTGTTAATGAAGAATCTTCTCTAAGGTATATCTGCATGGGATGAACTCCATTTTAATTGATAGATATGAATCTATGATGCACCCATGGATACAATGATGGTTCATGATCTCTAGATCTGAAATGACTATGCTCTTGTGTGATCCATTGAACAGATGATTAAATCTATGACCTAGTGCAAGTTTGCTGAAGTCAAATGAAGGAATCCGGGTAAGTTCTATGGATCTGGTTCATTCTGCAAAGTTTACACTTATAGATCTATACGCTAGTTAGTCTCAGTAAAAGCGCATATATACGTGGGTTTGCTTCAAAAAAAGAGCGTATGGAAGTATAGGGTTTTCTAAAGCTTATTGCAGATGTTTTTATGTGATTCCATATATTTGTCTACTGTCTGTCAATGAAGTCTTCTTGAAGAATTGGGTTGTTTGAATACTGTATATGCTGGTAAGTTGATTATGTATAAATTTGATTAATGAGAGAATAAGCATGGTTGATGGTGACTAACTAATGAAGGGTTATGCATTGCTAAAGATATCTGACTGAAAGCCTCAGATCTGGATCTGAGACTGATTACATTATGAAAAATAGTATTCACAGAGCTATACGTAGGTTGGTATGAAGGAAAGCGCGTATATACACGGGTTCAGTGAAGTGAAGTAGCATATGTATTTTTAGTTGATGATGGTTCAGGGTTGATTATGTATCTTTATATTTATTCTGAAGTCTGGGTTATTTCTGATGATCTAAATATAGTGGTCTCACTGTTTTGATTGATGTATTGGGTAAAACTTATGGTTATTGAAGAGTTGTGTTGATGCTGTTTGATCCAGTATGAAAATTGATGAAAAGTGGTCTGCAGTGGTTCTGAGGGTTGAAGCCTTCAGTATGGAAGTAGAAGCTTCCTGCCAGTAGAAGCTGGTGTTCTATTCAGGCGGTTGAAGCTCCCTTCTAGGAGTGGCTGGTAAATGAGAAGAAAGGGGGTTATAGCTCCCTTCCAGTAGCAGCTAGAAAAAGAGAGAAGGTAGTAGCCTTCTGTAGGTAGATTCCTGCGTACTGATATGAGTCTACATTCATACAATATTGTAAACAGTTTTCCATATAATAAATATTGAAGAAAGAGACGACAACAACGGTGGTTTTCTCCCGAATTGGGTTTCCACCTTAAATACTGGTGTTCATGTGTGTTTCATTTGTGTGATAATTTATACTGCTGTTACTGCACATATTTACGGATTATCTAACGATTCCATGGTGATATTGAGTTAATCATTTCTGAAATTTTTCAAAGGCTGGCAACATTGTGTACGAGTATACGCTAGTTTCTTTCATTATTGCGCATGTATACGCGAGTTGGTTTCCATAAAAGTAAATCTGGAATTAGTAAAAGTAAAAGTTAAAATATTAACAACCTCTAAACTCTTGATTCCCCCCCCCCCCTAGTATTTTTCCAACAAAAACAAATATTTTATATTAAATATATGATTTGTTATGGGGTATAAAACTTGCAGGAAAGAAAGTATGGCACTGCGCCAACAGATAAAATCTTGAAAGATGGCATGTTACATGGTTTTGAAAGAATGTGTATAGTTTATGAGTCAATTGTTGCATTGGTACATCATTTATTTTCAATTTACATTGATGTATATTTTTTAATATTGCAATTTTCATTATTATCACCAATGTATATACACTCATTACAATTTATTTTTATGTTTGTAGATGAAAGGTGAAGAAGCGGAAAACAATGAACACCGTGAACAAAACATTCTTGAAAATAACCCAAGTCATGGAAGTAGCTCTAGTAGTGACAGCAGTTCAAGCGAAGAATGATGATCACTATGTTTGGATACCAAAGCAAGGCGTTGTATTTTTTGAAAAATGTCTGTGAAATCAGACATTTTATTTAATGTAATGGACATAGTGTCCCAATTGAAAGATAAAGGGATAACAATAATTGTCCCATTTTGTATGACAAAGAATGTCTTATTCATATATATATATATATATATATATATATATATATATATATAATATAAAAAAATTTAATTATTCTATTAGTTCTCTATTATACATATTATGTTCTCATTGTCGTTTCTATGGTACAAAATAATAAAGTAATTCATGGGAGGAATATTGAACGAAGGCTTATATGTGTCGACTTTTGATGAATAATGAATTTTAAAAAACCACAATAATTATGATATGATATAAAAATTAATCCAAACATCACATTCAAATGCATTAATAAAAATTTAATTAATATGAATATTGTTATAAGATGTGTCGACTTTTGATGAATAATGAATTTAAAACAATCACAATAATTGCACTGAAACAGGTCAATGTTTCTAAAAAATACAAAATGAAAACTGGTGTGTGTATACTTATATTGGTGCGCTTGTATTCTTAAGCGTCCTGGTGCGTTTTTATGACCAATGGTGATCAGGAGATCATGTCCAAGTGGAAAAAATGCTAAAAAGATGGAAATGCTCAAAAATGGTTGCAGTCTAAACGATCGAAAAGGTCTCGTCGCTGTGATTCAGGCGCTATGAACGAAACTCAAATCTGATGTCGTACGTGAAAGTTACTGAGGTTTGAATTCGTCCAGTGACCTCCAAAACAGGACTTTTTGACCAAATGAATTTGTCATTTTAAAAATATATATATATGGAAAAAAAAATTGGACTTTATTAAGTTTTATGGGCCTATCAGTGGGTGCCACATGGCCCCAGACCTAATTGTTTAAATTTCACAAACGACAAAATTAATTTCGGTTTGAAGGCCGACCCGACCCGCCTGCACGAGTCTGTGGGTCAGCCTCTGAACGTAATTTCGGGTCCCGGTCACCTTTGAATGCACTTGGATTAGTCCTGCATGTTTATTTGATTAGGTCACTCTACACGTAAAGTCAATATGGCGTGTAATGGGCAAATATTTTTTGGGGACCAGCCCCTCGGAGCCAACCCTATTCCATGTAACCACATGTTATGAACTGTGGGTTAAAACATTTAAAATGGCGGAGAAATGTTAAGGGGATAGCCCTCAGAGCTAGCACCGACTCCATATAACCCTGCACTGGAGCCAAGCGCTTAATTCTGTGGGCAAAATGGGAATGGTTAGCCTAATTTTTAACTATTTTAATGTAACCACACTACATTTCAAACCCGGCAGTTTCGGATGGCATTCTATGCGGCGGTCGGTGCGGGGGTGGTCACATGCCACCCTGCCCGAAATTTAATTTAACAGCCAGTCCTCTGATTTTTAAGGTTATAGGACCCCCTTTTTTCGGCGAAGTTTCCATTTTGGCACTGCTAACTGGAGTTCCTCCAGTTTTGGAGGAGGTTTTCTAGTGCCACTGGGAAAAATCTTGTTTTTGTCATAACTTTCTCAATTTTCAACCAAGCAGGATGAAATTTTAGTAAATGTTGTCTTTATTCAGCATTATGGAGAGTTTGGGACATGTTTCAGAGTTAACATGGGTGTTATTCAGCCATTTTTACTTCAGGTAAGAGGAAAGAGCCATCAGGGGCATCAGGGAGATGGAGTTGTATTGGGTTGTACTTCATTGTTTGAGGTGAAACAAAAGCCATTTTTAGCTTATTTATGTCTTTTGATGCGATTTACGACATTTTTTGTTTAGTATATTTCCACTGCTGTAACCATTTTACTTAATTTATTAATTCAAGGACATACACCATTAGAAAGTTCTGGACCCCAACCAGTCTGCTTCGGGAGGGGGTGAATTGCCTCATATTTCTTTCTGTTATGATATAGTAGAGAATTTACTTACTGTAGCTACTCTTGCTCGGATGCTTGATGAGGCCCCAAATATTAAATTCCACATAAAACTCAGAAACATGACCAAAACTACTTTTTTTAACCTGCAAGTCATGGAGAACACTTTGCACATTTAATTATATGGAAATGGTACTTTGCATAGCATTAAAAATAGTTTCATTTTCAGATCAAATGGTATTAGAGCTAGAGTTTTACTCTGCATTTGTTCTTGTGCAAAGATATAGTTGACTGTTTGCAAGTTTTGATGCTTACTAGGCTTAATCTCAAGAGAGGGGAAGGACACTTGGTTAGAGCACAAAGTAATCATCAACCAAGAAAGGCTAGAGAGACACCTTCAAGAACCATAGAAGAATCCTCAAGCATGTCTTCAAGGGAAGGAGAAGCTCCTGAAGACATTGATATCAAAGAAGAGGAACGGGTGTTCCGAAATGCTTTCTTGGATATGACGAAGATGGTGAGGATACTCTACCAAGAAAGAAATGACAGGCTTATAGGAGAAGGGTCTAGACACCAGAAAGTAGGAAAGGGTTCTTTACGAGGAAAGAAAATTGATGACAAGTCAAAGAAAGGATAGGGAGGTAATGGTGATCCACCTTTCCCATCTTCATCCTCTTCCTCTACATTGTATCCTCCACTTCGGTGAATCAATCTCACAAGTCTAAAACCACTGGTAAAAGTCCATTTTTAAAGCTTGATGTTAAATTTGAGTTTCCTATGTTTAATGGTGAGGTCAATGCAGAGAAACTTGACAATTGGATAAGACAGTTGGAATTTTATTTGAGGATACAAAACCTTCATGAAGACGACACCAAGATTCAGTTAGCCTCTTTGAGAATGGAAGGAGCAGCATTGGTATGGTGGGAAGCCAAGACCAAGGATGAAATTAAAAAACATGGTAAGATCACTTTATCATGGGCTGAATTTATTTCTGCAATTAAACATCAATTTTATTTATTATCTCATTTACAAAAGGCTATCATGAATTGGCAAAGTTTTAGACAACTTAAAGGACAAAGTGTTCAAGATTACACTCAAGAGTTTAGACGAAGGGATTTATTACTTGGAATTGATTTGCATAGCCAAGATACTTTGCTGAAATATATAGGTGGTTTACATAGCTATCTTATACATACTATCCTTATGTTCAATCCTACTAGTCTAGACGAGGTTTGTGTCCAAGCCACGCATTTAGAGGCTAGAGGTAAACAATATTTTGATGGGAATGAGGATAGGGAATTTAAAGGAAAAGGGAGAAAAAGAAATGCAAATTCTAGGAAATAAAAAGGAAAATTATTTTGTAAAAATTGTTCCAAAACAATCCACGATGAAGACCATTGCTAGAAACTTCATCCAGAGTTGAAGCCAGAAAAATTTGAAACCAAAGATAAGGCCAAAGAAAAAATAAAAACGGTTGCAATAGCTGAACAAGACTTAGGGTCTGAATCAGGAGATGAAACTAAAATCATAGCCATGGCACTAAAGAAAATAAAGGGGAAAGAGATTGTAAATGAAACAAATCCTAGTTCTAGCACTTTAAACTATCACATAGAAGCTCCAAATGAAGAGAGGAGGATTGAGCTGTTTCATGTGAGGATAATTTCCAAACACACAAAGATAGATACACTATTTGACAGTGGGTCACAAGCAAATCTCATCTCTTAAGACTTAGTCAAGAAGCTGAAACTTGAGACTATTCCACATCCAAAGCCATATCCACTTGGATGGATTTGCAAGGATGTTAATTTACAAGTTTCAAGGAAATGCATGTTGCGCTTCGCCATAACAGCTCATTATGTTGACATGGTTGAATTAGATTTGGTACCGTTTGACATTACAAGTGTGGTGTTGGGTAGTCGATACTTATATGACAGGAAAGTGATCTTCCATTGCCATGAGAAAAAGTATCATCTATTCAAGGATGGAAAGGAGTTTATTGTGAGAGCACATCGGAAGAAGCTAGAATATTCTTTAGTGAATGCAGGGTAGTTAAAAAGGCTTGTCAATGCAAGTCAAAATTTGACTTTGTTGATGATTAAGAAAAAATAATTTGTACATAATCATTTTCATGTTATTTTTGATGTAAATGATGATATGTTTCAGCCTGAAAGTAGGTCATCTTTGGAAGAAGATGACAAGATGTTGCAGAAAGTGTCTTTGGTGTCGATCAGTGCAGAGAACAAAGTGTCGGTGAAAAGTGGTGCAAGAATCCAAGAAAGGGAAAAGCATGCAAGAAAAGAGGACGCGAAGTTCAGCATGGGTCATTGCTTGTTTAAGAATGGCAGATTGGTATGGTGAGAAAACTTGGTCGGGAATCGACACAAGTACATGGCTCATTCGGCAAAAATTCGCCATGAGGACATTTGGCAAGGCGAATCTTATTTCTAGTTTCCTTTGAAGGTAGACCATTGTAGGAGCAGTATGATTTCTATAAATTTTAGTTGTTGTTCTACATATTTCAAAAATTTGCATCATGACACAGTCAAGATTAGCAACAGTCGGTTAACATATTCAAGGAAGAATTTATCTTTTTATGAGAAGCTCAATTTGATGAAATCAGGGAGATTTCAGTAGTTCAAAGTTGGAAGAGTGGAGAATCAGTCTCCTCATCTTCAATTTCTGTAATTTAGAGAGATTTCGGGGTCCAAAAGCTTCCCATTGGGGAGGTGTGATCAGGAGATCATGTCCAAGTGGAAAAAATACTCAAAACTGGAAATGCTCATAAATGGTTTAAGTTTGAACGACCGAAAAGGTCTCGTCACTGCAATTCTAGCACCGCAAACAAGACTCAAATCTAATGTCTTATGTGAAAGTTACTGAGGTTTGAATTCATCTAGTGACCTCCAAAACAAGACTTTTTGACCAAATGAATTTTTCATTTAAAAAAAAAATTATATGGCAAAAAAATTTGGTTTTTATTAAGTTTTATGGGCCTATCAGTGGGTGCCACGTGGCCTGCCTGGAGGCTGCCACGTGGCCCCAAGACTAATTGTTTAAATGGCACAAAAGGAAAAATTAATTTGGATTTGAAGGCCGACTCAACCCAACTTGCACGAGTCCGTGGGACAGCCTCTGAACGTAATTTCAGGTCCCGGTCACCTTTGAACACACTCAAGTCAGTACTGCATGTTTATTCTGTCGGGTCACTCTGCACGTAAATTCGGTTCAGCGTGTAACGTGAAGAGATTTTTTGGGGACCAGCCCCTCCGAGCCAGCCCTATTCCATGTAACCACATGCTGTGAACTGTGGGTTAAAAAATTTAAAATGACGGAGAAATGTTAAGGGGCTAGCCCTCAGAGCTAGCCCCGATTCCATATGACCATGCACTAGAGCCAAGCACTTAAGTCCGTGGGCGGAATGGGAACGGTTAGCCTAACCGTTAACTATTTTGATGTGACCACTCCACATTTCAAACCCGGCAGTCTCGGATGGCATTCTATGCAGCGGTGAGTGCAGGGGTGGTCACATGTTGGAATCACGATTGCTGTTAGACCAAAACCCATAGGCGTTAGTCTCCGCTACAATCGCCAAAGTTAGGATCCACGAGAGGCGGTTAGTCCATGTCGCGAAAACACATGGGGAGCGTTGAACCCAATGTCCAAAAATCTCCCCCCCAACGCGAGCCAGGTAAGTTTCAAACTCAAGACCTATTGCTTTGATACCACTTGTTGGAATCACAATTGTTGTTAGACCAAAACCCGCAGGCGGTAGTCTCTGCTACAATCGCCAGAGTTAGGATCCACGAGAGGCGGTTAGTCCATGTCGTGAAACACACGAGGAGCGTTGAACCCAATGTCCAACATCACATGCCACCTCGTCTGACATTTAATTTAACAGCCAGTCCTCCGACAGTTAAGGTTAGAGGACCCTCTTTTTTCAATGGAGTTTCCATTTTGGCGTTGCTAACTGGAGTTCCTCCAGTTTTGGAGGAAGTTTTCTAGTGCCACTGGGAAAAATCTTGTTTGGGTCATAACTTTCTCAATTTTCGACCAAACAGGATGAAATTTTAGTAAATTTTGGCTTTCTTTAGCATTCTAGAGAGTTTGGGATAGGTTTTAGAGTGAAAATTGGTGTTCTTCAGCCATTTTGGCTTTAGGGAAGAGGAAAGAGCCATCAGGTCCATCAGGGAGATGGAGTTGTATTGGGTTGTACTTCACTGTTTGAGTTGAAACAAATTTTAGCTTATTTCTGTCTTCTGAAGTCAAATTCATAGCTTTTTTTTCTTTTTTAGGCATATTTTTCACCGTGTAACCATTTTGAGCAATTTAATAGAGCAAGGACATACCATTGGGGAGCCGTGGACCGACAGATGTAGCCCAGGAGGGGTGAACTGCCTCAACATTTTACTGTTTTATGATATGGTGAAGTTTACTTGCTGTGTATTTCTGCTGTAATAAGTTAAACAGTAAATTTAAATAACAAATACTCACACATAAAACTCAAAAACATTACCAAAACTACTTTGTTTAACTTGAAATCATGGACAACACTTTGCACATTTAATTATATGGAAATGGATACTTTGCATAGCATTGCAAATAGTTTCGTTTTCAGATCAAATGGGCACTGCAAAAATACCAAAACTGGTTAAAAATATCGAGGTGTTTGTGCGGTACGATGCTCCAGTGCGTTTATGTCTATATATGCACCGGTGCCTTTTTACGACCTATTAGCACCGCACGAATACAGATACCAATTATAAATCTCAGTGTGTTTGTGTGATACTATGCACCAGGGTGTTTTTGTGTATATCTGCACCGGTGCATTTAGACGACCTATGGGCACCACATAAATACCGATACCAATTCTAAATCTCGGTGCATTTGTGTGATACTGCGCACCGGGGTGTTTAAGAGTCTATACGCACCGGTGTATTTGTATGACATATTTGCACCGCACGAATACCAATACCAATTATAAATCTTAGTGCATTTGTGTGAAAGGATGCACCGGTGTGTTTCTATAAGTCTACGCATCGGCGCATTGATACGACCTATGGGCACCGCTCAAATCCCAAGACCAATTATAACGGCCCCATGCGTTGTATCACCAACACTACGCCCGGTGTTTTTTTATACCATAATGGCCCAATGCATTCTTCTTCGACTGCCCCGGGGCGCCGTCCATAGGTACGCACCAATGCGTTAAAGCCATTAGTGCACCAAGGAAAACAACATCCGTAATAACCTCTGGTTTCCCATTTTTTTTTAGTTGTGTTGAATTTCCATTAAAAGCTCTGACAAAACCTCCATAACCATAAATAGATATGGTAGCATATGCTTTTTTGACAATTTTGGCCAATTTTATAACACTAAAAGCCTCCTTTATAACCTCCGCTAGAGGGTCTTTTCCTTGTAGTGTATAAACGACTATTTTTCGGTCAGTGACCAATAGTAGCTAATTTACAGTATCTTATAACGCGACCAAATTTTGGTCGTTTTTAGCTTATTCATTAATTGGTAATCTCATTTTTTTTGTCTATTTGTATATTTGGTCATTAATATAGTTACTGATTTAGTCATTAATTTAGTCATTGATTTGATCATTAATTTAGTCATTGATTTGGTCCTTAATTTGGTCATTGATTTAAACATTGATTTAATCTTTGATTTGGTCATTAATTGTGATAACTAATGACCAAATATACAACAAAATCTATTACTAGATGATCACCTGAGAAAACCAATTAATGACCAAAGAAATATGACCAAAATGTTGGTCGTGTTATAAGATGCTGTAAATTAGCTACTAATAGTCATATATATGCAAATTTTAGTCATCATTTGAAACCAATTAATGACCGAAGAAATATGACTAAATTTTATTCGTGTTATAAAATACTGTAAATTAGCTACTAATAGTCGTATATATGCAAAATTTAGTCGTCATTTGTAGTCACAAATCTATCATTTGCAGTAATCATTTATTCATTATATAAACGACTAGTTTAGTAGTTTATAGTCATTTCATTTACTTTCGTTAATAATCATTATGAATGATTAATTTAGTAGTATATTCATTTTATTTGTGTTCATCATTAATCAATATAAACTACTATTTTAATAGTTTTATATTGATTTTATGTGTTCATTATTAATCAACCTAAATTAATTAGTATGATTTTGCAACTAAATTTAAAAAAATGTCGTACAATTTACATGTTCATCTAATATGAAAACACAAAGTTACATATGTTAATTACAATACCAAGTAATATAAAGTGAAACTATAAATAATTCCAACCACATAAATTATATTATATAAAATGTCAAGTATTACAATATGAGTTTCCAACTTAATATTGGTTGGAGTACAATTTACATATAAAATATTGATCATCACTTCAAAACATTATCATTATCTTGCCAAGGAATTGCAAGAGAATTCACCAACTCTGAAAACTTGACCATCAGTATTTATGTGTGTGTCTTATGTGGGATATTGGCTCTACGGGTACCACTAGACCAATTAACTTCTCTCTCTTTGTCACTCTAGTGTTATTGTTCCCCTCTTTCTTCAATCCTTGCTTCTTACCATCAATACTGAGTCCATTTTCTGCAAAAATAAAATAAAATAAGTTACAATGCAGAGTATAAGACATGAAAGTTGATGAAAATGGCTAAAGTAGACTATAAAGGATTTATACAATATATACCTCAACATCAGAAATATTGTTAATGTCATTTTCCCCCATAAAAGCAAGAAACTCAAACAAGTTTTCTTTAGCTGGGAAATAGTGGCCACTATATGGCCAAATGACCTGTATAAAGAAAGCAAATAAATGTCATAAATAAACACAACAAAGCTAGAAATTTCTACTAAGAATGTCTCATGCTCCACTTTTGTAGTTGTATCGTTTCCTCTAGTTATCTCTAAGAAGCAGTGACACTTCAACAATACAACTTGTTAGTAGAAATCTAATGGGTGGAGCAAAGTATTGCTAACACAAGATTACAACAAGAAACTAAAAAAGAATAAGACAAGACTTTGTAAATTTTGATACTAACCGGGAATATAGCTTCAATATAGTAATCTTCAATTGTCAATGTACTATTCCAAGGGAAAAGGAATCCAATTCCCATAAGCCAACAAATTATGTATGCCCCTTGTTTTCCTTGTAATTAATTGAGCAAGATTAACACACGCAATTTCCATTTAGAATCTCTAAAATGATTCTACAAATATTCAAAGCAAACTTAAGGTTACTCGTTCATTTTTCTCTGATGTGAACAAAAATGAATACGCTAACTTGTTTTTTAGCTAGAGAGTTGTGTATTTCATCGTGTCCAAAATCATTGTTTATTTTCATGACTGATTTTTTTTAATGTTCAAGCAATGGGCCTATATTTGATCAAAAAATATATTTTCATAATATATTCCATTTTTCTAATTCAAAGCTAGATTTCCTTCTAGCTTATGACATTCAAACAAACTAGAATCATTTTCCTTTAACAAGTCACAGTTGTAATATATTACTAAACAGACAACTACATAATGAATTTATTAGTGGTGGAATACTAATAAATCACAAATCCATGCAAGAAATAACACCACTATGTCCTAGACATGCCAATTCTTTATCCTCTTGGCTGGAAATATTACTTCATGAAAACAACATATTTGACAAAGAAAACTTTTCTAAAACTAACCAACGTGAGTTTATCCAACAACTATGAAATTTCTATTGGCATGCCCTCAAAATGTGTGGAAGTATCAAACAAGTGTAGTGAACTTCCTTGTAAGGTTAAAGTTTGGCAATGGAATATGTTGTCCCTTAGTCTAATCAGGTTTTAACTTTCCTTTGATAACTTAGAGAGAATGGGAATCCAATATAGAACAATGACAAAAAGGTTTTATTCATTTTCACTTACCTAGATCCTAAACAAGCATTGAAGCGTTATACAAATCAAAGAATATCTCACATTCCACCAGGAAATAAAATTTCTAGATTTTGATTGTAACCCTTGAGGCTTTCTCAAATTTGTAAACAAGTAACATCATAAATATTTTTCCTTAGTTCTCAAACATTTTTTTGTGCGGAACTTCAGAAAATATGTGCATACCCATATCACAATATAGCATGTTGTGGAGTACATTTACATGAAACAAATCATTTAAAATTTTATGTTCTATCAAGATTGAGTCATGTGTTAAATGCCCATTATCTTCATCTTTGTGCAATGGTGTTATTAATAGTTTGAAGGTTGTTGGCTTGCTAGTATGATCTAATTATTTCTTTGTGCAAGATGTTTTTTCACTCCTATTTATAAAATTTTATGTTTATGAACAGTATATAGATACATGGATGCTTCGAATAATAAAAGAGGCAATTATTTTTCCATCAATAGAATTCAAGTATTTTCATATGGTGTAAATTCAGTAGTTCTATTGGTGGTACTTAGGGTCAACCTAAACGGTTATTTCACATGCATCAAAAGAAGTACAAATTGATAATAGGAAGGACTCATGCGGACTTTTTTAATCATACATGTTGAATGTGCAAGTGTTAATGTTGTTGTCCTCAATTTCTTATTGGGGTACCTATCAGCTGACAAAGTTTGTACAAATGTTGGAAATGAAAATAAGTTATAACAAATAACATAACACATAACATTTTTAGTACTTGCTTCTTTTTCTTTTCAAATCCAAACATGTCTCGGAGCAATTTATGTTAGCTATGTCCAAATGATGCCAGTTTTTGTTTTCCATTTAAATTTTCAATTCAATCCTATGTATCATTATCCAATAAATTTGGTTCCTTCAGAGGAAATGAAAAATGTGTGTGTGAAATACAGTTTAACCATACAAATTTGTCTTATTCTATAATGAAAATTGTTAAAAGCAAAATGAAGATGTGAAAAAATGGGGAAAATAAAAATATTTACAGATCAAAATAAATGCATCCAGTAACAAGTAACCCAATCTAAATGTGCATATTTATAAGTGTCTGGATAATGCATCTCAAGGGTAATGCAACTCATCCTCATATTGGAAACCACTTTAACACACACATACACATACAAACACATGTGGGTCAAGGACACATCTTTACCACTAGGTAGGTGTCCCATGAATGCCACTTTCTCAAAGGCATCCCTAAAATACTATTGAAGGGGTACCTTTTAATATAATTAATTATCCAAGTGCATAATATTAGAGTATTAACACTCTGATACTATAATTTAATGTAATCAAGTTTACAATATATTAAACTTTACCAAAGAGTTATTAATCATAAATTTCATTAATTAAGAGGTCAAGATAAAAACATAGAACTTAATGCAAAGAAATGAACTCTATTATCATGGAATTTAAATGAGCATGTTCCCTTATGAGCCCGAGCCATAGAGGGAACTTTGGGAGTGACTAAAAAACTTTCCTAGAGCTTTATGGTTATTCCTCTAGGTGAATCTCAATTTCTAAGCCTTCTACTAAAGCTATTAAGGCCAAGAACACCACAAATATTGGGGTGTTTACTATTCAATAACTAGTCAACACATCCCTTGCCTTGCACAATGAAGGAATGCCTTGAAGTGGTAATCACAAAGTGTCAGAGATTAAAGGTATTGCAAACAAAGGCACCTAGGTTATTGTTGGTTTGAGTTTTCTCAAAGGAACTAACATACACAAAGAAACTTGAAAATATGTCAACATGGCTCATATGGAAAGAGCTCTATGATTGTTTCTTTTAGCAATGGAAGAACCCAAACTGTTCTTTAGGGACTAACATGATAGTTCAAGCACAAAAAATTATGGCTTAGATGTGTTCTTATGGATATGGTAAAGTAATATTATTGGATGTACTCATAGATAGATTGGTAGTTAACACGTTTCAATCAAGATCACTTAGGCCAAAAAAAAATCTTTCCTTTGGACCTGAGGTTGCATGGAAAGTGTTCAAAAAAATATTTGAAAAAAAAGTATTTGACAAAAAAATTGGTAACAATGGAAATTTTAGGGGACCTTAATTTGAGAGGGCTTTGAAATCAAATCAAGCTTTCAAATTATTGTCAAGTCTATCATAGGGAAAACCTTAATATTTTTGGTGGACTTTCTTGATTCTATAGTAAATAAAAAGCAAAAAGTAGAGCTCATGCATATGATCCTTTTGGACCAAAAATAACTTTGTTTACAGGAAACCAACTTGATGACCATTATCTATTGTCTAACATATGCAAAGACACTATTCTAATTTTGGTGTTGCGCCTAGAAAAAGGAGTGATGGGAAAACATGCGTTTTCATCCTCAGAGACTATTTATTTCAAGGATAAGGTCTCAAATAAACCCCTCCACTTCAACGACTATAATTTGTAATCAAGTTTACAATATTTAAAATTACCAAAGAGTTATTAATCATAGGTGTCATTAATTAATGGGTTAAGAAAAAACCACAAAATGTGTTGCAAATAAATGCCCTCTATTAGCATGCACTTTAAATGTGCATGTTTCCTTATCAGCCCAAGCTATAAAGGTCACAATGGTCGAGTTCTATGAGAAAGAGGTCAAAAACCTTCTCTCTTTCTATGAATCACATGCACTGAAGTCTGATTCACAACACCTATATTAGAATTGTACAAGTGGATCTATTCAAACTGGAAAAAAAACTACTATGAAGTGTATCTATACTCCGAAGTTTTCTTTATTATCCAATTTTATTATCTGGATTATTGTCCCAAATATTTTAAAGAGGGTCCTCTAGCAAAGAGTGGATCCTTTTGTTATCCCACGGCTCCCACGGCTCCCACACTTCAACCCAACCACTATGTCTGTCACCAAAATGGCAGTTTGGTTTCATGTCCTCATTTTCCAATACTAGTTTGGAATTTATGAGTGTTTGAATATATTTTCAATACCTAGGGAAAAAATTAAAAACAAATCTTGAAAATATTAAGTTTGGTTTTCACATATGCTTGACCCAATCACTTTAGAAAAAACCAACTATGATTGACGAAACACACTGAAACCATGACTAGTTTCACATACTAGACATCTACCTTACTATCATTAACATGGGAAACCTAGATGAAAGCTCAAAAGGACTGCTTAGCAAGGTTAAGAGGCCCAATATCCAGTATATCCAAAAAAATAAGTTCATGCAATTGGAGAAACACTGCACAAAAGCACGAGGGCCTTCTTTGCCACTTATTCCTAAGCTATTATATTTGTTGTGTATTATCATATTTTGAAACATGATTTTGGATTTGACTCTTAATAATGGAAAAATTGAAATTTGTCCATCTTAGTTCACAACTTCATGCCATGCTCCTTGGAAATTTTGATGTATGTTAATATGATCCTGTGATATTGTTGTATGTTATTTTCAAGTCCGGAAAATCTGATCAAGCACAGTTTCCAATCGAGTGAGAATTGGTTCTACATATAGTTATAGTAATTAATGTTTAGCTCTATCCTTACTCCACATTGTACAAATATTTGGGGATCTTAAATTTGATAGGCAATGGTGTCTCTAACTACCATTTTGATCATCCAGCCTCCCATTTGCAATCTTAAATCCACTTAATCGTCAATGCTCTAATCCATCCTCTCAAAAGACATGGTAACAATCCTAACAATATGTAGAGTCTTCATGATTTCAATTTACAAGCAAGTCATGACAACTTTGCATTATACAATGAAAACTCTTCAAGTATTCACAATCTACAGCAACAACTTCCCCATCTAGCACTCAAAACTTCAAGTTCTAATCTTGGTTCTCCTCCATCCATAGACTACACAACAGTCACTGCTAGGAAAATAATCTTGAAAGAACAAAATTTGGTATAAAAGAACGTGAGATTTGTGATTTTATTAAATGTTAGAATTTTTAATTTTCATGTATAATATAAACACGAAGTAAAAATTAATTATTTTTCTATATATTCCAAACAATCCAATAAACAACTCAACTCAAGGCTACTCTAAAGTAAAACCTTCCTCCTAAAATGCAACCAAACTTACATCCAAACATTCCTTTCCCATGATAATACTCAATGTTATTGTGTACTATGTTATTTCTAAAAAAATATTATAGATGTTTTTAAATACTCCTTTTGTTTCTTGACCATCTCTTAGAAAAATAACCTGTCATTCCATTTATGGTAACATGATTTGGGCACTAACAGGGTTAATAAAAAAATGACTTCTAAACCCAACAATTGCATGCAAATAAATTGAAATTTTTTCCAACAAATTGAAAACATAAAATCAAACAGACTCTGTGACCAACAATAGAAGGTAGCAACAACCTTCAAATTTGACCAACCCCTTCAGTTATAAACTGAGATACCACATATAGATGACATGATTCGGACTACCAATTCGCATCAACGACCCATTATGTTTTACTGAACAGCTTATCAATAATCCAAAGAGATAGCTCTAGTGGGGGGAACCTATGCCATGTCACTCTACAGAGTCATGTCTGACTCAAAAAACCTCCAAACTTTTCTCATTCCACCATTGGGGAGTTAGCATAAACACTAATACATGGTACCTAGGTTTATAGACTAGTTCCTAGGACTACTTTAGCATTGAGGTTAGCACTTGTACACGGGACCCTCGTTTATGCCATAACTTCTTGGACTACTTTAATGTTGCGGTCAACCATTGTACATGGGACCTTAGTTTCCCATAATACTGAAATAGGGTGTTTACCTTTGCATTCCCTTCTCTTCTCATCAACAGCTAATGGGTATCGAGTTGGCCATTACCTTGAAAATGACAGGAAGAGGTGAGTTGACCGAACGAACCACCGAAACCTAATCTTCCTCCCTAGTATTGGATGATTCTTCTCAGAAGTTAGCGGTAGCATCGAACTAACAGAATTGGGGATAGGGAGAGGGGAAAAAGGGGTGAGGATAAACCAGTAAGGGGGATAGCTTAAATGCACCCTGAAAGTGGATATGGGTCTAATATTTTATAGTAAGAACTTGCACTCGCTTTACCTTTATTTGGAATTCAAGATATTTAGAGTGGAAGAAACACGCTCGCTTAAATACATAATTCTTTGTTTGGAGGATTTTGAATTATAATTGTGATATTAATGAAATGATTAAAGAAATTGTTCTGTTGACTTCAAATAAATTGAATCTTAATAGGGCATTTAAAAGCACACTCGACCAAAGGGAGAAAGAATAGGATTATTTCAATATTTTCCCTATCCAGCTATAGATGGTATCTTATAACATAATGGATGAGGTAAGAATAAAGTTTGAACTGAGGCCAACCAAAGTTTAGCTCCTATAATTTCATAAGGGAGGAAGCACCTAGATAGCCTGATAATACAAGAAAATAGGTACCCAAAGCTCCTAAAGTTCCTAGAAGATAAGGAGTGCCTAAATTTGTTGATTTCAAGAAGCCAACAGTTCCAATCAAATAAGAACTCAAAGGAACTGAGTGGCACAAAGTACCACAACAACCAAGTGCCATTCTTACGAAGCCTCCCTACGCAGTAAAGGCTACTGATGCTAGAAAACCCAGCACTGCTATTATTACAGTACAACCGAGGAGAAAATAGTGGTGTAAACGGTGTTCATTACAAATGTTAACCATATGAGCTCTAATATTTTATTCTCTTTACGGGAGAGCATCATCCTTCACCATGAGCTAAGAGACTTTCCACCATGGATATGTTCTCAGTTCCTCTTACAAGGAAATAGAATTCGTTGAGGCCACGTCTCAGAGATAGGAAATGGGACATTCTTCAGTAAAAAAACCTCACTTTCTAAGTTTAGTTGGGAGGTTCAACCTTGAAACTTCGTCAAACACTATGAAATTGTGGTCATGACTCGCCCCTTCAAAGTTGTTTAAGTGTAGCGAACGGAAATAGACTTTCAACACTTGGGCTATTAGGTGCATAAATAAGGATTTCCGATATCTTGCTTCCCCACATATAATGAACTAGAAATCACCGCATAAGTGGGGGTGATTGCAAGGGAAAATATTAAGTAATGGGATTGTTGTAGGGGAAATAGTTTGGCAAATGTGAAAAAAATCCCTACTTAGATATTTTTTAAATCTAAGAAACAAATAATGAATGTTAACAAAAATTGAAAATAAACTTAGACTCAAAATGGAAAAGCCTTGGAGAGAGCCCACAGATAGAACCTCGATGGAAGGAGAAAGGGAGACAAAAATGTTACCGGTAAGGGAGGAAGGAAAGGAAGGAATCAGCCAAAAGCCTTTTACTGTAGGTTGGTTCAGAATGGAAAAAATACCGATCGACCAATATATTAATAGGAATTTATATATAAATACCATGATGATATCATGATTTAAGTGTGAAAAGAGGGTGCGATTTTGCACACTTGTGCCATTTGTGTCTTCCAGTCATGAATTCGCTATATTATATATGTCATTACGTCATTGAAATTAGGGGAATCACAAGCTCTTCAATTTTCTGAAGACGAGCAAGGCAAGACTTGAAGATATGCCCCTCCTTGTGAAAGTAGATGCATATGAGTGTTTTCTTTTTATAGGATTTTGAGTGTTCTCCTTTACCCTGCTTAGGCTCAAATTTAGGAGGGGCTGAGAAAGCCAGGGCTTGAGGTGAACGTTTGTAGTTGTTGGTGGGATGATTCGTGTAGGTCCGTCTTGGTGGGATGGTAAAGAGATCAGATATAAGGAGGTCTTGAGAGAAGATATCAGGGATAGATACGAGCTAGAGATAGATCTGGTTCTCAATCATTCATATTACTCACAAATATGAGGTTCCTTGCTATACCTAATATAGGCAACATGCCTTGTCCCACTCCTTCCATTATGCCACCTCAATCGAACATTAGCTCGACCGAAAATATTGGTAGTCAAGTTATCTCCCATAAATATTGGTTATGGGTGTGGCTCCTCTGCCCTGCACTCCTTTTCCGGAATGAGTCACCGGAAAGCGAATGAACCTAGCTTATGGAACCTTGGAGAAATCCCTTCTAGGATCCCATACTATATTCATTATTCTTGGCATTGAATGGTGTTGGGATTGACCATATCAATTAGATCCGTAATTCGAATCATATATAATTTAAATTAGATCGAACTTCATCTTTTTCATGCTATTTTTCAAGCCATTGGAAATCCATAGAAAGTTATAAGCTCTACTCTTACTAATCTGCTACACTACAATCAATACCCTCGTTGCTAAGAACGAAGTAGGGCAGTTAATTATAGATTTCATTCTTCTCCTATTAGTGGAAATACATGAAAGCCTTTTATGTTGGGATCTATACATATTATACTGACCCTATACTGACCCTGTTTTCAAGGTAAAAGAGGTGGAAAGTCTGTGAATGAATAGTAAATGTAAGAAATAAATAAAAATCATAGTAATTGCGAATAAAATAAGTGAAAACCTCTTCCCTGGCGCCCGGCCTGGTAACCTAACCTTTCTGATATGGGCATCTATACAGCCGAATCCATTTCATAAACCATGCTTTCGGGGTGGGAAAGCAAGTTCATAGCCCCGTCAACAGAGAGGACAACGCACTCTTTTTCTTTGAGTGTGTGTTGAGATTGAATCCAACCATATAAAGGAGGGCATCAAGATCACAATGTCATCGAAGCATTTCAATATCTCGTCTGGATAGAAGGGTGTGAAAAAAATAATCGAAGGTGGGAAGGCAGATCTTACACTCCATGCCAAGATCGAAGTGCATCAAGATCGAAGGCATAGGCATTTGATCGAGATTCAGAAGCAATTGATCGAGTTGACTCAGATTCAATTCCAGCAAACAAGATCATTCCATAACAAGGTGGCACGTGGGATCCTTCCATGAAAGTAGCAGCTATTATTATATTGGGCTTCCATCTATGTGCATCATGGTTTGAAGCGTCTATCCATCATCCATCCCAAAGAGTTTCAGGTTTTTTTTTCAATCACAATCTTTATCGCCGATGGAGTGAGAAGTGGGCCCCACCAAAACAATCATATATCCAATCCTATTCCCCATCTCCTGATTGAAAACCATAATAATGTATCCATCCATGGAATTTCAATCACATACATACTGAAAGGCTCATAAAAAATATAAACTTCTAACTAGACTATAGAAGCAACACCCGACATATTCGCAAAAACAGACAGTTTAAACTCCTAGAGCCTGATAGTAGATTGTATCAGCTTCAAATCAGACACATCTTCTTGCAATGGCCCTTGACATCGTAATGTTGGCCTTTTGAGCATCTAATCCTTTCATTCGGGTACCCATTCATCAATTAATAAGAAATCCCAAACCCCAGCAATTCAGAATCCAAAGACAGAACTAGATACACATTCATCAATTCATGAAAAATCTGAAATCCCACCCCCTCTATCGTCGATACTCATGCCCAATCTCGTCTCAGACACATAATAGTAGCACTAGAGTTTCTACAAATAGCCTAACTCAACTCAATTTTTTGTCGCTTCTATACCGCAGAATACAATGACATCGTCGGTGACTTCAATTCCTATAGACCTGAAGGACTTGGATTTTGAAATCAACAGTGTCATTTACCACCTTGCCCACATCATCAGAGATATAGATTTGTCATTTCTTCATTCAACTATAGTATTCATGGAGATAGACCTATGATTTCATCATATTCACCCACGGTATTAACGAAGGGGCATGATGTTAGTTTTCATAGTTCTTCTCCTCCCTATAAATTGATAGCATCCATGACATTGCATTGAATACAGAAAGGAAGAACTCAAAGGCATCGAGGGCATAATGATACAGAAAATCACAATATCATCCTCCCATCACTCGGCTTGCAAGAATCAAATTAATTTATTACTGGGAGTTATCGGTCATCTCATTGGTTCCGCAATTATATTCTTTTGTGCCATGGCGGTGAGATGAAATTGTTAGTTTGAAAAATATTTATAATTACCTTGAAATATGCTAATATTCTGCAACTAAAGACAACTCACTAATGAATATGCATCGGATATGGCGGAGAATGAGGAGTATGTAAGAATTGAGGATGGAGGTAATGAGGCTTCTGCTGACAGGTAACCCATCACTAAACGACTATGAGGATGATGAAGATTATGATTTTTTTTATAGAGGAGCTTCGATAAGAAATAAGAAGACTCAGGGTGGGAAATATGTCTATTAAACCTGAAGAAATCGAGTCTGATCTAGCTGAGTCTAGTGTTTGGGAGAGAGGGAGTGGAGCTTCAATGGCATATTCTCCATCATCATTTCAAAAAGCAAAGCCAGAAGAGGATTATATTGAAGATTTATACAAGAAATACTGAGAGAGGATTTTCTACTGGGATAATCTTAACAGTCAATAAACCTATGCATTAGGAGTTTTCAAAGCCATGAAACCCGAAAGCCTAAAGGGGTGATTTCCAGGCTGAAGAGATATATTCTAAACAAGCCTGCGGTCACACATGCTTCCCACGAATCCTTGAAGAGAGTGCAACAGGACTTGGAGACTGTGTATTTCGGCCATACTTGTTTATCTTGGGAGGCTCTGCATTAGCAATACAGAAAGTTCTGAGTGGCGGAATTTTATGGATCAGAGCAGGATTTGTTTTATGACCATGTGGCAGATTAGTTTTAGCAGTTTCAAGTTTTGTTGCAGAGGTTCTTAGAGAATGATCAGTTTGAAGGTCCTGGGATTTGGTCAAAGGTTCCATGAAGGAAGCAGGGACAAAAGCAAATACAATACCAATAGCTCATTTGGTTAGTATCATGGAGGAATCTATAATGATATTCTGGTATTTTATTAGGTCTGACAAGCACAAAAGTTTGGTGCAACACCAAATGCTAAATTTTTTGTGCATAATTCAAGAGGTAGAGGATGCCAATGACTGTACTCTCCTGCATTTCATGAGGAGAAGCCTGCATTGTAAGGAGTTGAAGGTGCAAGAGCTTGAAAGTAGAGGGGATTCTTGATAAAGAGGCTTGATATTGTGGCCCGAGGGAAAGGGATAGAGATCTTGATGGCCCTTTTGGACATCAAATTAGTATCCCGGTTATTGAGGATGTATAGGATCATTACAGATCATTTGCAATGGTGCCAAAAGAGATTCGGTAAGCTCAGTATTCGCAAGGGTAAGGTCCATAGACCACACGGTATTGTATTATTTCTATTTTTATCATACACTTTAGGCCACTACTTCGATGCATTTCCAGCGAAATTGTTGACTAAATACAGGAGTTAAAAAATGCTAACAACAAATATTAATCAGATGGGAAGTTGGAATTTATGGGTTTCATAGCATTATGAAAACGACATTTGTGTTTTTTGTTTTCTAATTTATTGATTTGGGAGCATGATGCTCCCTAGAAGAAGCCATTAGAGTTCAGATTCATGTGACCCTGCTCCCTCCAGCGATTTTATCATCTGAGGTCTTTGGGAAAGAAAGAAAAAAAAATCCCTTGCAAAAATGTTGAGCATTTACCAAGGAGAGAAATACACCTAGATTTAGTTGCAAAATAGGAGATGTTGGTCCCATATGGAAAATTAAATTCTTGATGGCAATAAAACTGGTTTCAAAGCTTTGAAAAATGGATACAAAATATACCTGTGTGACGCTTCATGTGGTGCAACTGTGTGAAAGCTTGAACGGTTTAGAAAACCTAATATCCATCGAAAACTAGTCACATTTCCCATATGCAAGTACACCCAACAAAATGTTCTTGTTATCAACAGGAACATTAAGGAGAAATGTCACTTTCTTTTTCATTTTGAATCTGACACAGGGCTGCTTGCGATAAGTAGAGATATTTACCATCTCTAGGATCACAACTGTGAACCTCCCCAGGTTTTACCTCCACACCCCAAAAGTCCATTTGATATGTAGAATTCGTTGCTACAGGTGATATTGCATTGTAAGCTCGATCAAGCAAACCACACAATCTAAAACAATAAACCCTTCGTTTGATACTGATACCTATTTGAGAATTTCACCATGCAAAATGACTCCCACACAACCCGTCGTTTGATACTGAAACCTATTTGAAAATTTCACGATGAAAAATGACTCCCGCACAACCCTTTGTTTTGTTTGATACTAATACTTATTTTAGAATTTCAATTTGAAAAATAACTCTTGCCCAATCTCACCCCTTTGAAAAAAAAACACAAATGGAGTATTTAAATGGACAAAGAGCCCTTGACCTTTTCCCTCATCGGCGTCTAAACCAACCATGCTTTGTTTTGAAATCGTACTTCGAACCCGAACCAACCCCATTCACCCCAAAGAATTTTCCATCATGGGACGCGGATAACAGGGAATAATTTAAGATCGTTAGATGTCCTCAAGTTCTAGTAGAATGAAATTTTATTAAATTGCAAAAAAAAATCATGGAATTTGAAAAAGGGTTACGATGACTTGAATAACTACAAAATGATTTATTTCTTTTTTAAATAATATTTTATTGATTTTTATTTAGTGACATATATTTAGAAATTGTCGAATCATTTTTTTAATGTATATATATTATTTATTTATTTTTTAAATAGTATTTTATTGATTTTTATAATGTATATATATATATATATATATATATATATATATATATATATAATTTATTTTTTAAATAATATTTTATTGATTTTTATTTAGTAAAATATATTTAAAAAATGTTGAATCTCTTTCTTTTTTTAATGTATGTATAAATTTATGAGTATTAAAAATCTTTTCAACAATTAAATTGTGAAATTTCCATTTAGATTGAGGTGCTCACTTGCCAACTACATCTTAGTAAGCAATTTAATGCTGACATGACCACTATCAACAACTCACAGCTATGCGACATCACTCCACCTGCTTATCAACATGTGAATAACCTAAATGTTCAAAAGAGAAATCGTGCCCTCTGCATCTGCACCCTCTTAATGCTAATTCTCATGTCCGGCCTCACACGTAACTTAATGCTCGCCATAATGTCAACTCTTTTTCTCGACCAACATATCCTTCATTCCACCTTGCAGCCCTCTGAAACTTAGGGAAGTCGGCTTTACCATGCTTCCATTGCTGTTGTTATCTAAGGCCACATCCCCAACATTTTTGTCCTCCAGCACATTGTCATGGTGAGGGAACAAGGCCATGTTCAACATGGTGGAAAGGGTAAAGGTCACCCTCTCACCTCTCCATAGTGGGATGACCACATGATTCTCTTTGACCACGACATCGTTCAACATATCAGTCGTAATGTAGTTATCCTAGAAGTAGTTGAAAGATGAAGAATTGGTGACACACTCTAGGTTGTACACAATTTACTGGCTAGGTATCCCTGGGAACTAGGGTTGGCTCACACTGGTGTTGAAATTCATGTGGTCGAATCTAACACCTATGCCAGTCACATTAGAACAACACTTCATTGTCTCTTGCAAAACATTGGTATCATTTTTCCTCCCAACATGACATCCAACACTTCGGACAGGTCTACAGAGAAGCAACCAAAATCATTTCTCTCACATCAAATCCGCTCTCACACTTTGATTTGAAATCGAATTAAATTCCATGATTACCCAAAAAAAATGTTGTTATCCTTCCATTGAAACAGAAATCACTAAGCCTATTCCCTATGAAATCTCTCTCGTACGGTAGAAAATTAGCTAAGAATTGTGGATATTTACTGTTATTTCTAGGATCTACTATTGAATCTTCAAAAACAATCAAAGTTAGTTCCAATCATCTAATAGGTCTTGGTATTTATTGCATTGTCAAAATTCTCCAAATTGATATCAAATGTGTTCTTTTCAGGATTCTTTTCCTCGACTTTCGTTGCACCAAAGACCAGACTCACCTGATGGATTATTGCAGCAACCTCCACTGACAACATCTCAATGCAATGCGCCTTCAAATTATCCGTCAAACAAGGGCCAATATACTTTCACTCTTCTAGAAAGAGGTTGGAAATGGATTCAACAAGCTTGAGGATTTTATCAGAGAGAGGAAGCCTCTACCCATATGGATCACAGTGTGATGGAAATTTCAGTTTTTGGGATTTTTTTTTCCATAGAAAATTATTTTGGAGCATCAGATTGGGATCCAAATGGAATGTATAAAAGTGATCTCTATTATTTATCTGTGACTTCATGTCTAGAAGTGAGAATGTGATAGTTTTTACATTATAAAGCAATCCCTAATTTTTACCAAAATGGTAGTCTCATGCGTTTAAAGATGAACTAAAATATGGGAATGGACTCACCAGGTTTTGAATATATCAAGAGGAGGACAACTTCTTTGGGGAGAGACATATTTCCAACCACAACGAGAATAGATGCCTCTAAGGTTTTGATCTTGCAACCGCTAGAATTCATAAAACATTGAACTTTAATAGATGTTATTTGACTTAAACATCTACTCTTACTCATTTAATATGATAAATGGCCTCTCATACTCGTCAAATTCCAATTCCATCCCTGCAAATAGTAAAAAAATGTAGCACAAAGATTAAAGCCTAAACATACAAGCTTGGGTGCAAAAAAAAAGGATTTTGAACTAGAGACCTAAGGTGTATGTACACCTATATATTGGAAGACTAAATGTGGAGTGGAATTGCATTGAAGTTAAAAGTTAAACATAACTTGGCGCCATCAATGGACTGAATTTTCGATGGTGGCATTCAATATTGGATCTGCTAGTGGAAAAAACATAATTCACAACTCTCTGAGTTATCATTTTCATGCCCTATGAAAAGTTTGTGGTTGGGACGTAATTCATATGTCATTTTTATGCCCTATGAAAAGTTGTGGTTAGGGCAGGCATTGTAAAGGAAAATTAAAGCTTAAAATTTTAAAAAGTGTTACAATTTCCAATGTGTAAAAAATAGATACAATATTTTATTTTCACTTACATCTAATTTTAGTTGTATTTGAGAAACTAACATGTTTTTACATGTTTTTCGCTAAGATATTAGGCATTGTTTATTATAATAATAAAAATAAAAATAATCTAATTTTAAGGTTACGTTTTTATGCAATTATTTTGCTATTAAAGTTTATTTAGGAAACATGTGTGATGTTGGAAGGAAACAAGTGATTAATTTAACTTGTTTGTATTGAAAACATTTAGTTGTTCTTGCATATTAGATGTGTGCAAATAAAATAGAGTATATAGTAAATGGATTTAATAGTTAAAAGCAAGTGTTAGTTTCTTAAAATTCATATGTCAAATTTGGAAGGAGTAGGATAGATATCCTTCTTTAGGTTAAATATATTCAAATTGTTGCACAAATGGGGTTGTAAGACATTATGTTTTCATCTTGAGAAAATGAAGTTCTCTCCTAGTCACTCGCATAGTTTAGATTGTTATAAGCAAAGTAGGTGATTTTCCTTAAGATGGGAACATTTCATTTCAAGAAGTGTGATAATTTGGTTTCAATGAGGCATTAAAAGAGGGAATGAGCATGCACATTCAGGATGTTATTGTTATGTTTTTCTTCAGGCATGAGTGCACGTCTAAGAATACTCTAATAAGGGTTGAAGAGTTTATATAGTTAGAGATGTTGGATGGTTGTAGTCTCAATTAGAGGTTTAGACAAGTAATTTAAGCACCGTGATAAGTTATGTGAAGTAAATTTAAGACATTTGATAAGCTGCATTAAGGAAACTTGGTAGTGGTACTAATTAGTGAAGATTCCTTGATCAAAGTTCATACCCTATCCTTTGCACTACCACTTTGCAAGACAAAGAAGAAATGTGAAATAGATGTGTAACCCACTAAATAAGTTGGCAAGGTTGTTACAACATATATAGGTGGTTTATATAAAGGTTTTTATATAAAACTTTATTTATAACCATTAATAAAGTTCTATATATTATTAAAAAAAAAAATCATTATTAAAAAAAAAAATCATACCTAAACAATTAACAAAAGTTCATAATACCATTAAAAATTAACCAAGATTCATATCAGACAATTAATAAAAGTTCATACACCATTAAAAAATTAATTAAGGTTCATAACTAAATTAAAAAAGGCTCATACAATACTCCCTGATGGGGGTGGGCTCTGAGCAACACGTGGAAGGCGTCTCACATGAGTAAATATAAGTGGAGCAAGGGTGAGGGATGGTACTCTTGGTCCGTTCACCATAACACATGCAGCGGGAGAGTTACTGGCTTCACATTGGCAATTCGTGTGAAAAATAACTAGGCATTGGAGTTCAAAGATGATGAAATGATAAGGAAATGGAAGATGAGGGAGCCTGACATTAGAACCCTCACTCTGGTTTGGTGTTGGTCCTGATGGTTTCCTCCAGAGAGGAAGCGTAAATGTTGCATGAAGTTTTACAAAGGGAGTGGCTTGTGTGTGATTTTCATGGGCATTTGCTGGTGTGATGTGTTCGACCGGTCCCTATTGCTTAGTTTATTGTCCATTTTATGCATCTAGGTTGAGGGTAGGAAGTTGAAGGGAAGTGAGCACACTCGTTTCCATTTTTCTTGGCTTTCGATGAGCCTATTTTTTTGTGATAAGAGAGGAAGCTAGAATCTGCAGTCTAGGAAACCTTGAGGGTGGTGGCGGAAAACTAGTTTCTTTTCCAAACTTCATGCCCTCCGATGTGGGTGCGATGATGTTTGGTGGATTGATGTGTGGTCTCTATGTGGAGAATTTGGAGGCTGGTCAGTGCCCTGGGTAAGTTATGCTCAGACATCGACTACCTTATCATCGTTTGTTTTTCAATTTATTGTGTTGGTTTGGTGGGTGATGGTATTTGGTTTTTCTGCTGGTGGCAGTCTTTATTTGGTAGTGGGAGGTTTCTATGTGCTTCCCTACGGTGGTGGGTGACGACATTTGGCTCCTTTTCTGGCAATGTTTGTTTTCTATGGTGGGGGTTTTGGTATCTTGACTCTTCCTCGACCTTGGAAAATTATGAAGCCCCTGGTGTGGTGTGGGTGTTCTCACTCCCCTATCATCCATGGCCCTATGGGGGTGGTAGACTCAGAAATATTCATGGTGGCTCCACACTGGGGTGGAAATACTGCAGGGCATGCGTGACTCACTAGTGTGGGTGTGCATGGGGGCCATGGAGGAGTTAAGCGGGGGGGTAATAGAGTTTGGGGTTTGAGGGTTCAAAACCGAGTCGTCAGGACATAGCATGTCATGGTGGCAAAGGGAATCGTGGGTTTGATTGATCTGAGGTAAATGAGGGGTAGGGTATCCAACATTGTTGCCTAGAGAACTGTCATGCACTTATCAACAGCCTGATGGAAAGAGTGGACACAATTGAGAGAGTCTGTCGTGAGGAGCATGCAGAGCATATGGAAACAATGGACCGAATTCAATATTTAAAATGAGAAGTCCAGGAGAGACTGGTAGTGGTTTGGCGAGGCCAAAATAAACGCACTAAGAAAGTAGAAAATCTGGAGACTTGGTTGACACACTTTGAAGGGCACGGTCAGTGTGACTTTTATCCTCCACCGCATCTAGGAACAACCACAGCAACCCTCCATCCATCACGTCAAACACCTAGCATGATATTTGGTGTTCTTTATGTTTTATATGTGCTTTGGCGCCTCTGGCCCAACCGTTTATGGACAATGTCCCTAGTCTCTCTTTTGTATTTTTTTGCATCTCATGCAATTTTTTGTCAACAAACCCATTCAGGGTGAGAACACCTATTTTCTAAGTGGCTATATGTACTCCTTCTTTCCTACATGAATAGAACATTGAATTACAAAAAAGCAAAGGTTCATACATCATTAAAAAATTAATTAAGGGTCATACTTAAATTAATAAATTTTCGTACCTATTTACTAAATAGGTCTATAAATGTATATTTTAGGTTTATCTATTTAGTATTTATCAAATGTAAATATGACGATTTAATACTACATTTAAATGAACTCACGCATTTAACATAATAAATGCTATATTTATCCATTTATTAAATGTAAATATGAATATTTAACCTTAGATTTAAAACAACCCACACTTTTAACATAAATCAATGAAGTTTAAAAATTAAACTTGATGTCAAAATATTAAATATAAATATTAATATTAATATTAATTTGACTACCTAAATATTACCTTTGCTAAAATTATAATTAAGGAATTAGTGTAAAGTTGATAGATGATACATTCAATTATGTGAATTGTAGATGAATCCATCTGCATTGTTAAACTTTAGAGACAAAAGGTATTCATAATTTTAACATTGTAAATTCAGAGGCCCCTTTGTCTCTAAATTTTAACATTGAAAATGGATTCATAGACACCTATAGTGAAATGTAACACTTCGGTGCGAAAATTGAAATTTTCCATTTATGGAGTGACACAATTAAAATTACTGACATAAATGACTAATTCATATACTTGGTGTACTTGTTATTTGGCCATATTTTTATTCTTGGACTATAATAGTCATTTACATTAGTCATTATTAATTTTGTCACTTATTATCTAGTCATATATTTTAATCCTAGACTAAATTAGTCATTTAAGTTAGTCGTGTTTAGTTTAGTCACTTATTATCTAGTCATATATTTTATCCCTAAACTAAATTAGTCATTTAAGTTAGTCGCTTTTAGTTTAGTCACTTATTATCTAGTCGTATATTTTATTCCAAGAATAAATTAGTCATTTAAGTTAGTTATTTTTAGTTCGATCACTTAAAATTGCTCAACTTTAGTAGTAATTCACTTGAAATAATTGTGTCGACTAACATTTTTAGTCACCTAGTCATTAATTTCATCATTTTTTACTAGTGAAATATGTCTCTTGAGATGCCAAAGCTCCAAATGAATCCAACCATTACAATGATTGAGGAAATACATCATATAGACCTCAAAACCACTCTTCCTAGCCTCGGGGAGTCGAATCTATGAGATAGGGATCAGTTTCACCTACTCCCAAACAAGAAACTGAAGACTAGGAAGACCCAACAGTTTGCCTCTAAAAGAGAGGAAACTGATTCATTTGACCTCTAGAGGACTTATCTAATGTATCTACCCTAGATAACAATAAAAACATGACATTTACATTTATCTTGACCTTTTACATTAGTAATTTCTCATTTCCCAAATAAAAAGCCAAAAATTCAAAATTTGCTGAAGATGATGAAAATTGAATTTTCCTGGCAAACACGCAACACCATGACAGGAAAAAGAGCCTTTTTTTCAAGAAACGTTTGGTGGCCTTCCCGGTGTCCAAATCAGATCCAAGATAGCTCATTGGAAATCTCTCTGAGTCTAGTTTCCAAATATTCCTCTAGTTTCCAAAATGGTGCCCATATGCCCTATCAAAAAGTGAATCTCCCAAGACTAGTAAAAGGGCAACACCAAGGTTAAAAAGGAGGTAGAAACATGAAAATTTGGTGGTTTTTTTCACTTTTGAGGGACCATTTCTCCTCCAAATTTTCTGAAACTTGATAGAGTTGATGTCTTCATCATTCTGAACAGGATGGGAGTGGCCATTTTTCCATTGGAAGCTTGAAAAAAAAGCGCAGCGCCAAGGTCGCTGTGTTTTTGGTAGATTTTCTGTGTGCCAAAATTGCTCAAAAAACCAAAAATGCACTAAAGTGCCAAATGTACCAAAAATTTGCCAAAATTATAAGTTTAATTATTGATCAAGGGCTTGAGGCATGAAGATACACCTAAGCAAGTATTTCTAACCTCTCCTTCTCCTTTTTCTTGGTCAAAGCTTGAATTTTTGCATGGGCTCGTTTGAGCTTGGCCCTTGCAATTTTGTTCCTCATGGCATAGTGCTTTTCCATTTTCCTCTAAATATCATGTTCCTTTTTGGAATTCTCTAGAAAACTCTCTAGATGCAAATTGGCTCTATCAAGCCATGACTCTCTATTCTTGCTAATCTCAAGGGCAAGCAGCTCACTTGGAGTGAGTTGCTCTGCCAACTCCACTTCTCTCTGTCTTTCCCGAGATAGAGCTCTATTTATCTCTATTGTCTTTGGTACCTTTCTTGGAGGTTGATCCTCCTCATCATCAATCTCACCAAATCTGTCCAAGGTCTCCTCTAACAAGGCCTTGGCCTTTTCTGCCTCTCTTTGTGCTTTGATGGTCTTGACCTCATCAATGATTTGCTTAGTTTTCAGCTGCTGATTTTCTTGCTTAAGAAAATCAATCACATATTGTGCCCTGTCAAGATTATCTTGAAGTTCACTAATCTTTTCCTCTTTGCCTCTGATTATTGCACTAGTTATTCTATCCTCATCCTCCTCATCAAGGTCAATCAGCTAAAACTCTTGCTCTATTTCATGTTTATCCTCCTGCTCCTCAATGATTGGCGCTTTAGCCTTTTCCTTGCCCTCGTCCACATGCTTTCTTGATGAAGAAGGAATGGCCCCTTTCACTCCAAGTGAAGAAAACACATGCATGTGGACTCTCTGGTAAGTCTTGGGAAATGGCTCAACATCAGTCACATTAGCCCAAGTTGCCTCAATGTCCTTCTCACTACTTGATGCCTTAGTATCATGATGTGATGATGGTAAAATTTTACAAAAAGGTGAAGAGGTACGATCAACATGAGGTGAATGGATCTGACTAGGTGATTATGTATGAGCAACATGATGAGATGGAGAAGTGGATATGGGAGGATGAGATGATGAAGGGATACTGTGCTCATGATGACTAGGAGTGGTAGTGAAGATATCATTGGCAATGAATGTGTCCCATGGGATGTTCTTCTGCTCAAGCTGATGAATGACTATAATCTTGATGAGGGAATGGTGAAAAATACTCTGCATTTGATGATTATAATCCCTCCTTTGTACAATGTATGTCATCTTGTCAATGCTGCGAGAGATTGTCAATGCTGCGAGAGAGATAGTAGGGTATGTGAAGCATTCTGACTCTAGTGAAGTGCATGAGGAGTCGGATATGGTATGAATAGAGTCGAGAAAACCTCCCCTCACAATTGAAGTACTTCATCATTATCTTCATCATAGGTACATACCGGTCAAGGAGATGAGAGAAAGGGAAAATGGTTTTCTTATCATCCTTATATCTAGGTTTGAGATATGGTTCATAATAACTCAGATCAAGGTTTCCTTTCTTAAACCATTTCTCTCCCACATTAGGGATCCCTGTAGCATCTGAAATGGCATTAGTGGAAATGGTAAAAGTGACCCCAGCAAGAGTGACTTGCCTATCATGAATATTTTTGATGAACAACCTCGTTAACACAGGGTGATACTAAATCTACTGCACTTTATCACAAAACTCAAAACAACCAACATGTTTAAAACATGACACAATCATAGGAGAAGTAATGAGATCCTTTGTGGTTATTGGTTCATATATGTTGATTTTCCCTCCTTTGTGATCACTTCTCTTTGGTATATGTTCCTCACTGACACCTCTGTCCTCCTCTTCAGACATTTTTAAATTTGAAGGCTTGGGAAACCCTAGGGTAAATGGAATGAGATGAAGGGAGTGAGAGATGAGATGACTAGCTTAGGAAAAAGGAGGGAATGAGTGTAAATGAAAACCTAGGCCTATGAAAAACCCTAGGATTTGACATATGTGTGACTGATATGTGTTTTAGGGACATGAACAGGGATATGGTGCATGAAAATGAGAGGAAATGAAAATTAGCGTTTCATATGCTACAAACACTTAAAATATTTAATGGAACACCAAATATATGAGAAGAGAGGTGATTTAAGGTCCAATTACTGATTTAAAGCTCCTTGGAGAAATTTGTGAGGATATTTGAGCTTGATGAAGGTGGTGGATGTCTTCAAAACCCTCACTGTGCGCCGCTGGGCAAACATGCAACGCCAAGACAAATGTGCAACGCCACTCTGCAAATTCGCAGTGCCAATGTAATTTAGACTGGTGTTTTCAGGAAAACACGCAGCGCAGATGGGAAAACGCGCAGCACCAAGACAAACACGCAACGCCAATGTGCAAACACATAGTGCCTTGAAATTTTTACCCAAAATGCTCATAAAAATCAAAATTTCTCCTTTGCCGGAAACACTTGATGGGTGAATGAATACAATGAATTTATTTGAGGCGTTTTATAGGCTTTATATCTTTAGTGGATTTGAAATTTCAATTTGAATCACCCACTTTTCTAATGTTCACTTTTCCTCTTTGGCATTGATACTATTTTTGCTTTCTGACTTTTTCGTATTGCAGGTTGATCAAACATGGATTTTGGCTTTCTTTGCTCCACTTAGACCGGATGATTTCATTTGAAAGCTACGGATTAAATTTACTACATATGAGAACATAAAATTACATTTGGAAAAACAAAAATAAATTACGTATTGAATTTTATATCAAAATGACATTTTGATATAAAAATCATTAAAATGAAAAAATACAATTTTGAAAGTATAATAATTACATCATAATGATCTTATTTAGTCCCTCTCATATATGTTCCAACCTCATCTGAAATGAAGGAGTGACCTTGAGAAATATAAAACCCTAATGACCTAATGGGACTACTTTAGACCTGGCTTTCATGAATGAGATTTTGACTTACAAAACTTCCAAGTGAACAGAGAATTTCCATAGGTGTTGTTATGCTCAAGGAGACATGAGAATGAGTCAGCCAATATGATCTTATGAGGGAGAATGAAGCTTATTGACAGGGAAAACCACCAGTAGAAATTTTTTATATCATGACGTAATGGAATGATGGAAAATTTCTTCAGTGTGGGACACATAAGATGCACATGAAAAATGTGTTTTGATCCCTGGGCGAAGTATGAAAATATTAACACTAACAAAGACTATCGAGTAAAATAACATCTTTAGCAAAGAAGGATGGTAGAAGCTTACCATATAATTCTTCCTTTAGCGAGAGATACACCATTGGAGGAGAGGGAGAAAGAGGATTTCCAATGGAATCCTCCCAGCCAGTGGCATGTGCACCATTTGAAAGGCCAAAATCATGACCAACATCATCCTAAGAAGGTAAATCCACCAACACTGGTTTCAAGAGCTTTCAATCCACCATACCCTTTGAGCACTCATTTCCAGGAACAAAAATAAAATTTCCTTTAATTGAAATCTCTAGATGGTATAAAATCGACTCCAACATAAGATACCCTAGAGAACCTCAAACCACAAGGAATCCACTGCAATATAGAACTCCTATCAGAACCATTTGATGGCATAAAGAACACCTAAAAGAAAACTTCCAAAAATATATACTTTGGATGAAAGTAAGTTTCCCCAATAATATTTCCAGTTCGACTGAAAGCCCCTTCGCCACATCCATCTCAACCAAGACCCATAATATACTCTTATTGTAAGCCACGAGCGACAACTTGCCAAAATAAACAAATCTACCAATGTAAATTGCAACCATCTGTCAAGTCCATAACTCCAATGGAAAACCCACCAGTTTAACTCGAAGATACCGAGACATTGGATTCTCAGTTAGAATATTAAAACAAATACTCCACCTCCACAACCATAAGAAACCCTAACTGATAACCAATGCTCGTTGTGTTGAAAAATGGTAGCTTCAGTTGTTATTTTTATCATGTAAATAAAATAAGAAAATTTGAATTTATATTTTATTTTATGACCCCAAAAATGCTTAATTCTGCCCCTCCAAGATCAATTCATACTTCCTAAGAGAAACATATTTTCACATGGATGAATCACTATATATTGAGCCTATTTTCTCTCCTCCAAGGCACACTTCAGATCAAACTTTTGTTATATGGAAAACCTTGCAGATCCGAGGCTCATTAGCTATGTGGAACCTTGCAGATTTGTGCACTTATATTCTTGGGAACCTTGCGGACCTATGGCACTAATATTATGTGGAACCTTGTGAACTTGTGGCATTAATTTTCTATCGAACCTTGCGGACCTATGGCACTAATATTCCATGGAAAAGTGGTAACCTATGGCATTAAATTTCTATGGAACCTTCTAGGCCTATGGCACTAATCTTCCATGGAAAAGTGGTAACCTGTGGCATTAAATTTCTATGGAACCTTCTAGACCTATGGCACTAAAATTCTCTGGAACCATGCTAGTTTGAGGCATTGGTTATTCTATGACTCATGTGAGTTCTAAGACTGAGTAAGAGGCCAAATTATTCCTCTCTATCACAATCTTTGATTGTGAACCAACATTGACTATTTCTCTCTCCTTTGACTGGTTTTGACTTGAAAAATATTGAGGTCAAAGATTTATGTTTTGATTGGAATATTTTGATGTACATTTTGATGAATTTAACTCTCTCTCATAAGGAAACATTTGTTGGGTTTTCCACTTGTGGGTTTTTCCCTGGCCGCTAACCTAAATTTTGGTGTCTCTTATGTTATTATTCATTGTGATATCTATTGATACTCTATTGTTAATGGTTAAATTTTTTAATGTATAATTACTTGATAATTAGAATGCTCTATAGATGTGAAATTGTATCATTGGAAGTAGTTATTAGTTTGAAAAAAATTTCTACTCTTGATGGCAGTAGAAAATCAACATGGTATCACAACTATGGTGAAGAAAAGAGAAATAGATCACTATTAAAGAGATATTATTCAACGTTTGAAGAGGATTGATCATCTACACCTAAGGAAACCTTGAAGATGGAGTTTATTATGTTTCCCTAATGATATTTCTCCTCCTTTTATAGGCTAAGCTATCTAATCGAATGTATTAGAAAAACGATCAAAATTTTGTTATGAAAGAAGTGATTGGTTGCAATATTTAATATCAAAAGCCTTTGAGAAAAAAGACAAAGTTCCCTCATCATGGAAAAAGGATTTTCTCATATAGTGAAGAGATAAGTTAGAAGAACTGGTGTATTTAAGGTATGGAGTTTTCTCATCAAGCTTAAAAGAAAAACCTTTATCATTTTGGTTTCAAGCCTTGACTTGTCAATAAAGACAACACTGGAAATTTGTCTATCTGTTCAGACCGAGGTTAAATACCAATGTTCCTAAATTATTTAGGAGTGGTTGAACGACTCGGGAAAAATGATAGAAGGTTGAATCAATATCCAAGATTTGTTTGTACAAAAATGTTTGAAGAATTTCGAAAGAAGATCTAGGGTCTGACTGTGCTTAATTAAAGTGTTTTTTGGATATAAAAACCCTCCAAAAGGAAGAAAAATAAGCCTTATAAAGGTTGAATCTCCTTAGACCAACCTCATGTGAAGGCCTAACCCTTTGGAGGAACTTATACCTCTCTTGGAATATATATATATATATATATGACAACACAACTCCACCAAAAGTCACTTCAATCTACCTCATGATCTTTGTGGCTCCTACGTGAAATATGAAACTCTCATATAGATTTTTGTGGCTCCATACTTAAGAAAATTAAGTGCCTAATCATGGGAAGTCTTGTGTATTTTTAGCTCATCATGATACAAAGTTTTATGGAGAAGTTTCGATTTTGTGATACAAAATTTCAAAGGTTGAGAAAGAGGCCCTCCTAGAAACCTAAAGTTGACTTTGGACATATTTGAGCAAGTTTGTCTTGTAATATTCGAGGATTGACCTAGAAAATTGTGGAAAGACATCTTAATTCTACTATCTTGACTAAAGTCTAAATCAACACCTTTTTAAGAAGCCAATATTTTACTATTTCGAAAGGTGTATTCAAAAGGAAGTTTGAAATCGTCCCTTGGAAGGTATGTATCTGCAAATAAGTTCTTTTGCTCAAAATCAGGTTTTAATTAGTTACATTCTTGAAACTTTTATATATAAGTAGAAGCACACTGAAATTTAAAATGGAACTAAACATCTTTCTATTAGTATTGATGTATACTTCTTGATTATAATGATCTAAGAACTAATGTAAATTTTGATGCCTCTTTAAATTCTTGGATGGGAGGTATAACCCTTGTACGAAATATTTTGATCAATAAGATTTTATATGAAGTAATGAAGTTACTAAGTTTGAAGTTGAAATTTAAAAGATAAAAATCAATTGTTGTCATTCAAGATTGAAGACTGAAGTGTTGAACTTGTTGAAGTTTCTCCATTATTGATCTTTGAGCAAAATATTTTTCTTGTGGGTATCATGAAAATCTATGACAAGATAAATGATACTAGCCTTTCACATATTGAAGTGTTATGATATTAAAGTATGGTATATATTTGCGTTGTTAGAAGATATATATTTATAAACTATGGATACTTGTTTTCAAAATAAGGAATAAAGGTATCTATGCCACTAATTATAACTTTTCAAGAAATCGTGATTATAATGGAAAAGAGGTCAAGTCCCTCTTCAAAATCAGTTATAGTAGTCCTTGGATATTGGTCGAGTGTATTATTTCCAAATTCTTAGAGAACCAATGTCATATCTCCTTATTTCTAAGAATCGATCATGTTATAGGTCTAAAGGATGATGTTTTCTTTGAATTTGAGGAAAGTTTACAATGAAAAAGAAAGGCCAAACCCATATTCAATCCGAGAATAAAACTCTTCTTGATGTTTAAATTGATGTATGAGGGGTGAAAGGATAAATTTGATTAATATAATTGGTCAATGGATACATTGAATATTATACTCATACCTAGTTTAGATGTTGCTGCAATAATTTTGGGAAACCAAATTTGGAATGATTAAGAATTATCATCAAGATCATTGAGAATATGTGAAGACTGTGAGTCTTCACTATGAAGTGTTAGACATTTGAATTCATAGGGTTTTTAAACCCTAGCATTTTTCTAAATAAAAATTCCCTAGGAATGATAATTCATAATGTGGTAGCAAGTTAAGTGGGATGGGTTGTGGGGAAAACTCCATAGTTAAGTGTGCTTTATCCAGAGGCGATCTTGGATGGGTGATCTCCCGGGAAGTCCTAGTTACCGGGTGAAAGTCCAAGAAGTGATGATTGACGCTATGTGATTAATTTCACTAGTTTCAATCTCACTTCTTCACCCCTATGAACATAACTTGATGCAATGAGTGCTAAGTGGACTTTTTAAAAATCATGAGAAATTAGTTAGTTATGGTTACCTCTCATGGAAATGGTCATGGATGAATGACTTAATTAACACAGTTGAATCCAAAAAATGATTCTAAGAATGATGAAGTTGGGAATGAATACAAGGATGAGTGGATTTGTAAACCCTAGAATAAAATTGAAAATTTATTAGGGTTTGGAATTAAAACACTAGCTAATCAATTTTTAATTCCATCGAAGAAATTAGACTTGGAAAAGAAAATCTAGGGATTATGGATTGATTGCTTTCGCTCGAAAGAAGAAACCCTAGCTCCAAGAAGGAATGGAATCATGATTATAATGTGGATGAGGTTAATTTGAAATAAGGCTAAAGATCAAGAGGGAGCTGACATGTTCTCAAAATATAAGTATCATATATCTCTCTTATTTTAAATCATTATTGTTGTTGTTAGTATTCTTGTCCTTGTCTATATTGTTTGGTTGTATTTTTTCTTCCTTGGTCTCCTAGTGAGGATTAAAAGTACACAATGAATCCTACCAAAGGTTGTGGAAATAGATGAAAATATTGGAAAAAAAAGACAAGATGAATTGTGTTGAGATGTATCATATTACATAAGCATTAGACTCAGAGGGAGCAGACAAGATCAACACAATTAAAGTATGTTTTGATCTATGAAGAAAATAAGTCAGTTGTGACTTCCAATTACTTCCAAGATGAAGATAGATAGAAGTTTTGAAGAGAAATATTGATCCATTGATAAATATGAGCCTTTTATTTTGATTTATGTCGAAGGTTGAGGACCTCCATGTCCAGTGTAAGAGGGAGATGATTGAAGGATCTTGGTCTAATGCATGACTATATAGGATTAGAAGTATGAAAAAATACTGATGAAATATTTATTGATATCTTTATGAAATTTGGCATGATGGACTGTGAGTCCATGGACACTCCCATCATGATAAATTTAAAGAATCTGTGAAATTTTGATTATGATTTGAATGATCCCTCTATGTACCATAAATTAATTGGCTCATTGAACTATCTTGTGAACACCATACCTAATATTCGCAATGTTGTGATCACGCTGATCCAATTATTGGCTGAACCTGTCATGTACATTAGGTTGTAGTGAAACATATATTGAGATATCTTCGCCGCACCATTGTTTAGGGTTTGAGATATGTTTCTAATGGAAAATGGAATTTTCATGGTTTTATTGATGTTGATTGGGTTGGACGCATTGATGTTACAAAGGGCATTGATGGTTTCATTTTTAGCTTGGGATTTGCTAGGATTTCATGGCCAAGAAATATGAAAAATTTTGTTGATATTAGTATGGTTGGAGTTGTATATATAGTTTCTTGTTCAACCTGTTATGAAGTTGTGTGGATTCGTAAGTTGATTACTAGTTGTTTTAACAAGTGTTGGAATTGGTTGTGATATATTGTATCAATCAAATTTGTGTGAAGATTTTTGAGAAATATGTTTTTTTCCTGGCAGGTCGAAGCACAATGAGAACTATACCTAGGATGTTGTCCAAAAAAGAGTTGTGAGGCTCGAATACATTTCTATTTATAAGAAGGTTCTTAATGTTTTTATAAAATCCACTATCCTGGATGAAGGTTGTTTTATTTTGAGAGAAGCTTGGAATGATTGAGAATCCCTTTCTTGGAGAGAGATATCTTTGATGCGATATAGCATCATGAATATTCCTTGTACTATAACCGAGAGACCATATGGTTGGAATATTTTCACTCCCTTAGGTCAATTGACCAAGATGCCAGTGATTTTGGTCGGGGAGCTTGGTTTTGAGGCATGAAGTGATCCCTTAGGTCATGATGACTGAGAGACCAATGGGTTTGGTTGGGGACATTGACTTTGTAATCTCTCCCTTAGGTAGTTACCGAGATACTAGTGGATTGGTTGGGGAGATTGACATTAAGTTCCATTCCTTGGGTCGTTGATTATGAGGCCAATGAGTTTGGTTGGGAAGTATGAGTGCTCTCTCTTGGATCATGGACCGAGATATTATATAGTTGAGGATTGATATGGGGATTCCTCCCTTGGGTCATGGAATTAGAGACCTTGTTTATGGTTGGGGAGATGGAACTTGTGTACTCTCTTGGGTTATTATTCTTGACTAAGAAACCATTTCATATGGTTGGAGATTCTGGACTCATTGATTGATCCCAAGGTCAGTTGGGAACTGACCTTGATGCATTTGGGCTTTGGTTTATGGGATGTGTTGGATTCTATATATATTTTCTTATAATGAGACTTGTACATATAATCTCTCCCTTCGGCTATTATTGAGAGACCTTTGGATTGGTCGGGGAAATTGAGCTTGAAAGCGATAGAGAATTGTACATATGATCTATCCCTTGGGATGTTACTTAGAGACCTATGGATTGGTTAGAGATATTTGTCTTGAGAAAGAATGAAAAGTAACTTCCTATCTAAGAGGGATTGTTGAAAAATGGTATTTTCAGTTGAATTTTTCATCATCCAAATAAAAGAAGAAAAATTGAATTTATATTTTGGTTTATGACCTAACAAATGCTTAATTCGACCTCTCCAAGATCAAGTTAGCCTACATAAGAGACATGTATTTTCACATGGACGAATCATTATTTATAGAGCTTATTTGATATCCTCCAAGACACACTTCGGATCAATATTTTACTTTGTGAAACCTTGTGGATCTGATGCTCATTTTCTCTTTGGAACCTTGTGGACCTGTCATAGCTCATTTTACTTTTATCTATATTCAAAATAAAATTTATATATATATAAAAAAATCGAAAGAGAAAGAAAAGCATAAGGTGAATGTATTTCAATTTTGAAATTTTGATTAGTATTTAATGTTGGATTAAGATTCTCTAATTACATTTTAATGTGGACTTAAGTTCTTAAGTAGGTGGGTCCCTATATCAAAGTCGGAAACACCAAATTTTGAGGGTTAAATGTTGTTTATATTTTTGGGTGTGATGAAAAATGGGAGATGGACCTAGTGGATAGTGTTAGCCACCTATGAAGTTTTTTTCAAGAAAATTGGTGGCTAAATTGTTTTGTGAGCCTTCAAGAGATACATTTCCTATGAAAATATCTCATCCTTGAAGCCTTTGTGTGTCCTTGGCCTTTAAAGAAGATATTCACTAATGTTTCCATCCAAAAAAGCCTTACTTTCTGTGAAAAATGTGTGCTCAAAAAGCCTTGTTTTGCCTTTTATATCTCTGCAAAATGCCTCATCTTGGCCTTTTTTCCCTTTTGCAAAATTTCCCCTTTAACCTCAAAAATCCCTCCTAAGTTTCCCAAACCATCAAATTATTCCTTTTAAACCAAGTGAAATCCTTTCATTTGATTGCAACTCCCTTTTTCCCTTAACCAAAAGCCTAATTTCAGCCTTAAAAGCTCTGCTTTTGGATAAAAACCCATATTTTTCCATGTGCAGGCTAAGCACCTTTCAGCCAGCCCCTAACCACTTCCCCTCCATAAGCTCGAGGGCTAAAACCAAGCACTAGCCCACAAGGCGCTAATCACATCGGAGAATCGGAGCAGGACATGCTTGTCCATTGTAAAAACAAAATTTCCGATGCGATGGTGTTATTAGTCTGTTGGCGTTTTAATTCATTTCTGTCGTTGATTGGAATGGATCCAATGGTCATCGCAAGTCTCATCGTTCCGCGTTCCCCTTTTTCACCCCTCCGATGACCTTTTACCCACCATCGATTCACCTTTAATCTGATGGCCCTCGCATCCTCGCTCCAATTGCAATCGCAAATTTCAAATGGTGCCACCTGCCGTCCCTCCCGATTTCGATCCTCTGATGCGATCCCGGCCGTTGAATCCACAAGAACCAATGGCTAGGATTCACCCTCATTCCACCATGCATTCCTTGATTGGTTTCCTCCGATCCAATCGCAGTCGTCGATCTCACATAAGATCCGACGGTCATAAGCCAATCACAACACCGCTCATCAGAGTTTTGACCCTCCCATCGCTCCCCTCTGATTAGATCGCAGCCGTCCATTTCTCGTGATCTAATGGCTCAGATTCCTCCCGCCCACTAACCATTTTCTCCACCTATGTATCTCCTCCGCCGATCTCAGCCGTTCGTCCTCAGATCAGACAGTCCACAATAAAATCGTCGTCTATTCGACCCCACCTCTACTATCCGTGCCTCTCCTCAGATCACGCTCCATCTCCCGCCGTCGGATCTCACGGGCCCAAATCCAACGGTCCGCATCCATATCACGTAGATTAGGCATTCGAAGTTTAATATTTCAAATTCACATGATATGGGTGGTTTTCCAGAGCCACGTGTTAGCCAAAGACCCATATCGCGTTGAAAAAGTGAAAATAGCCTTTCGGCCCTTTTTCTGCATGATACCAGTGGTTTTCCGTCCTAAAACCACTTCCCCACTTCATTAACCGAAAACTCATCCGCAGATCCTGACCTTTGATCTCTGCAGATCAATGGCCCCCATTGCATCTCACGTCTCCTGCATATTTTCTCATCGCGCGATCATGGCATTGCATCAAATCATCTCGACCATTGATCTCCTCTTGAGATCTGATGGCCCAGGTTAAATCGCCCTCCGCCATAACCATGGTCCCACCATTTAAACTCATTCCATATGTTTGCCATTGCATCTTCGCCCATTCCCTTCATATTTTGTTCAAAGGTCGAATCTTTATGTTTTGCATTAAACATCATATCATTCTGCAAACAATAAAATTTTAATGTTTTACATTAAAGTTTTTCATTTCACCCAACTTTCGTCAGATCAATTTTCACTATTTCACTGCATATTTCCACCATGTTCCATTGCATCCACAGCATTCGCCTCTGCTGCGATGCCATCATCACAGGATTCCACCACATCCATCCTCCCATGCATGGATTTCTTAACATGTTTGTGTGTTTTTGCAGGTTACAGGCGGTGAACTCCGCCATTGCTCACAGTCACTGTTATAGTGACACAGAGCGCAGAGAAGGCTAATTTCAGAGACTGATATTACAGAGAAGAGCCAGGGGAGGTGTTAGAATGCAATTTTCATTAAAGGACAGAGTTTAACTCTATAAAACCCCCCAGCACCATTGAAGTTCCAAATTTCACAGACAGAGACAGTCATGAAGCGACAAAGTGTATCAATGGATAGTCAGAGAGTTTAATGCCTGTAATTGAAAAATTTTAGCTTTGATTCATTGTTTAAAGGGCAGTTGTACCAGATTGAAGACCTTATGATCATCACAGTAGGCCTAAAGAGACCTATAGCACAGAAAACAATATAGACAGTGTACACATCGGCAGAATCTTCCTCCTGAGAAAGGACACAATACCCATATTGTCTTTATTATACATTGTGTCCCCGAGAAGATTCCCCCCTGACAGAAGTCCTAATGCTACTAGAGCATTTATTACACAATATGGCATGCCTCATATTCATTTATCTGCCTTTTTTTTTATTCACCATAGTACTACAAGTACTATAGCGAAAGCACATCAAGAACATATCTGGAGTAAATTGCAGCGTGTCAAAGACCACTCTTTCATCCAAAGAGTACTGAAGATTAATGCTCAGGCATTAAAACAGAATGGGCCTCAACCCTCTTCTTCTACTCTATTTTAATGTTACATTTAGTGTTTCATATACCTCATCTGCCTCTCTTTCAGCTATAAAACTCATGAAGAAATTCATTGTAAAGGCTGTTGATCGGATATCTATGAATTGTAAGTTGTTTCTCTTGAGATATAGTTCTCTGTGTAAAGTTGCAAAATAGGATGAGGAAGATGTTTTCAGAATGAATATCAAGTCGTTGGAAATGTTGTACGTGACTGGTGTTGCTCTTTAATATGACAAGCACATTTCTCTGGATCCTGATTTAAAGCAGCGGTGATGTTTTTCTATCTCTTTCTTTGTTTCCCTTTGTGATTCATCATATTTCATTTCTATTGGTACGCATCAGAAATCTGGCATAGGATTTACCCTCGCACGGTACCCTATGTTTCTGCTCTCCCTACCTTCGATTTTTTCTGTTTTATGTGTTATCTGAGTACTAATTCAAGTTAATTTAACCAGTGTAGTGGCTATAATTTACTGCTAGCTGATGTATGGATTAATGAATATATCTTCAAATGTCCTTGTTGGGTTTTAATTGAAATAATTGGGATACTAGGAGTTTAGAATTGCTGATTCTGCCTCACTAGGGTCCTTTTCGATTAGTTGAATCCTTCTAAGTTCCCTTAAGCTGGATGTCGAAGCATTGAGAGTTCAAAGTCTCTCTCTGATCTCAGGTCTTCACCTTTGTGTTTAAATCTTTAATGTTTCCTTTGTTTGAAGAGTTAACCTTTAGGAGTTGGATCACAAGTGTTTAATGGCATGTCCTGTCCCTAGACCTGATTCCTGAATGGTCACCTTGGAGGTTTCCTTGCCTTTCACCTTCTTTCTTACCATTTCATGACACACTATCATCTTTAAGATCCAATGCTTTAGATGACTAGCCCAACTGAAAGCCTGCATATCGAATAGCAAGTAAACCCTTTCTTGACTCCATTTCCCAATGGTCTCGCGTGTTCTCTAAAATCATTCTTCCTTTGTCTAGAATCCTCTTTATTCAGCCTTGTCTCATATTTAACCCTTCCTTCCGGATTCCCAACAACCAAACAACAATTAAACAAACAAACAAACTCGTGCCTATAACTAGCCTAAAACCTTAAACAGAGCTTCAAAGACATATACCTTTTCCTATCATAGAGAGATCCCTCTCTAGACCCAAGAGGGCTAGATCCTGAGGTCTGAAATTGGTTCTGATGTTGTCTCATATTTTGGTATTGCCAAACTTGCCAAAACATGGGAACCCCAACATAATGGCGACTCCACTGGGGACCTTTGAGAAAAATACACCTTGAAACACTTCTAAGACTCAAAGAAGACTAAAGTAGCCTTAGTTTGGTGGTTAATCACTGGGGTGGACAGTATACCTCCTTGAAACATTCTTAACCTTCCACCTGGCGACTCCATAGCTCCTTGATGATCAAAGACTCCACTGGTGATCAGTAGGCCTGCTGATTATCTTGGTTTTCATAAGACTCCACTGGGAGACCAACCTCCATAGCAACATCAACCATATTGGAAGTAACAAGTAGGACTAAGTTGCTTGATTTGAAAACAAAATTCTGGCTTCAAGAACCATTCACACAAGGGCTTATCCTAACCCAGACCCACCTGAAATAGTTGACAACCCTGAGAGCATTCTCAGGAAATATCATACACCTAGAAAGCCAACTATTTCCAAACACATCCATAGAGCTAACTCTGCACCAGAAAACTTTACAGCTCCATCCAACCCTCTGATTGACTTAGGGTTGCAAAACAGTTTACCCAGAACTAGGTCATTCAGCGCGCTAGACCACCCAGACTTTGAGTTCACTGGTTCACCATCTCACAGTGGTCAACACAGTAGGGATAGACAGAACCCTCCATTTACTCCCCCGGATATTCATTTCATTCAGAACTTGGGGCTTTGTCACCCTAAATATGCTCAGCATACTTCTGCTGGTCCTAATATCCCTGTCATCCACATACCTGCTGCACAAGAAAATCCTTTACCTCATCAAACCATCATTATGGAAGCATGGTATGCACCTCTGGTGTTACCTCAGCCTCTAGTTCCTTTACCCAATGATTATTAATCAAAAATCCCACACTTCACTGCTAAAGAGTCTACCACGGCTCAGCACCATGTAGATAGGATGGAAGATTCCTTTGACTATATGGAGATAGATGATGAAATAGTCAAAATGAGAATCTTTGCCTAGAGTTTAGGAGGTGATGTGAAGAAATGGCTTAAGGGCCTACCTCCTAATAGTATCTAGGATCTTCCCTCTTTATATTATTCCTTCATAAATAAATGGGAAGTTAAGGTTAACCCTCTCCAAATCTTATCAGAATACAAGAACCTTAAAAGAAATGTAGGAGAGAGTGTCCATGACTACTCTACAAGGTTTAACAGCGTTTATAACGCTCTTCCTCCACATATGAAACCTCCCCAAGGTATGGCTTTGGTGAAATACCCTGAAGGCTTTGATGTTGATATGGCCTACCAGCTTAGGGAGAGAGATTACAACACATTGGAAGATATGAAAAAAGGGGTAGTGAGTGTAGAGGCTAACTTGATTGAGAAGAAAGCCAGAATGAGGGCTGAGAAGAGGGTAACATATAGGGATGACAGTGTAGCTTCCACATCTGATCCCAAGTATGAACATTTAGCCAAAAACATGGAAAAGCTACAGCAAATGATGGAAAGAATGGTTGTCTCAGTCAGTAATCAGAACATAAACCAAAATCATAACCAGAACCAGAACTTTAGGAGAAACAATACCACTCCTAACAGACAAAGAGACTCAGATCAGCAAGTTATTCCCCCATTTCAAGAGAACTTTCTTGATGAAGATGAGGGAATCATATAATAATCTGAGGGAACCACAATAAATATGTTTGAAATAGAAAACTCAATCCACAAATATTCCATAGAAGAAGATCAGCCCTCACCCTCATATTGGGATGAGGAAAGATTAGAATCTGAGGATTACAGGCTCAGGATTGAAAATGCTATCATGCAGGTAAGAGAACAATATGAACTTAGAAGCAAAACGAACTTAGACAACTCCAAACCAAAAGCTTCTGATATTACTATTAAGAAAAGGCCTGGGAAAACTTCTAAAGTAATTGTTGAAAGTAGTAAATCAGCATCTGAAAGTTCTGGGAAGAACAAAGAGAAAGACAACCAAAATACCGAAAAACAAAGTCGACCAACTAGCAACACTAGCACTGCAGTTAGAGCTCCTGATAAAACAATTCCCAACACTGTACATAGTGAGAATCTACACATTGATTCAGCCACTAAGATGGTGGATAACAAAACATAGTTGAGTGTCATGAAGAGTCAATCCACCTTCAATTTGGAGAGTGAGATTGCAAAAATTAAAATCTCGGTTCCACTCTCTGAGCTGGCCACTCAGGATGTATATAAAGGTCAAATTTTGAAAGCTCTAAATCTAGGGGAAAATAGTGATACTTTCAACCTGAGTGATGATCAACCAGCCCTTATGTTTGGTCCAAAGATAGAAGGGAAGTTTCAGGAAGGGGTAGTACCTCCTTTTTACATCAGTCTCAACATCCATGACAAGATCCTTCACAACGCGATGCATGACTCTGGGGCATCACACAACCTGATGCCTAAGGTAGTTATGGAGAGGTTAGGCCTAGAAATAACCCGTCCCTATAAAGTCCTATATTCATTTGATTCTAGCAGGGTAAAGTGTCTTGTCCTGATCAAAGACCTGTGTGTGAGCTTGACCTAGATTCCAGCAAAATGTATGGTTATGTGTGAAGTCCCTATATTAATAGTGTAGTCCCTTATTATGTTAGTGTAGCCCCCCCTTATTTTTATTTTTGTACCCCTGTAACCCCCATATTGTTATTATTGTGCCCTTACATTATTATTGTTAGGTCGGCTAGGATTACATTGTGGCCCCACTAGGATTATATTGTGGCCCCGTGGACTCCTATATATAGAAGGAGGTTTTGTTCATCTGTATCATCCAAGAATTGTTCATTTATGTAATGTATTTGAGGTTTCCCCCTCGAAGTGGCTTATTTCTAAGGCGTTGATATCTCTTTTCTTCTATTTTTTGGAGCTGGTTACACAACATTTGGTATCAGAGGTTTGGATTCTAGGGTTTCGCTTCTCCAAGAAGGTCATCGTGGAATTTTCACTATAAATTTGTTTCTGCGAAGTTTCAGAAGCTGAAATTTTTAGGGTGCGAAGCTGAAATCCTGAGGAATATTTTCTAAAAATTTTAGAGCTTGGTTCGCAATATTTTCAGAGATATGATCTGTGGAAGTTATGTCTTTTTTCAGGCTCCTAAACAGGTCATCGTGGAATTTGCGCTATAACTTTTTTTCTACGAAGGTTCAGAATCTGAAATTCATATGGTGCGAAGCTGAAATCCTGAGGAAATTTTTCAAAAAATTTCAGAGCTTGGTTCGCAATATTTTTGGAGATATGATCTGTGGAAGGTAGTGCTTTTCAGGCTCCTGAATTTCATCTCAAAGAGGTGATCGTGGGAAAAGTTCAATAACTCTCTCTCTAGGCATCAGGTTGGAGTGCCGTAAAAATTGGTCACAATTACATGGACTTTAGTTTCTTGTATATCAATTTCAGAGACAAAGGATGAAACAGTGACATGTGCCAAGTCGTACAAGTTCGCTCTACTGAACCAGTCCATAATTAGGTCATTGTGGGAGATTGGACACAACTTTGTCTTGGAGAATCCAAATCAGGTCAGACCTATGGCATTCGAAAGATAATTCAGAGGGCTACGTTGGTACCAAAATTCAAATATTGAAGTGCTTCAATCATAGAGATAATCCAATTTCAATATCGAGCTCCTCAAAAGCAAGTAAAAGGTGTTTATTTGTTTTTTCAAATTGCATAAATCTTGTTTGAAAAATCAGTTTGAAGTGATTCCAAGGGCCTATTGAGCATATATTTCAGTATTGGGTTCTAATATGCCTCCTAAAAATAATTCAATGCCCATTATGCCCTCAGAAATCTATATTATGACGCATGAAGAGGAAGAATTGCAGTATGAGATATCAAAATTACAGTACCAAGTGCAACAAATTTTGATCTTACGAAGAGCAACCGAAGATGACATAGATGGTTTAAAAGCATAAATGGAGGCTAATTTGGATGGTTTGAAGGATAAAATAATAGCTAATATGGATGATAAATTAGTGGAAGATGACATCGAGCATCAACAACAAGTTCTCCAACTCTCAAAGGATAACCTAACTTTGGTGCAGAATCTAATGAAACAACAAGAATATCAACATCACATCGAAAGAAGTTCTGAAGCAGTCACAGAAAAAATAACTCGACAAGTACGATCAATTTCAGAGTATCTCAGCAAGTGGAAGAACTTTCCTATAGAAGATTCCACATGGGAGGATGAGAATTTTATACAGAAGCATCAAGAAATAATCAAGCGTTGAGGACAACACTTGTTTGAAGGAGAGGGGCATGTTAAGTCCCTATATTAATAGTGTAGTCCCTTATTATGTTAGTGTAGCCCCCCCTTATTGTTATTTTTGTACCCCTGTAACCCCCATATCGTTATTATTGTGCCCTTACATTATTATTGTTAGGTCGGCTAGGATTACATTTTGGCCCCACTAGGATTATATTGTGGCCCCATGGACTCTTATATATAGAAGGAGGTTTTTTTCATTTTTATCATCCAAGAATTGTTCATTTATGTAATGTATTGGAGGTTTCCCCCTCGAAGTGGCTTATTTCTAAGGCGTTGATATCTCTTTTCTTCTATTTTTGGAGCTGGTTACACAACATTATGGATGTTGTAGTGGCAGATGTGCCACCTAAGTATGGCATGTTACTATCGAGTTCATGGGGATCCAAGCTGCAAGGTAAAATGCAGATGGATGGGGCATATGCCACAATCCCTGTCTTTAGCCAACTTAGGAGACTGTATAGCGAGGTACAAATGAAATTCTTAGTCAGCAGCCTAGAAAAGCCTAAAAATTCGCCTTTGTACTCTGTACACACAAATCTGGACTCCTTTATCCTCTGCAACGATGAATCCTTAGAAGATCCAGAATTAGAAAACAGAGATACAAACCAGGAGACAACTCCCATAGATTTTGACATAATGGCTACTCTGGACTTGGAAGAAAATGAAGAAGAATCCTCTGGACACTGCACCGAATCTGAAACTCAGAGTGAGCCAGAAGCAGAATGCAAACAACCAGCTATTCACCTCGCTGAAGCCCATACATCACATGAAGAACTAAACCCTCCACACTACAAAACAGACCCTCCATTGCAGCATAACAATGAAACCAACGCTAGGAAAGGAACCGATGATAGACCCGAGAACGAACCTTTATGGGAAATGAATTTTGATGGGTCCTATACTAGAAAGACTGCAGGGGCAGGAGTGTGGTTACGTAACACTGAGAGTGACTATGCTGAGAGTCATGGCTTCAATCTGAACTTCAAGTGTACAAACAATATCGCGGAATATTAGGCTCTTATCCTAGGCCTGAATTTACTGAGAAAACTAGGAGCCCGTAGGATAGTTGTGCATGGAGACTCTGAGTTAATCATAAAACAAGTGAACGAAGAATACACGACGAAACACCCTAGGTTGAGAGCGTACAGGAATGATGCCATGGATTTGTTGAAAACCTTTGTGGAATATGAACTGGTGTTTGTTCCTAGGAGTCAGAACGTAATTGCAAACGGATTAGCTTGCGTATCTAGTTCATATCATAAGCATCCCAGTGACAAACAGATCATCATTCAGATAAAATACAGACCTGTGGTGCCTGATAACGAGAAATATTGGCAGGTCTTTGAGGGAGATAAGCAGATTGAGGATTTCCTGATGGGCAGGAATGAGTTTGAAATCTCTGATTCAGACTCTAAATCCGAGGATAGCTGCCTGAGTGAGGAACCCCTCAACAAATAAAAATCACCCCGTAACATTGAAATAAACACTTTAACTGAACAGATTGGAAATACAACATAAGAATATAAGAATGCAGATAAAGAGGAAGTAGAGGTGTTACAGGGAAAAGATAAGAACATACCCCGAGGTCTGGCACCTTTAGAAGATCTTTTCGATCTCGATGTTGTAGCAAAAAAACCCACCATAGAGCACTCAAACTCTGACATTGAGGAATGCAATATAGGCACTGAAGATAAGCCTAAGATGATAAAATTGGCTAAGTCCTTACCCGCAAACATTAAAAGGAAATACAATGCCTTATTTAAAGAATTCATTGATATGTTTTCCTGGAGCTACGAGGACTTGAAGGCCTATGACACAAACATTATACAGCACAAAATACCTTTGAAAGAGAACCAAAAACCATTCAAACAAAAAACTTCGCAGAATTAACCCAAAACAATTGCCTGCAGTAGAAAAGGAAATAAAAAAGATGTACGAGGCAGGAATAATAGTTCCTATGAGGTTCTCTGATTGGGTCCCGAACCTAGTAGCTGTAAGAAAGAAAACAGGTGAGATCAGGTTGTGCATCGATTTCAGGAACCTTAACAGAGCCTCACTTAAAGACGATTACCCTTTGCCAAAGATGGAACACATTCTTCAGAGGGTAGTAGGCTCAAAAAGAATCTCCCTGTTAGATGGTTTTTCAGATTACAACCAAGTTTTAGTACTCCCATAAGACCAACTCAAGACCGCTTTCACCACTCCATGGGGCACTTTTATGGACGTAAAAATTCCTTTTGGACTGATGAACGCTGGCGCGACCTTCCAACGAGCTATGGATGAAATAGGGCACTTCATTTTCATTTATCTGGATGACATAACAGTCTATTCCAAGACTGATGAGGAGCACTTAAAACATGTGAGAAGAGTTTTTGAAAAATGTAGAAGGTTCGGTCTGTCATTAAATCCCAGAAATACTGTATTCGGGCTGCAAGAAGGTAAGCTTCTCGGCCACATTATATCTGAGAAGGGAATTAAGATAGACCCACAGAGGGTTGAGGGAATACTACAGATCACACACCCGAGAAACATTAAAGAGTTACAGTTCTTTATTGGGAAAATTAACTTCCTAAGGAGTTTTATTCCCAACTTAGCTGAACACCTTAGGAACATGACTAACATTCTGAAGAAAGGTGTAGGAGTTAAGTGGATTGTAGAGGCTAAAAAATATTTTGAATCACTCAAACTTGCACTCACCCGGGCCCTTGTCCTGATTAGCCTAGATTTCTCAAAAGATTTCCTGATTTTTTCCTTTGCCTCCGAACATACAATGGCTGCAGTTCTGCTGCAGAAAAATCCAGAGGGAATGGAACAGCCTATTGCTTTCTTCAACAAATCTCTGAGGGATGCACCCTTGAAATACAACATAATGGAAAAACAAGCATATGCCTTCGTAAAAGCCTTGAAGGACTTTAGGGTGTATATACTGCATTCTCACACCATAGCCTACGTGCCTAACATAGTGGTTAAAGACATCTTGTCCCAAGATCCGGACGGAAAGAGGGGCAAATGGATCGCTATGATTTTATGATATGACCTGGAAATAAAACCCACGAAACTGATCAAAGGTCAAGGCTTAGCTCAACTAGTGGCTGAATCAAATTTACAAGCCCTTGACATTAACATGGTAGATGCCTTGGATGAACAGGAAGGATTGCCTGATCCAACTATTGAGGAAAATTTTCAAAACTCTCCATGGTATTCTGATATCATGTATGTGCTCACAAACCTCAATGCCCCTCCTGATCTATCAAAGACTAAGGCCATATTCCTAAAACTAAAGGGCAGAAACTATTGCATATTGAATGAATTTTTATACTGGAAAAATGCAAATGGTCTATTGCTTAAATGTTTGCCTAAAACTGAAGAGGAGAGAATTAAACAGGAGTTCCATGCAGGAGAGTGTGGAGGCCACTTAAACTAGAAAGCCACTGCTAACAAAATACTCAAAGCTGGCTATTAGTGGCCTACACTTTTCAATGACATACACAAAATGATAATTGCCTGCCATAAATGCCATATTTTTTAAGGCAAGAGAAAGTTCCTCCCTTTGCCCTTACAACCCATTACTGTTGAGGGTCCCTTTTTGCAATGGGGCCTAGATTTCATAGGGGAAATACACCCTGCTTCTTCTGCACAACACAAGTGGATCCTTACAGCCATAGACTACTTCACGAAATGGATTGAAGCCATACCTTCTAGGAATGCCACAGATTCTGTCATCATTAAGTTCCTAGAATACCACATCCTCTCTAGGTTTGGCTACCCAAGAAAAATAATCACTGATAACACTGCTGCTTTTGGATCCAAGAAAATTATTGATTTTTGTCACAGGTATCAAACAACACTCGACCATTCAACTAATTATTACCCACATGGTAATGGGTTAGCTGAATCATCAAACAAGAGCTTGGTGACCATTATCAAAAAGCTGCTGGAAGAGAACAAAAATTCATGGCATAACAAATTAGTGCATTCTTTGTGGGCTGATAGGCTTACAACAAAGAACTCCATTGGCATGTCACCATATCAGCTTGTGTATGGAACAGAGGCAGTATTTCCAACCAGCCTTGGGGTACCAGTGATTAAACTAGTCCAAGAAATTCAGAGAGAAGAGGATAGTACGGTGAGGAGGATAAATTAGACAATTCATCTCCAAAAAACAAGAGAATAGGTCTATAACAGAGCTCTGAAAGTCCAGGAAAATATGAAGAAGTTATTTGAAAAGAGAGCCAAGGCCTCGGAATTCAAAATTGGAGACAAAGTTCTGAAGTGGGACTCCAGGAAAGAGGACAAAGGAAAGCATGACAAATTCGACAGTTTGTGGCATGGTTCTTACATCATACAGGCCACCGTGGGTCCAAATGCATTTTTTCTGCAAGAGCTAGATGGTATAGAGCTGTTTGGGGGTCCTGTCAATGGCAGGATTCTCAAACATTACTTCTACTTATTCCCAAGTTCACAGTTTTCATTTCCATTGTAAATACCATTGCAGTCTTTAATTTTCGGGAAAAGAGAAAAAATGTTCCAAAAACAGAGAAAGAAAAAGGATCAGACATGCCCAAAACATGAACCTATGAAGTTCCAAGAAGGATGGCTCAAACATGATCAAAACCTGATGCCAAAATAATTAGAGCAAGCTGGTCCTAATCTGCTCAAAACTTGGATCAGCAAAGGAAAAATAAGAATCATCTCTACCAAGCCCAAAAACAGAGCTGAAATAAAGAAGAGAATAGTGACTCTAACAAGCTCAAAACTTGAGTCACGGGGAAAGGAAGGATGCTCCAAGATTACAAGATCTCAAGCCTCCAAATTTTGTCTTCAAAGATTATGCAATTTCAATCCATGTGCAACTGTCTTTATGCCTTAGATCCACAGCCAACTAGACTGTCTAATCCTAGTTGCACTGTTTTTAAATTTGTGTTGTAGAATGTAGAGAAGAAATCTGCCGGACAGTTTAATCCCAACAGATATTAGATTTAGGTAGAGAAACATATGAGGCCAACAGTTTAATCTGGTCTCATGGAGTGATAAGAGTAGAATTAGATTAGTGTGTTTTTGTTTTCAATAAAGAAATAATGATGAAGAAATGTCTGCCGATTCAAATGCACCTTGAAGAAAAATGTTAGGATTGTAGAATGGGTAGGTAGATTGTTTGGGGAATGTCTCTACTGATTAATTCCATCATGTTTTGTACAGCTCAATCAAAGAAGAAATATGGTCCAAGAGATCAGGCATCTGGCCTACTCCAAAGATTTATTTTCTGAATTCTTGACTCCTTCAAGAAGAAGCCATCCCCATGTGGAGCCACTGTTAGCCACCTATGAAGTTTTTGTCAAGAAAACCAGTGGCTAAATTGTTTTGTGAGCCTTCAAGAGATACATTTCCTATGAAAATCTCTCATCCTTGAAGCCTCTGTGTTTCCTTGGCCTTTAAAGAATATATTCACTGATGTTTCCATCCAAAAAAGCCTCACTGTCTGTGAAAAATGTGTGCTCAGAAAGCCTTGTTTTGCCCTTTATATCTCTGCAAAATACCTCATCTTGGCCTTTTTTCCCTTTTGAAAAATCCCCCTTTAACCTCAAAAATCCCTCCTAATTTTCCAAAACCATCAAATTCTTCCTTTTAAACCAAGTGAAATCCTTTCATTTGATTGCAACTCCCTTTTTCCCTTAACCGAAAGCCTAATTTCAGCCTTAAAAGCTCTTTTTTTGGCTAAAAACCCATATTTTTCCATGTGCAGGCTAAGCATCTTTCGTCCAGCCCCTAACCACTTCCCCTCCATAAGCCCATGCACTAAAACCAAGCACTAGCCCGCAAGGTGCTAATCACATCGGAGAATCAGAGCGAGACATGCTTGACCATTGTAAAAACAAAAGTTCTGATGCGATAGTGTTATTAGTCTGTCAACATTTTAATTGATTTCCACCGTTGATTGGAATGGATCCAATGGTCATCGCAAGTCCCATCGTGCCCACGTTCCCCTTTGTCACCCCTCCGGTGACCTTTTCCCCACCGTCGATTCACCTTTAATCCGACGGCCCTCGCATCCTTGCTCCAATCGCAATCGCAAATTTCAAATGGTGCCACCTTCCGTCCCTCCCGATTTCGATCCTCCAACGTGATCTCGGCCGTTGAATCCACAAGAACCAACAGCCAGGATTCACCCTCATTCCACCATGAATTCCCCGATTGGTTTCCTCTGATCCAATCACAGTCGTCAATCTCACATAAGATCCGACGGTCATAAGCCAATCGCACCACCGCTCATCAGAGTTTTGACCCTCCCATCGCTCCCCTCCGATTAGATCGTAGCCATCCATTTCTCGTGATCTAATGGCTCAGATTCCTCCTGCCCACTAACCATTTTCTCCGCCTATGTATCTCCTCCGTCGATCTGAGCCGTTCGTCCTCAGATCAGACGGTCCACAATAAAACTGTCGTTTGTTCGACCCCACTTCTACTGTCCGTGCCTCTCCTCAGATCACGCTCCATCTCCCGCCGTTGGATCTCACGGGCCCAGATCCAATGGTCCACATCCATATCATGCAGATTGGGCATTCGAAGTTTAATATTTCAAATTCACACGATATGGGCGGTTTTCTAGAGCCACATGTCAGCCAAAGACCCATATCGCGTTGAAAAAGTGAAAACAGCCTTTCGGCCCTTTTGCCGCGTGATACCAGCGATTTTCCATCCTAAAACCACTTCCCCACTTCATTACCCAAAAACTCATCCGCAGATCCTGACCGTTGATCTCTACAATTCAACGACCCCCGTTGCATCTCTCGTCTCCTGCATATTTTCTCATCGCGCGATCATGGCATTCCATCGGATCATCTCCACCATCGATCTCCTCCTGAGATCTGACGGCCCAAGTTAAATCGCCCTCCGCCATGACCATGGTCAAACCATTTAAACTCATTCCATATGTTTGCCATTGCATCTTCATCCATTCCTTTCATATTTCGTTCAAAGGTCGAATATTTATGTTTTGCATTAAACTTCATATCATTCCGCAAACATTAAAATTTTAATGTTTTACATTAAAGTTTTTCATTTCACCCAGCTTTCGTCAAATCAATTTTCACTGTTTCACTGCATCTTTCCACTGCATTCCATTGCATCCATAGCATTCGCTTCTGCTGCGATGCCATCATCATAGAATTCCACCACATCCATCCTCCCATGTGTTAGCGCTCAAATCTACCTTAGGCTGAAATAAGGTAAAACTCGAGGCTACATCAAACCACGCTCAGCCTCGTAGCTAGCCCTACGAGGACAGGAGAGGGCTCTCTCCGGGTCTATCTCGGCAAAAGGTCTTAAAAGGGGCTGAGATGACTTATAATGAACAATGAATACTGATTTTAGGCTAGTAAAGAGATAGGAAAGTTTGATTTTGATTTTTTGGGGTTTTTGTTGGAGAAATGGGAAAAAACAATTTTGGGTTCGGGGATAAGGCCAGATCTTTGCAGAATTCGAGTTGGGGCGAGGTAGGCAATAGTCTTGATGCTTTTATTTGAGTATATGGATGGATCAGAATGACAAGGAGCTGAAGAGGGAAAGGGTGAACATGGATCCTCTTCAAACAGGCGAAAACATGTAAAACTAAACAAATTCAAAGGCAGAGCACCGAAATCAATGGATTCAACCTCATTTACTCATTTATTTAGTTTCAGAAGCATATGAAGGGAATGGAATACATTAAACATGAAAGAAATTACAATAAACTGAGAGAAAACACCATCAAGAACTGAAAGCCACAAGAATCCCAACAGGTGCTGCAAAACCTCTGATCTTTCCTTAGCCAAAATATGAAAAATATGTACAATAGTGTGCCAAAATCTTCCCAAGAGTCCAACCTGTAGAATGTCTCAAAAATTACATCATATAGACCTCCTAACCCCTTCCCACACCTATAGGGGTCGAATTCCTCCTTCTAGGAGAAATTCCAACAAATTCTAAACAAGGAACTAGAATATAGGCATCTAAACAACTTGCCTCTAAAAGGGAGGAAACTGATTCTTACATCTGATTTTTACTTTTTTAGGAGTGAATAATCTAGAATAGGTAAAAGTGAGTCAAAGTTACATGCCAACCATCAATTTACATCATGATAACTCAAAAATTTCATCCACAAGCAAAACTGGTCCCAACTGGCCGAAATCCTGAGCTGGAAGGTGAAAAATTGACCAAAAATCCATATGCGTAGCGCGCCTGAGCCATGTGCGTAGCGCGTCTTTCAGCCTGATTTTGGGGCACTTCCCGGAATCTAAATTGAGCTCATGATAGCTCGTTGGAAAGCCCTGTATGTTGGCTATCCAACCCAAGTAGAATTTCCCAATTTGGAGCTCATTTGCCCCTCCAAAACTTCATTCTCCCAGAAGTACTTCCTGCTGGTGCAAAAGGTGGCAGCAAGGTGGTTTTCATGGTGTTTTTGGGCCTTTTGATCATCCATAACTTGATGAAATGCTTCGGAAATACTTGAGCATGCATAACTTACCATGAAAAACACAAAAATATAAATTTTTCCTTCAGCAAGTGTCCCAATCAAAAGCGAGCGCGTCGACGCGCTACTCGTATAGCTGAAAAATCTGTTTTTAGACCAAAATATTTCAAAATGACAAAAATTTCTCCGAATTTGCTCAAATTCGGAGCGAAGACCCTCCATCATGTATCATGCCCAGCCAACGAAGCCTCGGCAAAAATCCGGAGTGGATCAGGCCTCTTTCGCCGCTTTAGTGCTTCGCTCAATCTCCTCTTCAGAATCTTCATTTTTGCTTTGCAGACATGCATGCGGGCCCAATAATGACCTTTCATGTGACGAAGCATGTCTTTCTCTCTATTGGCCTTTGCCAACAACTTCTCCAGATGAATGTTAACATGCGTGAGTTCAGTCTCTCGCTCAACTGGTGTCATGTCACCTGGTCTCTTCCGGGCCAATTGTCGATCCTCACGGATTCGCCGCAGCTCATAAAGTGTGTGCTCATCCTCTAGCTATTTGTTACGCTGCTCCAGGTAGTTTATCACCCACTGAGCCCTCTGCAATTTCTCTTTCAGCGTGTCATTCTCGGCCTTTTGCTCCTGGATGATCTCTTTCAGTTTTGAGCTAGGAGAGCTCGCATCAACATCGATGAATGTGAAATCAGTGTCTCGACCATCTGATGGGCCCTCATCATGCATGGGCCTCTTGCCCCTGTCCTGAAACTGTACCTGTGCTGAAGAAGAAGGCAAGACCCCTTCCACCCTTGGTGGAGATAATACTCGCGTTGCTGATGAAGTCAACGAGACCCCTTCCACCCCGGGTGGAGATAGTACTCGTCGTGTAGCTGCAAATAAGGCCCTGTGGCCTCGCTGGTATGTCACATACAATGGAGCACTAATATGCTCGACCTCAGGAATGTCAGGCTGGTGTGAAGGCTCTCCCGCATCATGAACTACCTCGGGAAGAGGCTTTGGTGCTGTAAATAAGTCACGAGAGATGAAATCCTCCCAAGTGATGCCCTGCTGTGTCAACTGATGTACCACTACGATCTTGATCAGCGCGTAATGATATATACTTCTATGCTGCTATGCTGGGGTCTTCTTCTGTACAAAAATCATCATCCTCTCTATGTTGCGATACATGAAGTACGGAATGTTCATCATACGTACCCTCGTGAAGTGCATCAACAAACGGACATGGTACGCATAGAGACGCGAGAATCTGCCCTCGCAACTGAAATACCGAATGATGAGTTTCATCAATGGTGCAAACTCATCCTTCAAGAATTTGAAAGGAAAAACCCTGCTCAGGTGCCTCATATACCCAGGTTTGATGTATGGCTCATAGTGGAATTTCTCTAGCTGCTGATGTTTGTTCCATTCCTCTCCTATATTTGGTATCCCGGTGGCCTGAGCAATAGTCTCTGGTGACAGAATGAAATCTACTCCGGTGAGGTTTACACGGCCATCATGTAAATGTAGAACAAATAGACGAGCTAGTTCACGATGATGCTGGGTTTGTGAAATCATCTCACAGTATTGGAAACATGATTAATGCTGAAAACAATCCATTGCAAGCGGGCAAGCCTGCAATTGAGCCAAAGAAGTAGGCTCCTCCCTGAGATGCTTACCACCTTTGCCACTTTTGTGAGACCTCCGTGGCACATTACCCTCTGCTGTGGAATCACTGTCATACTCCTGCTCATAAACTGAATCTGTCTCTGACATGGCTTTGAAAACAAGATGTCTGCAATATGTATGTAGATATAGGTGTAGTGAAGTCAAAAGTTTCAATGTATGCTCAAAACCCAAACATGTTACATATGTATCAAATCATCATAGGAAAACAAGCCACAGTGGTAATAGCTCTGTTAAGTGGATTGGCATAAAAATAGTCACTGCTTTGATCACAAGGGAATTTGACAAATGAGTAAAAAGTGTAATGTAGTGTGCAGCCTTTGTAATGCTGGCTAAAATTTGTCAAAGGGGAAAATGAGTATGAGACTGTGTTTTGTCAATGGAGAATAGGAAACAGTGACAATGACCATAGTGAAACCATAGCAATGATAACAATGTTCCGATAATGTCAATGGGGATATGGACAAGTGAATCATGAGACTATGTGAAAACATGAATAAGGAGCATTGCTAAAATGAGGATGACAATCATAGTGACAGCAGTGGTGAGATGGCAAACTGAGAGCGTGAGGGCCGTGACACTTTGACAATAGATGCATAGGTATATATTCAACAATACAGGCTGGGAAATCCTTCACAAGACCATCAACATGTATTCGAAACCCTAAGAAATGAATCTGCCATGAACATAGGGTTTCACCTCTCCACATCAAACACACTAATTTCCCCACTTTAAACACACTATAATCATGTTCAAAATTTACTGAGCAGCCATTAAAAACCTACTTGCAAGTTGATTGAGGCGCTGTGACATCAAACCGGACGCATGAGCAAAAAAAATTTGGCACTGTGACTGTGTGCGTAGCGCGCCTACCCAACGCGTAGCGCGCACCATATGCGTAGCGCCCGTGTTCTTTTGCAAAGGCTGGGGAGGCTATATGCGTAGCGCCCCCTATATGGGTAGCGCGCCTCCTGTGTGAGTAGCGCGCACCTCCAATCCAGTCCATGATTATGAAAAACACGATTTCGGCCTTCAACTTCACCAGCTCGATTTCTGCCTTGAGGATTCGTGCAAATGAATTGTTTACCATGATTTATATGTGAAGAAAAATATCTCATAAAATCAGATTTGATTTTAAATTTACTCCATGACCCACTTTTATAATGTTTGGCATTTTGACAATATATCACTTAATACAATGCTGTTCTTTGGCTTTTTCTTGCTTTTCTGAGTTTTGGACTGATAATACTTGGTTGTTTTTGCAGGGATCCGGCATTTGGCTTTGGCAAAGATCAGAGGCTTGCTCTGGAAATTTCTTACAATGAAACAAATACAAAATTATTACAACAATGAAAATTGACAATTTCTAGTTCCAAAACAGAGTTTTGGACTAGAAATGTCTTCAAATGCTTTTGATAATAAAAACATGAAATAGGAACCTTTTGAAACCAACCTCATGGCCTGCGGGCTTTTATTATATGTATGCAAAGGACTGAAAACCCTAGACTCTAGGACTAAAGACTATTTTTAATGAAACTAATCATTAATGACCATGAATGCAATGACCGTGAACTTCAGTGATTTTTAAGGAATTTTAATTAGCCCTGCAGGTACAAGAATGAGGAAACACAAAAAAACCAGACCCCCTCGTCAGTCAATGGCATGCCCCTAGCGAAATGCAACGAAGTGGAACAAGCGAGACACCTAAGAATGATATGAAAAAAGCGAAAAGATCTCTGACGGAGGGCTGTAAGGACCGACTCTAACATTGGCTCCAATGGGGATGGTGGCTCCGAGGAGATGCCAAGAACGGAAGATCTCTGGGGAAGTCAGACAGTGCCTTCATCCATTGGGCGATGGAGTCATTATTTCAACAGATAACGCAAAACTTTTGATACATTTATTGACTGCAAACTTGACTGAAAACCGACTGAAATTTGACCAAAACTGACTCGATTTTTAAACTGAAAAGACTAATAAAATTGACTTGACAAACTTCAAACCAACCAACCTCCATCTCCAGAATTATAGCCTTCGCTCCGGGCCCCAGACTGAAGATGAGAGATCAGTACACACTTGCAATAGAACAGAAGTAAAATGATATATACAATGATGATGAAATCAGCAGAAAATACTCAGAAGTGGTATCGCTTTAGCAGCCGACCATTGATCGGCCCTCCAGGACAATCATCTCCATTCATTTCCTTGAGAAGAAAGGCGTTTTGACCACGATACGCTGCTATCTTGAAAGGACCCTTCCATAGGTTTTCAAATTTGCCGTGCTTTCCCTTATCTTCATTCCGAGCATCCCACTTCAAAACCACCTCATCTAGCTGAAACTTATCTGCTTTTTCCTTCCTGTCATAAATCTTCTTGATGCGCTACTGCAACTTGAAAGTATTTTGAAATACCTCCTCTCGTGTCTGCTGTAAATGAATCATCTGATTAATCCTCCGCTGCATGGGATCTTCCTCACTACCAGCTTCCTGAAGCAATTTGACTACCGGGACAACAAGCGAAGTAGGAAAAACCGTGTCTATCCCGTACACCAACTCGAAAGGAGACATGCCAATAGACTTTTTCTGACTTACCCTATCAGCCCACAGTGCATTCACTAATTTCTTGTGCCAGCCCTTTTTATTGATTTCCAGCAATTTCTTAATGATATTTACCAAGGACTTATTTGAAGATTCCGCCAAGCCATTTCCTTGCGGATGGTAGGCCGTCGAATGTCCCAAGCTGATATTGTACTTATAGCAAAATTCAACCATCCTCTTAGACTTGAAGGCCGCTGCATTATCTGTGATTATCTTACTAGGACACCCAAAACGTGACAGAATATTATTTTCAAGAAAAGAGATAATTACCGCATCTGTGGCCTGCCGAGTGGGAATCGCCTCAATCCATTTCGTGAAGTAGTCCGTAGCTGTCAATATCCATCTATGCTGTCCGGAAGATGCTGGGTGGATTTCCCCGATGAAATCCAATCCCCACTTCTGGAATGGTGCACTAACTTCAATTGGTTTGAGAGGCAAAGGCTGTAGTTTCTGCTTCCCTTCGAAAATTTGGCATTCGTGACAATTCTTAACAGCCTTATATACATCCGAAAACAAAGAAGGCCAATAGTAACCTGCCCTTAGAATCTTATTCGTTGTGGTTTTCCAAAACAGATGGCCGCCGCAGTCTCCTCTATGAAAGTCCTCCAAAACTCTTTTGGCTTCCTCCTCTACCAAACAATTCAACAACATTCCACCAGGGTCTTTCCAATACAATGCAGAATTCAGTATGCAAAACTTTGCAGCTCTCAACTTCAATTTTCTACTCTTATTTCTAGGCATCCCGGGAGGTGGAGACAAATTCTGAAGTACGTATAAAATGTCAGCATACCAAGGGGAAGAAACAAAAATATCAGATACCTGAACTGATGTACTTTCCTCATCTTCATCGGACATGGCAGCGATCAAATTTATATCTAGAGCATGCAGATTTGTTTCAGCCATGAGCTTGGCGAGTCCTTGTCCTTTGATCAGCTTGGTTGGTTTAATCTCCACATCGTATTCTAATAACGCAGCGATCCACTTACCCCGTATTCCTTCTGGATCTGCCTGTACCAAAACATCTTTAACTGCTGCGTTAGGAACATATGCTAAAATGTGGGAATGCAGTATATACACACGGAAATCTTTCAAGGCCTTTACAAGTGCAAGTGCTTGTTTCTCAATAATGTTGTATTTCGATGCTCCGTCCCTTATAATCCGACTGAAAAAAGCAATGGGTTTCTCAACTCCATCCCTTTTCTGCATTAAAACAGCTGCCAAAGTGTGCTCAGAAGCAAACGAAAACAAAATGAAGTCTTGTGTATAGTCCGGGCTGATTAAAATAGGGGCTGAAGAAAGAGCTACCTTTACCAAATTAAATGATTTCACCGCCTTTTCTGTCCACTTTACCTGACTGTCCTTTTTCAGCATGTTCGTGATTTCTCTAAGATGCTCAGCAAGATTTGGAATGAAACAACGCAAAAAATTCATTTTACCATTAAATGACTGTATTTCTTTCTTGTTCCGGGGCTGTTCAATCTGCTGGATGGCTTCAACACGTGCAGGGTCAACTCGAATACCGTCTTTCGATATGATGTGGCCAAGGAGTTTTCCTTCATCCATGGCAAATAGGCTCTTTTTCGGATTCAGCGAAATGCCATATTTTTTGCACTTCTGGAAAACAACTTTCAAATGATATAAATGTTCCTCATCAGAATTTGAAAACACAGTTAAATCATCAAGGTAAACAACCAAAAATACATCTTTCTCATTGGCGAAAGCCATGTCCATTGCACGCTGAAAGGTGGCACCTGCATTCTTCAAACCAAACGGCATTTTTGCATAATGAAACGTTCCCCATGGAGTGGTGAACGCAGTCTTGTCACGATCATCTTCATGCACTAAAATTTGATTGTATCCTAAATAGCCATCGAGTAGTGACATCCTTGATGCTCCAACTACTCGCTGCAATATATGGTCCATTTTTGGCAGTGGATAATTGTCTTTTAATGATACCTTATTCAAATTTCTGAAGTCGATACATAAACGTATCTCACCTGTTTTCTTTCTCACGGGCACCAAATTTGATATCCAATCTGAAAATCAGATAGGCACAATGATTCCTGACTTATACAACCTGTTTACCTATTTTTCAATCGATGGTAGCAGCTTTGGATTGATTCTCCTCAACTTTTGACGAAAAGGCTTCTGATTTGGTTTGATGGGAATGGTATGCTGAATGATATTAGTGTCATATGTTTTTAGATATGAGTAATCCCATGCAAAAGCATCAGAAAATGAAGACAACAATTTCACATACTCTGCCTTTACCTTTGGTGACAATGACTTTGATAATTTTACCATCTTGGGATTCTCAGCCGTCCCAATATTTACCTCTTCAACACCTTTTTCAGTCGGCCTCAATGTCGGTTTGCGGGCTACATCATCTTGATCAAATAGTTCCTCCAATGGAATCAATCCCTTAGGAATGATGTTATCTTTAAGTTGCAGCACTTCCATTTGATTTATTTGTATATCATCATTACCATCATCATGTTCTGTATCTATGGAGGTGTCTTTAAACTTACCCTTATTTTGCAGAAAATCACTAATCTCCTCGTCATCCTGAAAAACTTGCCAACATCGCTGATTGTCTGGAATGGTGGGGCGGTGCTTCACATGAATCTCGAACTTGTTGTTGGAATTCATTAGAATTTTTAAATTGCTTGCTGCCTTAGCAATTCCATCAGCAACACCATTTTGTATGCGAGGCACACATGTCAAGGTATGATCAGAAAATAACTTCAAAATGTCTAAAACTGCATTACGGTAAGCCCTCATGCGAGGATGCTTGGCTTGAAACTCACCCTTTACCTGCTTTATCACCAACTCTGAATCACCATAGACTGCAATCCTTTTCGCTTTCAGCTTTCTAAGAATCTTAAGGCCAGCAATTAGAGCCTCATATTCCGCTTCATTATTCGAACAGTCAAATGCTAGCTTGTAGGAACACACTCTCACATTGCTTGGAACCTTATCCGGAGCAGAAAATGGACTACGAATCCAAACACCAATTCCAGCACCGTCACTACCCACTGCGCCATCAAAATCCATGGTCCAAAGACCATCTTCATCGTCCTCTAAATGCTGAAATTGCGCCAGCTCTGTTTTTCCTATTTGCTGCCCATTGTCTTTAGCTGATTGCTCCACAGTAGCTTGCTTTTCTCTTCTTTCTTTTTGCAGAACTTCTCTAAAATTCTCAGTGATTTCTGGTATATCTTCCGCCTGAACTAATTGACTATCTATATCATTAAAACTATCAGCAAGCAACACAAACGACTCTAAGTCGGTATGTACATAATTTACAGGATGATTGATTGGCTTCTCCTTGCTAGTTATCATGTATTTCATCTTCGGCTCTCGATATAACTTTCTCATTTGACCGAAGACTGGAATTGTAGCATAGGAAAAATATAACTGTAGTGTACCTTTCAACTTTGCCCCCCAAGATCTTGAAAGGAGCATCCCAAATCGCGGAGGAATGTCCGCCACAACCACATCCATCAAGACATTCTTCGCTGGAATTTGATCTAAGCTTACAACCAAATCTTTGATCAGTCCTATACACCTCACACGGCTGGAATCAAATGAATAAAAATCATGGTATTTTCTTGTAATGTCTAGTCCCAACTTTTCCATGATCGCCTTTGGCATCAGATTGTGCGAAGCACCCGAATCGAACATGGCATTGTGCAATACATATTCATGCAACCTCAAACTGATATAAAAGGGAGGAACATCACTGTCAGGGGACTCACCATCTAATGCAGGCCCAAAAATCAATTCTGGCTGGTCATCTTCAACATTTACCATGTCAAACATTGGATCAAAGTTCAGAATTTTGGAGACTTGACCGCGGTAGCTGCTGTTCTTCATGATTTCTATCAAACGAATAGATATTTTTAATTTGGAAATTTCATTTTCCAAACTAAATGCTGAAACTCTTTCAACTTCTTTGACCGGAACTTCCTTCTTTTCAGCCTTATCCTTCATTATAGTTGACTGATTTACCTTTTCTGCTGATGATACTTTACTAGCTGCGGGATCAATTGTCTCTTTTCCTTTCTTCTGTGGTATGGGTGAATCCGTCTTCGGTGCTAAAGCCTCTTTTATTTTCTGAATTGGATTTATGGGCACATCTCGGTTTCTCAATGAGTATTGCTTCTGTTGAGCGGACAAAGCATTCAGATATCCTCTTTGGTAATCATCTGATTCTTCCTCTAACTCTGCATCATTTGCTAAAATGAAATCCTCATCTTTCTGTGCAGCTGAACTTTCTCCATATTCTTCATCCTCGGTAATGTAAATAGGAAAATCGTCGGGAGTGAAGAAATGATTTTGCTCACCTGCTACATCATCATCATCGTCTGAATCTTGACTCACAAAATTCTGCAAAAGAGGAGTTTTAATCTGCTGCTGGGCTGCCGGCTCTTGTGCTCTTTGTTCACGCTGCTTAATTCTGAACTGTGGCTGCTGCTGGCCATGGTAGTTTGGATTACGAATCTGCATTTCTGGTTTATCAAGGTTCATTCTTTTGAACATTTTTTCCATCTCACGAAGCCAGGGCGGTTCTGATGTAGATGTGGAAGTCTCTTCCTTTATAGTCACTCTTTTCTCTGCTTTCAACCGGGCTCTCTTATCATTCAGATTCGCCTCAATACTAACAACAATCTTCTGCATATCTTCTAAGGTAGGCGGATCTCTGTCACGTAGCAAATAAGCCATCTCCGGATCGAAACCATCCGGGAATTTAAGAAGATCTGACTTTTTAGACGGTCTTAAGTCATCTGGAATTGCATTATACACTGTATTGAATCTGATAATATAATCCTGAACGGACTCACCAGGATTACGCTTGATGTTGGTATACTCTGAAGTGATCTGCAGCGGATATTTTTTCATCTCCCATCGATCTAAAAATTGTGTCTGAAGCTCTTGTAATGTATTGATACTTCTGGCCTGTAGAGCTCTGAACCATTTACGAACCTCTCTTCCAAAAGTCTGGGCAAACAACCTCATGGACACATTTTCTGCATCAACTTCATGCAGGTCCAAAAAGTCTGTCATTCTGACAATATGCTGCTGAGCTGATATACTCTGTGGTGTGCCATCGAATATGGGAATCTTGCTCTGATAATTAGCAGGCATGGGATCCAAATTTGCAGGTAAAGCAAGAGGTGCAAACCTCACAGCCATGGCTCTCGGCGCATTTATAATCTGCTGTCTCGGAGAAACAGGAGGAATGGGAGCAGTAGGTGAACGAGGTGTATGCGGTGGAGACGGAGGAGAAACTACTGCTGATTGCTGATCAGAAATCTCAGGTTGTACAGGAATGGTAGGAATAAAAGGAGGTTCAGTGGGAATCCATGAACCAGATGCAATCTCAGATGGCCCAAGATTTTGTGAAGCAGATTCAATGAATTCGGGAATGTTGGTTGCCACGATGGAATTTTGTAGATTCAGAATATAATTATCAATAGATCTATTTGCTTGCTTAACTTCTAAATATTTGATGAACTCAGGATTGATAATGGTAGAACCAGTGGCACTTTCGGATTTGGTTTCAAACAATGATAACTCAAACTGATCGTCAAACTCAATATCATCAATGTATTCAAAAACAGTGGGGTACGAGTGGGATTTGACCAATGGAATAATAGGAGCTTCTCGACGGAAAATTCTTGGGATTAGGTTGGGGTTTTCATATACTGGGGGCGGATTTGGATCAGGATTTGATCTGGTATGCCTTCTTGAAGCCAGTGTATTGATCTATTCGGGAAAAATTTCAAGGAACACAATCAATTATCTTCAGCCTATCGACTTCTAGACTCAATCATACAAAGGTCTAGAACGAACAAGTATACTGGGGCGATTTGCAAATCAAGTGCTGCATTCACAAGCTAACCGGAGATCGACTGAAGCAGCGTTTATCTACTTCCGCTTATGCATGGCAAAAGCGTTTCGAAAGCTACCTGGCGTGACTTCAGACTCCGTCTAAGACTCGTGAAACAAACACATTAACAAGAAAACCATTGAGATTTTATTTCCCCAGTATGGTCGCCACTATGTTAGCGCTCAAATCTACCTTAGGCTGAAATAAGGTAAAACTCGAGGCTACATCAAACCACGCTCAGCCTCGTAGCTAGCCCTACGAGGACAGGAGAGGGCTCTCTCCGGGTCTATCTCGGCAAAAGGTCTTCAAAGGGGCTGAGATGACTTATAATGAATACTGATTTTAGGCTAGTAAAGAGATAGGAAAGTTTGATTTTGATTTTTTGGGTTTTTGTTGGAGAAATGGGAAAGAACAATTTTGGGTCCGGGGATAAGGCCAGATCTTTGCAGAATTCGAGTTGGGGCGAGGTAGGCAATAGTCTTGATGCTTTTGATCGAGTATATGGATGGATCAGAATGACAAGGAGCTGAAGAGGGCAAGGGTGAACATGGATCCTCTCCAAACAGGCGAAAACATGTAAAACTAAACAAATTTAAAGGCAGAGCACTGTAAACAATGGATTCAACCTCATTTACTCATTCATTTAGTTTCAGAAGCATAAGAAGGGAATGGAATACATTAAACATGAAAGAACTTACAATAAACTGAGAGAAAACACCATCAAGAACTGAAAGCCACAAGAATCCCAACAGGTGCTGCAAAACCTCTGATCTTTCCTTAGCCAAAATATGAAAAATATGTACAATAGTGTGCCAAAAGTTTCCCAAGAGTCCCACCTGTAGAATGTCTCAAAAATTACATCATATAGACCTCCTAATCCCTTCCCACACCTCTAGGGGTCGAATTCCTCCTTCTAGGAGCAGTTCCAACAAATTTTAAACAAGGAACTAGAATATAGGCATCTAAACAACTTGCCTCTAAAAGGGAGGAAACTGATTCTTACATCTGATTTTTACTTTTTTAGGAGTGAATCATCTAGAATAGGTAAAATTGAGTCAAAGTTACATGCCAACCATCAATTTACATCATGATAACTCAAAAATTTCATCCACAAGCAAAACTGGTCCCAACTGGCCGAAATCCTGGACTGGAAGGTGAAAAATTGACCAAAAATCTATATGCGTAGCGCGCCTGAGCCATGTGCGTAGCGCGTCTTTCAGCCTGATTTTGGGGCACTTCCTGGAATCCAAATTGAGCTCATGATAGCTCGTTGGAAAGCCTTGGATGTTGGCTATCCAACCTAAGTGGAATTTCCCAATTTGGAGCTCATTTTCCCCCTCCAAAACTTCATTCTCCCAGAAGTACTTCCTGCTGGTGCAAAAGGTGGCAGCAAGGTGGTTTTCATGGTGTTTTGGGCCTTTTGATCATCCAGAACTTGATGAAATGCTTCGGAAATACTTGAGCATGCACAAATTACCATGAAAAACCCAAAAATATAAATTTTTCCTTCAGAAAGTGTCCCAATCAAAAGCGAGCGCGTCGGCGCGCTACTCGTATAGCTGAAAAATCTGTTTTTAGACCAAAATATTTCAAAATGACAAAAATTTCTCCGAATTTGCTCAAATTCGGAGCAAAGACCCTCCATCATGTATCATGCCTAGCCAACAAAGCCTCGGCCAAAATCCGGAGTGGATCAGGCCTTTTCCGCCGTTTTAGTGCTTCGCTCAATCTCCTCTTCAGAATCTTCATTTTTGCTTTGCAGACGTGCATGCGGGCCCAATAATGACCTTTCATGTGATGAAGCATGTCTTTGTCTCTATTTTCCTTTGCCAAAAATTTCTCCAGATGAATGTTAACATGCATGAGGAAAGAATCTCGATCAGCCGGTGTCATATCACCAGGTCTCTTCCGGGCCAATTGTCGATCCTCACGGATTCGCCGCAACTCATAAAGTGTGTGCTCATCCTCTAGCTGTTTGTTATGCTGCTCCAGGTATTTTATCACCCACTCAGCCCTCTACAATTTCTCTTTCAGCGTGTCATTCTCGGCCCTTTGCTCCTGGATGATCTCTTTCAGTTTCGAGCTAGGAGAGCTCGCATCAACATCAATGATCGTGAAATCAGTGTCCCGGCCTCCTGATGGGCCCTCATCATGCATGGGCCTCTTGCCCCTGTTCTGAAACTGTACCTGTGCTGAAGAAGAAGGCGAGACCCCTTCCACCCTTGGTGGAGATAATACTCGCGCTGCTGATGAGGTCAACGAGACCCCTTCCACCCTGGGTGGAGATAGTACTCGTCGTGTCGCTGCAAATAAGGCCCTGTGGCCTCGCTGGTATGTCACATACAATGGAGCAGTGATATGCTCGATCTCAGGAATTTCAGGCTGATGTAAAGGCTCTCTCTCATCATGAACTACCTCGAGAGGCGGCTGCGACGCTGTAAATAAGTCACGAGAGATTAAATCCTCCCAAGTAATGCCCTACTGTGTCAACTGATGTACCACTACGATCTTGATCAGCGCGTAATGATATATACTTCTATGCTGCTGTGCTGGGGTCTTCTTTTGTACAAAAATCATCATCCTCTCTATGTTGCGATACATGAAGTACGAAATTTTCATCATACGTACCCTCGTGAAGTGCATCAACAAACGGACATGGTACGCATAGAGACGCGAGAATCTACCCTCGCAACTGAAATACCGAATGATGAGTTTCATCAATGGTGCAAACTCATCCTTCAGGAATCTGAAAGGAAAAACCCTGCTCAGGTGCCTCATATACCCAGGTTTGATGTATGGCTCATAGTGGAATTTCTCTAACTGCTGACGTTTGTTCCATTCCTCTCCTATATTTGGTATCCCGGTGGCCTGAGCAATAGTCTCTGGTGACAGAATGAAATCTACTCCGGCGAGGTTTACACGGCCATCATGTAAATGTAGAACAAACAGACGAGCTAGTTCACGATGATGTTGGGTTTGTGAAATCATCTCACAGTATTGGAAACATGCCTGACGCTGAAAACAATCCATTGCAAGTGGGCAAGCCTGCAATTGAGCCAAAGAAGTAGGCTCTTCCCTAAGATGCCTACCACCTTTGCCACCTTTGTGAGACCTCCGTGGCACATTACCCTCTGTTGTGGAATCACTGTCATACTCCTGCTCATAAACTGAATCCGTCTCTGACATGGCTTTGAAAACAAGATGTCTGCAATATGTATGTTGATATAGGTGTAGTGAAGTCAAAAGTTTCAATGTATGCTCAAAACCCAAACATGTTACATATGTATCAAAGCATCATAGGAAAACAAGCCATAATGGTAATAGCTCTGTTTTAGTGGATAGGCATAAAAACAGTCTCTGTTTTGATCACAAGTGAATTTGAAAAATAAGTACCAAGTGCAAATGTAGTGTGCAGCTCTTGTAATGCTGGCTAGAATTTGTCAAAAGGGAAAATGAGTATGAGATTGTGTTCGTCAATGGGAAATAGGACACAATGTGACAATGACCACAGTGAAACAAATAGCATTGACAGTGGTAATATAATGATGATGACAGCAGTGGTAAAATGATAAACTGAGAGCGTGAAGGCAGTGACACTTTGACAATAGATGCGTAGGTATATATATCAACCATACAAGCTGGGAAAATCTTCACAAAGCCATCAATATGTATTTAAAACCCTAAGGAATAAATCTGCTATGAACATAGGGTTTCACCTCTCCACATCAAATACACTAATTTCCCCACTTCAAAACACCACAATCCTGTTCAAAAATCACTGAGCAATGATTAAAAACCTACTTGGAAGCCGTTTAAGGCGTTTGGGCATGAACACGGACGCAAAGGCAAAATTTTTTGGCCCTGAGACTATATGGGTAGCGCGCCTACCCAACGCATAGCGCGCAGCAAGTGCGTAGCGCACTTGATATTTAACACGGGCTGGGGGTGTTATGTGCGTAGCGCCCCTTATATGGGTAGCACGCCTCCTGTGTGGGTAGCGCGCACCTCCAATGACTGTCCACGGCTATGAAAAACACGACTTCAGCCTTCAACAACACAAGCTCGATTTCTGCCTTGAGGATTTCATGCAAATGAGATTGTTTACCATGATTTATATGTGAAGAAAATATCTCATCAAATCAGATTTGATTTTAAATTTACTCCTTGACCCACGTTTATAATGTTTGGCACTTTGACATTCGATCATTTAATACAATGCTTTTCTTTGGCTTTTCCTTGCTTTTCTGAGTTTTGGACTGATAATACTTGGTTGTTTTTGCAGGGATCCGGCATTTGGCTTTGGAAAAGATCAGAGGCTTGCTCTGGAACTTTCTTACAATGAAACAAATACAAAATTATTACAACAATGAAAATTGACAATTTCTAGTTCCAAAACAGAGTTTTGGACTAGAAATGTCTTCAAATGCTTTCTGAGAATAAAAATATGAAACGAGAATCTTTTGAAACCAACCTCATGGCCTGCGGGCTTTTATTACATGTATGCAAAGGAATGAAAACCCTAGACTCTAGGACTAAAGACTTTTTTTAACGAAACTAATCATTAATGACCATGAATGCAATGACCATGAACTTCAGTGATTTTTAAGGAATTTTAATTAGCCCTGCAGGTACAAGCATGAGGAAACACAAAACAACCAGACCCCCTCGTCAGTCAATGGCATGCCCCTAGCGAAATGCAACGAAGTGGAACGAGCGAGACACCTAAGAATGATATGCAAAAAGCGAAAAGATCTCTGACGGAGGGCTGTAAGGACCGACTCTAACACCATGCATGGATTTCTTAACATGTTTGTGTGTTTTTGCAAGTTACAGGCGGTGAACTCCGCCATTGCTCATAGTCACTGTTATAGTGACATAGAGCGCAGATAAGGCTAATTTCAGAGACTGATATTACAGAGAAGAGCCTAGGAAGGTGTTAGAACGCAATTTTCATTAAAGGACATATTTTAACTCTGTAAAACCCCCCAGCACCATTGAAGTTCCAAATTTCACAAACAGAGACAGTCATGAAGCATCTAGATCCTCAGGTCTGAAAGTGGTTCTGATGTTGTCTCATATTTTGGTATTTCCAAACTTGCCAAAACATGGGAACCCCAATAGATAGAGAAAACCTGATGACACAACATGCCCGACAATTAGCCCTCCAAGTGCCTCCACATAGACCCGTTGAGATCTACTTTGAACTAGATCAACATCTCATAATGGTTGTGGGGGGACTCCCTCAGATTTCCTCCGTACACGAGTCTGCCCCCGTATTACGTCAACAGGAGAGTGTGAGTTCATGAAGTTGTTCTGCCATCTCATCATCCACGAAATTCATCAACTTTTAAACATTTTCAGATGTTGTATTTATGTTTTATTTTTAAAATGTAATTATCAAATGAATAATCAATTCCAAATTAGTTTAGGAGGTTATCAGTTTCGGTAGTTGAAAGTTGTGTAACTGTTCTTTTCTGAAATTTTGTAAGTTAAGTCAGAAGAAGAAAGGAGGTTTTTAGTTTTTGGACCTCAAAAGTTGAACTATTTTGTAAGTTAGAAATTTGTGTGGATATGAATAAATATTTCAAGTGATTCCAAAATTTGTTGAGTAAGATTTTTCTTTCTAGTTACATCTTATTTTATGTCTTTCTTATTTATAAATGAGTAATGAAGATGCAGGTATTTAATTTTACAGTTCTCTAAAGTGAAGTTAAAATCCTTAATGGCGCGCTCCTCTTTTCTATATTTCACTTCCTAATACTTAAATTTTTCTTCTAAAGTTGGAAACAAGAGATTCTGCAAAGGCAACCTATTGTTAAAGACTTTCCACCATCACTTCTTTCTGTTCCATCTTCTTCATTGGTATTCAACATCAAAAGGCAACTCTAAAAGATTGTTCACACATTGAAGACTTGTAAGAACTTAAATCTCTGGGGTTTTAGAACAATGGGACAAAAAATTAATTTGTTCATTGATCTTAATAAATTTCTTGGGAATTGACCCCTTTTTAGCTGGGGGTTGTCTCTCAAGGAACAATTTTTTTTGGCGTCATTGCCAAGTAACGAAGACATGAAGATATTTTTCCTTGGGTTTTTCTTAATAGTCATTTATTTGTCTAGTGAGAAAAGAAAATGATTAGGTTGAGTCTCTCACCAAGATAACAGTCATGGCTCCAAAAAATCCCCACACGAGGTTTGATACCTCACAATAGAAATCTCTCATCCTTTCTAATCTAGAGAAATTGATTTGTCAGAAAGTTTGGAAAGAAAAGTCCCCAGTAACTCCAAATGACTCCACAATTTCTGGGTTTTCATTCAAAAGAAGATATAAGAAATCTTGAATTTTCTCAGGAAAGCTCAATTCTTCCTCAAAATATCTTCCTATAACTTGCATTGGAAGGAGAATCGTTTGGGTCGGTGTCATTTTATTTTCCGGAAATTGAAGATATTAAAACAGTTGATTTTTTAGTTCCACATCAACCTATTTTTTCCATCAATTAGTCAGTTCCTATTTCTATTGTCCCTCCTCAACAATTTGTATTTCAACAAGGAATATCTTTTGTGTCCCACTCAAATTCAAACATGGCGATTAAAACATTTATCATAAATAGATATGCACCTTTAAATATTCCTCAACCGATGAATGTTTTGCCACAAAATTATATTAAATTATTCCCCATGTTTATAGGATAAGATGAATTAAAAACAAAGAAACATATTGCTTCTTTTTGTGCTTTTTCTGAGAATTTGAATGTGTAATATTTAGATGTAGTGTTGAGATTATTTTTCCAGACACTTGATGGAGAAGCAAGGAAGTAGTTCAAAACACTTCCTGATAATTCTATTAATACTTGGGAGGAATTAGAGAATGTGTTTACTCAAATATGGGGCGAGAAAAAGGATCATAGTCATTTTTTGACTGAATTCAATGCAATCAAGAGAAAACTAGAAGAAGGTTTAAATGAATTTACTAAAAGTTTTAATAAATTGTATAACAGTTTGCCAACATAAATAAAGCCCCACTTGCAGGAGAAAAAGTGGGGTTTGTAAGGGAATTTGAGTTTCACTTTGGTTTTACATTGAGGGAGAGGATGTCTCCTACATTATACCAAATCCAGACTGGTGCATTAGAAATCGAGGCCAATTTATCTGTTGCATGGAAAATTAAGTCAAAACAATAAGTGGAGGATAAGGTAAAAGGAAACGAGGAAGTAAAGGTTGCTAGTTAGCCTAAATATTTTCATGAACAAAAACTGGACGAGATGACTACAGTGATTTGTAATTTTTCTAATAAATTGGTGAAATTAGAGTTAGAAAGAAAAAATCATCCAAGAAAGATTCAAAAAGGGCAGAACAAAAAATTTAATCCTCAATTTAGGAGGAAACCACTGTCAATTATGTAGAGGGATAGAAAGGACCAAGATAATATACAACCACCTTTGTATATTGAAGATGAGACAGAGGAAGCAGTGGAGGAAAATAGTAAAGAGTAGGGAAATCATGTTTCTGGTTTGTATGGGGAGGAAGGAGAGGAAGTCAAAGGTGAAAATTCAAGTCTGGAATTTCAGGTCTCTCTAGGTGAAGATGAAATTGAATAATATTGTAAGAAATTCACAGATTTTATGCAGGCATAGTTGCATAGGAAATATGATCTAAGATTGAGGAAGAGATCAAGGGTTCAAGACAAAGTAGAGGAGAAAGTAGATCGAACAGTTTAGAAAAAACTTGCAAAAAAATGGATAAAGGAAAACAACAAATAAATACAGTCCCAATGGTTACAGTTCAGCAAGGGGAAAGTTCTAAGAGTAAGCAAGACTCAGTAGTGTTGCAAAAAACCTATCCAATGACCTGTAGTCAATTCTAAAAATTCTTCACATCATAATTTAAATGAAGAGGCGAAGTTAAAAACCGTTAAAAAGGTTCATTCATTTAATTTATTGAAAGAAATAGAAAAAAATAAAATTCCAATTCCTTTAATTGAGTTTGTGAAGACCCTTGCTTACAAAAAATAAGTTTCTGATTTTATAAGTCTTTTGCAGGATAATCAGTCAGTAGATATAGTTAATTTGCTGGAGGAAAGGCCAATAGTGACGTTTTATCCACATGTGGAAGAATTAGATTCATCCAAACCTCCTTTCTATATTTCTTTGTTGATGCACACATTTATTCTTCATAATTGTATGTTGGATTCGAGAGCCTCTCGTAATCTAATGCCACTTTCAGTTATGAAGCAGTTAAACTTGCAGATTAAAAATCCATATAAGGAACTTTACTCTTTTGATTCTAAAAAGTTCAAATGTGTAGGATTGACTAAGGACTTGGTGGTTTCATTGGCTCAACTCCCAGCCAGAAGCATTGTGATGGATGTGGTTGTTGCAGATATACCAGCTCATTTTGAAATGTTTCTCTCAAGATGTAACATCTCCATTTCGACAAAAAAAAAATTCTAATTACAGTTCTAACACTAATTTCATCCTATGGACTAAATATTGTTTATCACATTCTAACTTACATCCTCCATCAACAAGTTACTTTGTTGTACAATTACATCTCTCAAGCTTATTCATATACTAGTGGTGACTAATACTCCAATTGTAAAATCTCAATAAGATTCCAAGTTTAGGAAGTCATCCCTAATTTATTTCACCTGGTAATTTGTATATCAATATTTAAATTTCCCTTCCTAACTATTAATAACAATATTCCATTTCATACTAATAACTTAGACCTTTTCTAAATCCAACTCCCCCTCAGCCATGTTTTAAAATTCTATCACCTATATATATTTTCTGACACATATATTTATTGAATCATAGGCTAACCCACTTTGGTATGGTTCCTTTATAATGGGTATACATTTCCACGTATGTTTAGACCCTTAATGCTAAACCTTTGATATGAATTTACATTACTTATTATGAATTCATATTTACACTTAACTTACTCCACCTCCCAACGTATATGGTACGTTCATCGAAGTAATATAATTAAATCAAATCCTATGTGCATCTTTATTCACCTTACCACATACAGCAAGATGGGATTAAATTTATACTCTCAGCTATATAACATCTATGATACATCTGGTTTGGTACATTCCATGTTTCTACCCTTAACACGTTAGGTTTTGGAATTTACTATGGTTTTAATACGATTCCTCTTCCATATCCAGTTTCACCAACTTATGTATTCACGATATTTCTCGGGATCGACCCTCATTTAATAGTTGGTACTGTATCACATGGCCCGTTAGGGTTTGATGTAACCCATCGATCCGTGGGAACTTCTCCAAACGTCGGATCTCTTACACATGGAGGGCTGTGATCGAATTGCAATCAGCCTTTTAGACTCCAAATTTGGTTTCATTTTTAATTGGTTTCATTTGACTTGTGACTATTTTCACTACACGCATTTTGCGAGCAAACTTCATTCTGTCTCGGCTCTGTGTTTAATTTACAGTCATCCAAGTTACGCACGCCCCTTCCTCATTGCTCCGTGAGAGGAGAGATTACTCCGGTCAGTGGGAACAAAGCTTAATGAAGCTTACGATTTATACATAGAGGTTCCATTCCTCGTTTACTCCAGGTAAACTACTTCTTTTCCTCATATTTCTTGGAACTTGACCTGGTTAAATTCTTGTTTCCATAATTTTGGTTTTTAAATTGTCTTTCTAACTCGTTTTATGTCTTCTATACAGAGACTCCATACTACTGCATCTCCCCACCATGACCAGGATTTGTGTTAGGCATGGTTTTCTAGGACCTTATCGTTTCAGGTATTTCTTCAAAGTGTTTTTACCTCTTACATTGTCCATGAATTCTAACTTTTCCCGATGTGTGAGTTAATCACAGTGTAGACGTGAAATTCAGGTTCTAATGCTGAGGCATTGATTTAGGTTAGGGAATAATTCTTTACTGTATTAGACTGTGATTATATGTAGTTAGCAATTAAACCACATCGAAATTATCATGTGGAAAATTCAATTTGGACGTCCACTGTCCATGCGTACCCAATTTTGCAATGTCTATTTCTAAAATTATAGTTCTCATTCAAATTACACCATGCTCAGTTTTAATTTCTCATTTTGCTTTCTCATTGAATTTTATTATTGTAAATAATTTGTGACTGCGGTTTTTGTTACCGCATATGGATGGGTAGAAGGTCTTCCTCTTGTCCAATCATTTCCATTCCTGAGTTGTTATCAATTTTTTTACTGATATTCTTCAATACCACCACAGTTTCATTTAATAGTTTATAATTACCATGAGGAATTTTCTAATACATTGGTTATCCAACTGTACTCCCTCCACTCATTTTACCGAGACTTTCATGTGTTTATAATTTTATGTAATGGCCAATATTGACTCACTGTGGTAGCGTTCAGAACGTAATGACAGAATGCATGCCCAGAAATTTCCGGATAACAATTTGGTTTTTATAAAATACTAAGAATATTAAATTCTTAAATCACTATTCTCAATAGAGACGTGTATTGCGTTTATAATTTAATTTAGTATATTCTGAGAATGATATTATTATGGTATTTGAATAGTTTCACTCTAAACCATTCCCACAGATATATTCCGTACTTATTTGATTTCTACGATGGCTTCCTGCTCATCGTTTCACCATTCGTACAGGATTGTATTTCTATTTTAATAGACTTTCAACTTATGTCTGAATAGTTAAAACGTGTTTAATTTTCTTATCTTGTACAAGAATGGGGTTATTCTCCTTCAGTTGAATATATATATTAACAATACTCTGAGATTATGACATAACAATTTTACTTCAATGTTTTTTATTTAGAATGTATAGTAAGTACTTCTTCGCAATAACAAATTCTCTTGTTATCATTTTAGGTGGAATGTCCTATATCTATCCTTAAGGTAATTTATTTAACCCTTTTTTAATATTGAAATTTATTATTATTTCATGTGGTTTTTATAATCTTGACCATAACTAATTCGTAGTTCTGTCTTGTGTAGGTAAAAATCACATATTTATGGATTTGTATGCGGCTATTAATCTTTTCTATTCGATCATAAATTGTGGAGTGTTTCTATCCAGGTTGGTCCAGTTACCCACTTGGTTTTTCTGACATGAAATCTCTGCATAAATTCCAGAGATTCTTTCCAGTTTATTATAAAGGGACAGTGTTCCCAAATTGTAAAAAGTTGTTATACACAGAGTTAATTTGAACTATGTAACTCTATGGACTTATATATTTATACTTTTGTGACTATATAATGTATGGAACATAATCTTTCTTCTTTTAATGAAACTTGTTGGAATTATTATGTAGTACTTTCGTTACAATTATTATTTCACTTACAATACTAATTTCCGAATTCATCCTAAAAAGATATTTCCAATTATGTCTAGGATATCTCAGTTCATAAATTATTTTTCCCATTTATGCTACAACATAGGAATTTGCTTGACTGTACTAATTATACACTATTTTTCATATATATGTATTTCCCTTCTGTATTAGTTCCTAATAGAAGTTACTGATTTGCAAAATAATGCTAGAAAATAATATTATGCAGTAATAATTTTCTAAGAGTCACCTAACCTCAGATCTAAACTTTCAACAAGGTTTAGAAATTCTGAGAGTTGGTACTCGTCAGGATATTATCTGTACAACCATACGGGGGATCACTATATTTATTATATTCTACGCTATTAAATGTACAGAACTACTCTTGAACATATTTAACCAAACACATTTCTACAATCTTACTTCACCATAATAAGCATAACAACACTAAAATTCTAAGTTTAAAATGAGACTAACTTGTGCATACCACTTAAGGTAGACTAGGTTCCACCCAACCTTTGAGCTCTTTCTCCACAGCTCCCACCCTCGAGCAGAGATCAAATTTCCAGCAATAAAAAACCTCTTGTCTATCCTGAATATGCTTATTTAAGCATCCTTTCCCATCAGCTTGTTTCATTAACTGCGTCTAATTAATCAGGATGTTGTTTTCCTTTTTGCTTATGCTTTCCTTTTGTTTCTTCCACAAAAGTACTTTAAAACTAACTTTTCCTCTTTCTATTTTTATTCCACCTCTTCCCAGTAACTATCCTCTTTACTGGGGTAGTTTTTTAAATTTTTATCTCTAATCTAATTTTTAATATTTAATTTATTTCCTCCAAGGATTTTTGGAGAACTGGGAAAGTCTTATGAACTTTATCCATCCTCATGGATTTGGTTTCCATATCTCTAATCATAATCTAGTATTTGCACAATTAATTTCCATTTTATTTTATTAAATTAAAATAATAAAATAAATCCACAAGAATTTTTTTCCTTTGGGGTCCACTTTACCCTTTAGGACTTGTTCAATTTATAATAAAAGAAGAGAAACTAGGGACATTACGTTAGATATAACTTGAATTTATGAAAACAGAATACAAATATAAACATGGACACAAGTGTGCAATAGAAATATAAATTCATTTTATTAATATCAAATACTGAAATATGCTTACATACATAATGGAAATAAACTAGCTCAGGCGATGGTAGCTTATCTCTGAGAAGAGATGTGACGGCTACATGCCTCTAAACAATGTTAAAATGAGGCTCGAAGGCCTATTTATTATTGAGAAACAATGGAAAACCCTAAACATCCAAAAACCTAACCCTAGGAGATGAAGCGCCAAAAGTATGGGCCTCGTTTGGGTAAATTGGTATATCAACTTCCCGGGGACAAAACTTTGGCATATGATCTTTGTTTGAAGGGCACAATACCTCGTTATAAATATATATCCAAGGACTAAATTTTTTTAGCTTCCAACATAAATAAAGAAATTGAGTTGGCCCTGATTTTCCCAAAAAACATTGTTTATGGCCTCAAAACAACTCTAGATGTTAAGGACCCGAAAAACTACCAGAAATAGTAAACTGCGCTAAAAATAACGAAACTGAAAAACTGAAAGAAAAAATGGTGGGGGTCCAAGTGGAATAGTAAAGTGGCCACCAATATCCACCTAGATCAATCCTCCTGCCTTAGGAAGCAATGGTCCCCATTTCATTGATTTCCTCCATGAGACGAGGAAACGTTTGTTGAACTTGGTCCCTGGTGAGCCACTTGCCTTGGAGCAAGATTTGGCTAGCTTTGACAACCCGATATAGTTGGATCTTCTACAAGAAATTTGTATTAATCTAAATTTCTGTGATCTGATCATTTGTGGCTTGTTCCATGCCATCGAGGTTTAGATTTTTTGGTGTGATTTTTTCTACAATGTATGATGTGTCCAGTAATAGTGGAAAGTATTGCCGAAGGCGATCCACATTGAACACTGGGTGCAAGCCAAGGAATGGGGGAATGAAGAGCTCAAAATAATTGTCTCCCACAACTTTTATAATGGTGTAAGACCCATATCAGAGTGGTCTGAGCTTTCGATGAGCTCCAGTTAGGAATTCTTTCTACAAATGCAACCAAACTTTTTCGCCCACCTGAAACTTGTGTGGAACCTGATGTTGATCATGTAATTGCTTGTACTTTCCATTGGACTTCTCCAAGATGTCGTGAACCTGCTGGTGAATGTGCTAGATACATTCAATAAATATGTTTGCTTTATCAACCTTAGAAAATACATGTGTGTATTTTGTCTGTGTAGTCACATGAGGTATGGAAACATCAATATGACACAATGGTTCAAATCCTAGGCCCACTTGAAAGGGACTATGACCAGTCTAGCTATAGAGAGCTCTGTTATAATTTTGTTGCACATATGGGAGGCTCTCATCCTAATTTTGTGGAGCTCGGAGTTGTACATGTGGAGTATGTGCACTATCATCCTTTTGATGACCTCTGTTTGGCCATCAATATAGGGATGGAATGTACTCGACTTGGTTAGGTTGGTGTCTAATAGTGTCCAGAGGCTTGACCATAATGTTCTCGGTAACTTTCTATCCCGATCTGATATAATGGTTTGTGGGATCACAAAATGTGCCCATAATTTTTCAAAGAAGAGTTTGGCAGTGTCCTTTGTCGTGATGCTCTTTTTGTAGGACGCCAATATAGCCATCTTAGAAAATTTATCCATGACAAAAAATACACAATAATTACCATGCTTGGTAGAATGGAGGCCAGACATATATTCCATGGAGATGGATTCCCAAGGTTGGTTGGGAGTAAGAAGAGGAGTGTACATGAATTTCTTCTTGATTTTTGGCTTGACGATGGCTCAGGCAGTGAAGGATTTGATATATTTCCCAACATCCATTCAGATTTTTTGCTAATAAAAGTAATTTTGTAGTACATCCTAAGTTTTCTCCACACCAAAGTGTCCCGCAACTCGACTGTAGTGTGCCTCCAAAAACAACTTGGCACACTCGCTTAAAGGAACACAAAGGTGGCCCAGGTAGCATAATAATGCGTCCCGGAGGTGGAAATCAGAAACTTTATTTTCATCTACTAGCCTCTGGCATGTGGAGGAGAAATCTGGATAATTTTTGTATAGTTGCAACCATCCAGAGGTCTTGTGGCCACAAGGTTGATAAAAATAGTCAATGCTGCAACTGGGAGTCGGTTGAGGAAATATGCCACATGATTGATGCTTTTGTTTTTGTATTTAATGTTTTAGTGGAATTGTTGCAAATATTTCGACCACTTCTGATGGTAGAAGGCCATCAACCCGTGTGTTGGCTCGAGGGGTCCTGACCCAAGTTCGGATGTTCAAGGTTTTCCAACAAACCCCTATACTACTGGCCCTTTCGGCAGTGACCTGCTTGCGCAAGCCAAAGTCTCACCCGAAGTAGTATGGGTGGGTGCTGGAACCAGGATTCTGCACCCTGGGAGAGGACAGGTAAGTTAAGCGGAGTTGTGTTCACCCTGATCGTGACCCGATATGGTATCAATGAGCCTAGATTCCCTTCATATCCACGTGCGCAACAACAATATTACTCACAGAAATCAACAGATCGAGAATTCATATAACAATACACAAATATTTCAGATATTCTTGTATGAAGCAAGTAGAACAAACCCAGATCGCAGCATAAATAAATACACAAGTATGTTCACAACTTAAACTAGTAACATAGCAGCATATAATAAGTAATCAAGACGTCACAGATTCATCTCACAGTAATTCCAGTAGATTTAGATAGGCAACAACACTTCCGCATTCAATAATCTTTCAGATCTACGTACAAAATCCCAAAAACCCAACCTGCGCACACAGCAGCAGGGTCCGCACACAGCAGGACAGAGGCCCTCCGCGCACATAGCAGGGGGAGTCCTTACCCAAAAACCCTGACCAGATCTATCGATTTTCACTTAGCAGCAATCTCTTATCATTCTTAGCTTATCCTACAACTCAAAAAGGTTCAACTACTTATACTATTCTAGCCTATGCATCCAATGGTTCGCAAACCGTGGTTTATAGACTCTTGGTCTACCCTTGACCCATTTACAATGCTTAAGGGGCTTTGACCCACCCCAAAACCCCTACGCTATACTAAATATAATCCGAAATATACAAAATGGACCAGTTTTGCAGCTTTGTAGGAGACCCTATTCCAACAGTCCCCCAACACAATCTTGTGACTCATCCCAAGTCACTGTGATGGTGGGGTCTCCACTTGTGCGCATAGTGTGTTGATGGAGGCAATCAACGGGGGTAGTACTTCTTAGCTCTGAGCAGCGGCACACTGTGCAATATCCACGAGCTTCTGGGATGTTGGCCCTTAGGTGGCTGTAGTGACGTTTTGCAATGTCTGGTTGAGTTGCGTGACCGTGCCATCGACATCTTGTGAGAGCTGGAGGGTTGTGGCAGCCCATGGCTTTAATCGCTCCTCAAGGACGTGCTTATGACACCATAGTTTCTCAATCACATCCAAGAGAGTGTTGTTGGTCTGTAACTGTGCTAACCATTACGCAGGCACCAAGGTGGGCAAGGTAGCCTCGACCTGTACGAAAGCTTCTTCTTGCTGTCATAAGTCCTGAGTGACCTTTCGGAGGACCGAGTTGAACTGGACCATAGTCCAGAGTTGCATGGCTGATTCAAGCAACTAGGTGCCTGATGGAGTTCGTTGCTTCGGCCACCAACGCAGCGCACTGGGCTTGAACCTCCAGCAGCGTGGCGGGCTACAATGTAGCCTATAAGTCGGAGAGTTGCTTCTCCATTTGTGCCTTGATGGTTTGCATTTCTGTCCAAGATGCTTTTATGGCTACAAAAATACTTTCTACCTTGGCCCGAGGTGTAGCTGCGATCGGGACTCTATCCAGAACTTCTATGCAGAGCTGGTGGATTTCCATTTCAAGCTCCACCTGATGCAATATAGCAAGGAATTTTTCTGCGTCTTTCCGTTTGAGGGCCCGCTTGGCCATACCGAGCTGTTGATGTACCTCCAAGTCTCGTTGGTGGGTCTCCCAGATTACGGCGGCATGGAGACCTTGCAATGCCTCAGTGGGCAACTTAGACAGGTCCAAGTGGACCTCTGCATCGACTTGGAGTTGGGTTCTTATAAGGGAAGTGCTAGGTAAGGAGCAAAGGTGGCTTCCTCTTGGTGCGAGCACAGTACTGCTGATTTCCAAGGGTGCCCATTTCTGAGTTACGCTGGTCTGTAGCGTATCTGCCTTCCACTGGAGGGCATGGAGCTCACTTTGGAAGGTGTCGATTACAGTCTTCTTTTGTTTTTCTATGGTTGCCCAGATTTCCTCTATGGCCAGTGTAATTGCATCTGTGATCTGTTCGAGATCACCATCGGTCAGTGTGACCGTCGCATTGTATTCTTGGTGTTGGGCGCGCTGCTTCTTTCGAGGCCCGATATCAGGCCCACCTAGCCTCTTGGTATTCTGGAGAGAGGTGGTAGCTGGGCTATTTGTCCCTTGCATCATTAGTGCCAGCTGCGAATCGGCCTCGGCATCCGTATTGGCGACCTGTAGCAGCTGGGCGTTCCTTTCCATGGCTATGTCCGCACCCCTCGCGCTTGATTCTGGGGTTTTCTTGGGGTCGATAGTAGGAGGTACTTCTGTGGCGCAGGTCCCTTTGGTACTCTTTTCACTGGGACTGAGGCCACTCCTCCACTCAGGGAGCCAGACTGCAATTAGCCTTTTGATTTCTTCGTCCCCTGACCTAATGATAACTACCTCTTGTTCGGGCTCTGTAGGTACCGAGGCTTCTGTGGCCCTAGGAGTTGTTATCTTAGTGGGAAAAAGGATTCTTGATTCCGGGGGCCTAACGACAGCGGGAGTGGGTCGCTTTGCCTTGAGCAAGACGCAACAGGCCCAAAAAATCGCACAGCATAAAAAAGCTACATACAGGTTACGGGCATAATACAGAGTTGTTGTCTGAGCTAGTTGTCCTATTTTATAGTGCCTATGGTCATAAATTGGTAGGTTAAGTATCATTCGGAGCTTACCATCAAGTAAATGGTAAGAAATCTCAAGGAATCGCTTCATTAATTTCCAGCCGCCCACTCCGCTTAACGGTAAATTCTCCTTTTTACCTGATTTTACTGTTCCCCCTGTCACTTTTCACTCCCTATGTGCACTCTACGTACCTGCTGAGCTTGGACTAAACATTCGTGCCTCTTGCGCATCCCCCCCCCCCCCCAACACAAGCTTGTTCCTAAGGTACTCTACAACCAAAGACATGTTTTTCCCACAGGTGTCCTCCCAACCGCACCGGATCCCTTGCAGGAATAAGTCTTTCAGAGGCATTATAAGTAGCGCATATTCCCCAACAAAATTTCTGTAATACCCCACATGGCCGAGGAGTGACCGTAACTATTTTCTTGTTGTGAAAGTTGCCGCAACTATGATAACTCTGCCTTCTGTATCTGCTTTCCTATTCAATGTAAGGTGTGTCCCATTGCAACCCCCTCGTAGCCTGGTAGTCGTGTGCACCCCTTCCAATTCCGAGTTTAACGCAGCTCGTGGATCATCCTTACTATCTGTTGGGCTCAGGCTACGGTAGTTGACCATGCTTGGTATCTGTGTTTCCCATGTGGGTAATTCTGGTGTGAGGAACAGGTGCGATTCGCCCCATTCCCTAGTGCCAATGTCTCGCAGGGTTGCGTCAAGTGCCATGGTCTAGCCTACTAACCCAAATGTTCCCAGGAATTCTTCTTTCAACGTCCCCCAGTGGTAGGTGCGCCGATGGAGCTCTGCATCTAAGTACCATGTAGAAGGAATTGGTCCTAGGTCATGAATCAGTAGGTGAGCCCATTCCTTAGTCGTCTTGTTGCACCAATGTTTTTCCCATGTCGAAAAATATTCACGTGGATCTTCCGATCCAAGAAATTTCTTGACCCACAAGCCGGTCGGGGCTTCAAATCGCAGGATCATCATATCCCGACATGCCTCCCAATCCTAGAATGCCTCCTTATGTGTCTCCCACCAACGTGCAGGTATTCCACACATGGGCTAGCTTAAGGGCCCATAGCCTTCATCCCCTGGGAACCTCTGCTTCGAATATTAGAAAAAATTCCTTAATGCTACCAGAACCATCAAAGTAGGTAGGTCTCTTACCTCTGAGGAAATGCAGTGAAATTCCCTTGTGACTCGAAGACATCGCAGCGCTGAGACATCATGCAACTGGTTTTGCCAATTATCCATCTCCTTGTCAGAGTCAGAGAAGCATTCACTATCCTTCTCCCAGCAAAGTAATCCTTCCGCCATGGGGTTCATCCAATCTTCGTCCTGCGCAATTAACTTGTAAATGTGATCCACCTCCTCTTCATCACACACCAGCTCTGTATATCGTTCACCTTCTGCAGGATCTAATGGTACTATCACCCTGGTGCCATTATTCTCAAACACCATACTTCTTTTTTTTAGGTTGATGATACCGCCCATATCTATGGCCAAGTCCAATCCCAAGAGCACAAGGTAGGGGTCCGCATCTTCTACAATTTCTATTAATTCAAAATCAGCTGGGCCTTTACTCCTGCGATATCCACCGTAACTTTAGACAACCTTCCTAGTGGGATGATTTTTGATGATTTTCCATGCACAGCTCAATAGTGGACCATTCCAACTTAGGTTCTCCCATTCATTGCCAAGTCTGCTTAGGTAACACGTTCACATCCGACCCTAGGTCCAAAATAACCTGGCTCATTTCATAGTCACCGATCTGCATAGACAACCACATTTCTCTTCCGGTGCGTTTCTTATACCTGTATAGTTTGTGCACATCCTTGAATTCCAGGTTTAGATTGGGTCGTGCTGCACAACTATCTATTAATGCCTGAAGGTTCTCCATAGCCTTTGGGTTGCACAACATTTTCATACATGCCTGCAAAAAGGGCTCAACCTCCTCATCTGCCTTGAGGTTCGCACATGGACGAGAAGTAGTCACCTTTGTCTCAACAAAGTCTTTGCGAGCTGTGATAAATGTTTCTTTCCCCCTTTTAGGTCCAGACCTTCTTGTTTGATAGCGGCTTGACAGATCAAAGGTTCCATCGTAGCCTCCTCATCAAGCCCCCTGGTGGCCATCCCGCTGCATGTCACCACTTTCACACTCGGATCTTTGTTTCGCAGCTCAACGTTAACTCTCTGCACATTCTACGTAGGTGTTGACTGCTTTTCTTGCATTTTTGCTATCAAGATCGGGCAATCTTCAATTGCATGGTCCAGCTGTCTACAATATCGGCAGGATTTCCTAGTGGAGTTCGGGCAATCCCTTGCAAAGTGTCCTACTTCTCCACAATTATAGCAGATTCGCTGACCTCATCCCCGTCCTGCACTTCCACTGCGTCCTCCTCCCCTGCCCCTTGATGGGGAGCCGCCTATACCTACGAGGGTCCTTGGTGACGTAGGGTCTGATTGTACTCTATATAAGTTTCCTCGATCAATCACCAAATCATATGTCTGACAATTTTTTTTGTCATGTCCCACCAATCTGCAGAACCTACACCATTGTTGCTTTACCTCTGGAACGTATGCAGCAAGGCAGGGACAGTGGTTAGTATCTGTTACACAACATTTTTTCACTCTCCCTGCAATCCCCAACTCGCACATTGGAGGGTCGTTTCTGTGACCAATACACAGTGTCATGCTTTGTAAAAACCATCCTTGCATCCCTTTTGATGAAAGCAACACTCTTCCTGTTGACATTTCCCTAAGCAGAGTAGTGAAAATCCCCATTTTTGCCTTGGCACGAGTAGCCCGTTACATCCTCTCGCCGACCTGGAAATTTAACACTAAGCTCGCCACTTGGCACTCTGTGCCAATTAGACACTTGCACCAAGATGTTTATGGAATTTTTAAAAAAAATAGAGGCAGAGGTTCCATTCCAACCATCTCGGGGATGAGTCATTGGGAGTGGTTGAACTGAAACAACCACGGACTCCTTCCTTTAGTTATTAGTTTCCACCTCCCTTGGAACTCTCCTAAAGGATAGGAATCCCTCCCACCTTTGTAGGGATCCCAACCTCCTCTCTTTCCTTTATATAAGAAACTATCTCCTTTAGTAGAAGCTAGCTGAACACATTATGGAGAAATGGATGAATAGTTGAACAAGAGAATTATACTATAGCTAAGCTGCTAGAGGATATAGAATAATAAATATAGTATTGAGAGAGCTCGAGTCGATGACTTCTAAGAGAGCTTGAGTCTGAATTCCCTGACTGACAGTTGAGACGCGTTTCATCTGAACCCCGCTAGAGGATATCACGATGTCAAAGCATCGATTGTACTCTTCCTTCTACTCATTAATATACATGACTACTCTTTGGTTCCACTATTGTGTTACGATGTTTATTTTATATGATATGTTTAGCCCTCTTTGACTGGCTAATAGTTGTGAATGGGACTATGTTGTTGTATGTTGTTTTAGTTCGTTTTCCTATGTGCAGGTATCTGAGCGTGATAGCGAACGGATCATGACTTGTCAAGGCAGGAGCGAGAGACCACTACTCTTTCTGCAACATCGATAGTGTTGGATTCAAGGTAGGTTAATCTACCATGTCTTTTGTTCATTCATTAACTAGGAAGAAAAAATTTAGCATGTCCTTTTGTTACTAGACCCACCCTAGGGCTAGAGGGATCGTCTCTATCCGCAGAGAGGATTTACCTTCATAACAGTATTGTGCAGGCCTTCGACGTGAAAATCATTGCACCAGAGTGTTGGCCCATTACGTCCCACAGCTTCCCTAGGGCACAATGGGCTCGGTCCCCCAGCCTGCACATAATCTGCTAATAGAGGATAGTTATCCTTGGTGTGGCCATTCACCTAGCATCATATGCACCATCCTTCGGGGCTAGCTTCTGCCCCTCGTACCTTTCGCAGGTTCTGGATCTCTACATGCATCGCTTCCAGCTGTCCCTGGATCTGTTGGACGCCCAAATGAGTCTTGTCCCGAGGTGCAGCTTCTAACTTCATGGCACCTTCCAAGGCCTTCTCCTACGATTCGAAAGTTTGGTGCCCCATAGGTACACGCAAGTGAGGCAGCAACATAGCAATAAACCATTTTGTGTGCTATATGTCATCATATTTGAATCCTCATTCTCTGATCACCTTCTTTAGTCGCTAATCAGCCTCCCACATAGATTCAGAAGGTCCTTGCTTGAAGTCCTTTAGATCAACCATGATTTGGGAGTATGACTTACATTTCTTGAATTGTTTTTTCAGGGCATTCTTAATCTCTTCAATGGTTGCATTTTCATTCTGGTAGATGTATCCCATGTACCAGTCCAAAGCTTTTCCTTCAAAGGCAAGGGACAGTTGTGCCCTTTTCACTGCATCACTAGCCACATTCTGCGCAGTCCATACTGATCCTGTGACAAACCATAACTGATCCATGTCTTCATCCCCCACACCCTTAAAGGTCAGAAATTTCATGTGTGCAGCCATGCCATCTTCCAGTGGTGGAGGGGTCGATGAATTCTTAGCTCTAGGCTGATTTGAAAGTGATGTGGTTGGAGGACTCTGTGAAGCTGCTTCCCTTACTGGATTGTAGACCAATCGATCTTCTTCTAGATTGGCCCTATAGTACTTTCCACTCCACTTTGTGCTCCCATTCAGATCATAGGTCATTCACTCGGTATGGCTACATAGAATACTCTTTTCGCATAATAATATCTTGATTAACAATGGCAACGTCTTCAGAAACTTACCTCCGAACCCCGTGAAGAATCTTCACTCTGCTTCAGAGTAGGAGGCAAAATGATCAATGGAAAATTCTATCACAATTTCCCCTAACACGCTATCTAGCCAGTGGTCCACTGTGCGAGTGATGGTGTTATCAGTCTTTTCTAGTTGTTGGATTAGTTTGGGGGTCCACTCTATATATGCTTGTCCTTCCAACACTTCTGAAACTCTACCAGTCTTGCGAGCCACTCCTGGAGCTCGATTGCAATCGTTACAAAGAAGATCTCGTAGATCTCTGTGAAAATGTACTTATTCTTCCACTCTTTGGTGGTTAACCTCTCACTGCAGTTTTATTTTATGGCAAATTCCTGAACTTGTTGTTCAAACCATTCATCAATTTCCTTTCTCTCTGGCTTCCAGTACGGCCTTGGCATTACCCGATCCCTCTCTCAAAATGCTCCACGTCCCAGCAACAGAACCATTTGTTGGCTCGAGGGGTCCTAACCCAGGTTCGGATGTTCAAGATTTTCCAACAAACCCCTATACTACTTGCCCTTTCGGCAGTGACCTGCTTGCGCAGATGAAAGTTTCACCTGAAGTAGTATGGGTAGGTGCTGGAACCAGGTTTCTGCACCCTGGGAGATGGCAGGTAAGTCAAGTGGAGCTGTGTTCACCCTGATCGTGACCCGATCTGGTATCACTAAGCCTATATTCCATTCGCATCCACCTGCACAACAACAATATTACTCACAGAAATCAACAGATCGAGAATTCATATAACAATACACAGCTATTTCAGATATTCTTATATGAAGCAAGTAGAACAAACCTAGATCGCAGCATAAATAAGTACACAAGTATGTTCTCAACTTAAACCAATAACACAGCAACATATACTAAGTAATCAAGATGTCACAGATTCATATCATAGCAATTCCAGTAGATTCATATAGGCAACAATACTTCCGCATTCATTAATATTTCAGATCTACGTACAAAACCCCAAAAACCCAACCTATGCATACAGCAGTAGGGTCCACACACAACAGGACAAAGGCCCACCGTGCACACAGCAGTAGGAGTCCTTACCCAAAAACCCTGACCAAATCTATCGATTTTCACTTAGCAGCAATCTCTTATCATTCTTAGCTTATCCTATAACTCAAAAAGGTTCAACTACTTATACTATTCTAGCCTATGGATCCAATGGTCTGCAAACCATGGTTTGCGGACTCTTGGTCTACCCTTGACCCATTTACAATGCTTAAGGGGCTTTGACCCACCCCAAAACCCCTGCGCTATACTAAATATAATTCAAAATATACAAAATGGACCAGTTTTGCAGCTTTGTAGGAGACCTTGTTCCAACACCATGGGATTGGATACATATTCATGACAGTGATTTTGTTTAGTACCCGATAATCAATGCAGAGCCTCGAGGTCCCATCCTTCTTTTTCACAAGTACAATCGAGCTCCCACAAGGAGAGGAACTTGATCGAATGTGCCCTTTTTGCAGCAGCTCCTGGATTTTCAGCTTGATCTCTTCATTTTCTAGAATGGAGTGAAGATGTATCAGCCCATTGGGTAGAGGTGCTTCAGGAGTCAGATCAATTGAATGCTTGACGTGACAATGCAAGGGTACCCTTGTGGGTGAGGAGAAGATGTCCATGTATTGTTCCATGACCGTATCCACATGCTTCTGTTGTGTGGAGGAACCCTTCCCAGGGACCATGGATGTGGCTACATTATTCCCCTTACTTTGAGAGCGAATCAGAAAGAAAAAAATTTCCTAGTTTAGGAGATGATCTTATTGCATTACTTAGTAGAGATCAAAGATCTTTCTATAAGCGGGGCTACCTCAGGTATCCTGTATAACTCATTACCCAAAGAAATAATAATAGTGTGAGGCATAGACTCATACACGGCATGATTGTTCCAAAAGTATGGTTAGCCTAATAATACATCAAAAACTTCAAGAGGAGATATATCACACAATACCTCATACGTGAAGGGTCTGATGCTATAGGAAGGAAACACTACATGCTGACGCAAAGATCTTGTCCTTGGTTAAACCACTTGATGGTGTACGACTACGGGTGTGTTTTGGTTGGTAGGCCCAACCGCTTCATGACTGTTACACTAAAATTTGTTACCATGACGTTTAGCTGTCTATATGGGTTCATCATTACCTATATTATGCTCCCTTAGAGGTCAAAAACCATAAAGTTCCTAAACCAAGTCTTGGAATTGGAGAAAATCTCATTAAAACCCTAAAAAGCCTAACTCCGCACTTTTCCTAGTTCTTACCTGTGGTATCGCAGTTTCTTGCTCTATAACCTGCGGCACATCCCGCACGTTCTGCTTACTAAAATTTCGAACCCCCGTAAAAGGTAAAATAAAAGAAAAAGTAAGTTCTAGAAACCCAACTAGTCGAATATTCTCCCAGCTGGAGGCTTCTAGAAGCATAATCAGGTTGAGCTTCGCCCCTTCATTCATGAACCTCTATCCCTTCATTAATGGAGATTATCCCTTGGTATTTGGAGCTAAAATCCCTTTATGAGAGGACTTTATCCCCCTCTTTCTGGAACTGAAACCTCCTTCATTATCCTATAAATTGAACTCATGTTTCAGTCTCAAGGGTAGACTGTAGCTTGTAGAGACACATATGTGGTAATTGCTGAAGAATTCTTAAGAGATCATACTCTCTATACTAGCCATTTTTTATATGAGAATGATCACAAACTCATGCCAATAACTTTATGCTAGTTCAAAGAGAAGAGGGCTTGTCAATCTGAAGGAGGAACAGTTGTTCAGGACCCTAGAAGAACCTGTATAACATCAAGGCGAAAGGTTGTAAGGTTACTTATTATTATACAAGATAATACAGATGGATTATATTTTCTCATTAAATTGTTCATGTATCTATTGAGTAATTTAATTCTTGGATCCCTTGATCACTGATATATATTAGTGTTTCTGGATTATTATATCTTGCAGGTGCTTTTAATCCTTTTATCTGTCTTTGATTGCAGGTTTCACATGTTGAAGTGACCTCTTTTGGAGCGACTGGATAGAATATTTCAACAAGCATTGGACTTCAAGTTGGGGCATGTCCTCGTACTTTGTTATTTAATAATTTTGAATCACAAATGATCTAGAGAAAACGGTTTGCATTTGGATGTTTGTTTCTAGATATCCTTAAGATACTAGGGAGATTGTTCTTGTCTGCAAGAAGGATTTATCCGCATAACAATGACCTCTTCTTAAACGAAGTTCTTTTTTCTCCTGTTGTTGACAATTAATTGTAGCGGCAAGCCATTCACCCACATTTTTTAGTGAAAGAGGTGCTCCCCCTCCTCTGGATATTTGGGTTCCACCTTTTTGAGCTTGGTGGTGGCTACCGTCGCAGTGGGTTCTGCGTCAATGACCTGCTTACCCTTGTTAGTTCCCTTGTTGGGTTCCAGCTTAGAATCAAAACATGCATCTGTCTCTGAGTCTCTTAACTCGACCACTAGTGTCTGCTTTGCGCAAAATTCATGTGTGTTGTGAGTGGGGATTTTATGGAACTCACACCACTTGCCAGTGTCCTTCTTTTCCTTCCCATCACCCTTGGCTTGTGGCTTGGAAGAGTGTCCCTCGGGGGTCCCGGTCAGGCTCTGCCCTTTTCTCTTTGGCTTGGGGGTAGATTTGTTCTACTTTGGGTTCGCAGATCTAAAGTCTCACTTCTTCTGCTTGAATTTGTGCTCAATTTTGGAAGCATATGGGTATGTTTCACCAAGCGAGGAGATGTCCAGGAACTCCATTTCCTCTTTAATTTATTTTTGCAAACAATTGTGGTACTTGAGAACTAGATGTTTCTCAAAATATTTGATACCTAGCTTTGTGAGCAGGGTATAGAAAATATTTGTCATCTCATGCACATCTTGATCCCTCTATTGTCACAACGTTTTCTATTGTATGTACTTCTCATCATAGCTCCTGACAAGGTAGTATTGTTCCTTGATGACATCTCAGAAAGAATTCCAACTGGGTGTGACCAAGAATAATGAGGGTTCCCCCTCATCCTTTTTTTGACTATAGGTTTCCCACCATTCCTTGACATGGGGGGCGGATTTCAAGAGTGCAAAAGTAATCTTTTCCCTATTGGAAAAATCATGAATAGAAAAATACCCTTCCAAAAGATTTAACCATTTATGTATGACATTTGCATCTATCTAGCCTTAAAATGTGGGAATTTCAAGTTTAATTATACCTTAAAGGGAGTGGTGCCTCCAGAGTGGCTGCCAAATGAATATGTGTCGCATGTGGGCATCCGCCGAAGGATTTGGGCAAAGATATCCATCATCGCATTCCTCTATTTCTCGAGGGGCTCCTCGAGAAATATTTTGATAGGATCTCTTGCTCCCTCATTTTTCTTTTCATCCTCCATGGGAGTCTTTTGAGGTTTATGAGGCTGATCTTGCAAGGATTCAACTGAATCAAGCCCTAACTCCTTATACGCTGGCCTCGTTGGGGACATGCAAAGAAAAACAGAGAAAGATCAGACCGCTCTGAAACCACTAATTTGAATTTATGCAGGAACACAACATAATGCAAATATAAACATGGACACAAAGATGCAAAATAAATATAACTTCATTTTATTAATATCAAAAACTAAAATATGCTTACATACATAATGGAAATAAACTAGCTCGGGCGATGGTAGCTTATCTATGAGAATAAATGTGGCGGATACATGCCTCTAAACTGTGTTAAAATGAGGCTCGAAGGCCTATTTATTATTTAGAAACAATGGAAAACCCTAAACATCCAAAAAACTAACCCTAGGATATGAAGCGCAAAAGCTATGGGCCCTGTTTGGGTAAATTGGTACATCAACTTCCCGGGGATGTAACTTTCAATACGATCTCTATTTGGCATGCAAAATACCTTTTTAGAAAGTTCTATCTGAGGACTACAACTGATTGGCCAACATCAATTGAACACCCATTTTAGTCTTGATTTTCCCACAAATCATCATTTAGGGCCTCAAAATAGCTCTAGAAGCTCAAGACTCGAAAACCTGCCAAATATAGTAAATTGTGCTACAATTAAGGAAACTGAAAAAATGAAAGAAATAATGGTGGGTGTCTAAGTGGAATAGGTGCCTAGATCAAGATCTTTGAGATTCAAGCTGGGAGGAGTGCTTAAACTTGATTTCACTTATTCTATTATTCTAGTTTTTGGTGGAGAAGAAAGGAGGTTGTATAGAGAGACCGGGTTTGTAAATAATATCACAAAGGAGGGTTGGCTTAATTCTCTTGTTTACAGTCAAGAATAAGATGAATTTTCCTGTTTAATGTTACAAGAATCACAATAAGTTGCTAGAGACACAGAAGTGCAGCTCCCTTCCACAATCAAAATCAAGGAACTAATAGTCAATGGAGTCTGGAAGTTGTATTTTGATGGTGCATACTCAAAATAAGGGAAAGGAGATCGATTTATTATGATTTCCCCAAAAGTTCATATTATTCCCTTCTCTTATAAATTATTATTCGACTCTAAAAATAATATTATTGAATATGAAGTTTTGATTCTTGGTTTCAAGCTCCAAAAAACCTATGAATACAATGTATTGCCTGTTTGTGGCGATTTAGAGTTAGTACCTAAAAAAATCAAGAATCAATATCAAGCTAAAAATCCAAGGTTGAAAACATATAGAAATGAAGTGTGGGATTTGTTGGATAACTTCTTCTCTACTTTTAGCAGGGAAGGGAATAGTCTGGCTGATTCATTAGCAGTTGCAACCATGTAATGTTCCTTTTTAGGAAGAGCTAGCAATCCATGGCTGGAAAACGCATTTTCCAGAAATGGAGGCAGCAGGATTTGATACCAAGACCTGGATCCCTTAGACCAATGTGTCCAAGACAAAAATCCAATATTTGGGGCCAAATAAATCCTTCTAGAGTGGTTAAACAGATCTCCCACTACTAGTTGTCCTCAGAAAGTGCCCAGTGAAGGGACTGCAACAATACATGAGCATACCATGAAAACACAACGTTATTTTATGAGCTGTGAGACAAGAAGATGTAGATAGCCAATAAATAAAGTTACAACAGTAGAAAGAGTACAATGTCTTGAGGAAACAACCTCTCAAGAAAGGCAATGCAAGCCTCAACAATACATGTACATGGAAATGAAAGAACACTACTATTTCTACATAAACCCAAGCTATGAGGACGCATTTTATAAAAGGTACTGCTCCATATTATATGATAACTGAAAGATATAGCAAGATATGGCTCAAATACAATAGGGGAGCAAAGCTCTAACCCTTAGAAGCAACAATACATCAATCCTCCAAGGGATTGGCTGAAATACACAAAATGGAAAAAATGTCGGAGTTGTTGGGCAGCAGCTACAACTCAAATATGGAACTGAATAGAGAAGGCTGAAGATGATGAGCAATCTGAATTATACCTTCTCCAATGGATCTCCAAATTGGAAGGATGATCCTTACACTTGAGATCTCACCCTCCAATCAATCTGCAAACCCTCACTGCAGATACTCCATGAAAATAACGCAATCACTAAGAGGGACTGTGCAGTGAGTGAAGTAGAACACTATGGCCAAGTGCCAAGATCTGAAAATCAGCTCTCAAGCTTCCAATCTGATCTCCCAAAGAAAGGAAAGACTCTCTCTGTGAAAAACAAGAGATGGAAGAGGTGTTGTGGAGTCTCCACTGCAACACCCTACAACACAGAGTTATGCCCTGCAGCAATAACACTATCCTGGAGGAGGATGCTTTGGCCTTGAGCCAAGAGATGTGGAAAATAAAGAACCAACCTTCAAGAGGCCTCTCAAGAAGGGGAGGAAATCCTAAACAGGAATTCCCCGGAAATTCTTGCTAAACAGCAAAGAATGCACAATGTCTGAATAAACATGAAATGAATAATACAAGCATGAATCACAATGGCTCTCCTCTCCATATATAGTAAGTGAAGGCTCTCTCTCCATGGGCCCCATCAATTAGGGTTTCCTCCATAAAGGAATATTCCCTCTTCTATCTTTGCGTTGTCCCATGTAGTGCTTTCCACCTCATACACAACGTTGTTTGACTTGGTCAAACTTAACCAAGCCACTTTGCAAAATGTCCCCTTTCACACATGAGGGTGTGAAATCTAGTTCCAAAGTTGATTCCCTTTCATACTAGAGGGATTTTATCCATGTTTTTATTATGAATGGCTCTTCTCACCCAATTATTCATATCCTAAGTGAAAATAGACAAAATTAATATTCCAATTTATTGAAGGAAAAATTTGGAATATTACAAACCAACACTTTTAAGCCTCCACTAAATCATGGGCTTAGGTATGAAATAGAAATTAGAAACATGCCTTCTATTCCAGATAATATAAAACATTGGAAAGTATTTTAAGATGAAGAAAAGATCAAGTATTTTCTGGAAATGGTAGGTTTGTTTTCAAATTTAGAGATTGATTAGGAAGATGAAGCTGAAGAAGTTCAAGAAGAAGGATCAAGAAGAGAATTTCCTTTAAAGGATTCAAAAGGAGATCAAAATATTATGAAACTAAAGAATAATGTGATACCTAAAGGCCTAGTACCCTTAGAGATATTTTTTGATGCTAATGATTTTGTTGTCAATACAAAGAAAACAGATCCAAAAGATGATCTTGAAGATAGTAATCTTGGAACAGAGCAACAACCAAATATGGTGAGTTTGGAAAAGGATGTTGCAAAAGAATTTAAGCAGAGGTATGTAGATATTTTCAAATAATATGTTGATATATTTGCATGGTCTTATGAAGACCGGAAGACTTATGATACCAGCATCATTCAACATAAAATTACTCTAAAACCAGGGGCTAAACCATATAAGCAGATTTTGAGGCATATTAATCCCTTATTGTTTCCCTTAATTGAGAAGGAAGTCAAGAAACTATTACAGGCTAAAATAATTGTTCCTCTAATATATTCTCAGTGGGTGGCTAATTTAGTACATGTGAGGAAGAAGAATGGGGAAATTCGATTATGTGTTGATTTCTGAAATATAAATAGAGCATCTCTGAAGGATAATTATCCTCTTCCTAAAATGGATCACATATTGCCAAGAAATCAAGAGAATAGAGAACAACATGTAGCATTTTTCAGCAAGGTGTTAAGAGATGCAAAGCTAAGATATAATATTTTGGAGAAACAAGCTTACGCTTTAGTCAAAGCACTAAAGGCCTTTAGAGTATATATCCTTCAATGAAAAATTATTGTTTATGTTCCTAGAGTTTTTGTTAAAGATGTGTTGAGTCAGAGTGATAGTGAAGGAAAAAGAGGAAAATGGATAGCAAAAATTCAAGAATTCGATATGGACATCAAACCAACTAAGCTAGTAAAGGGACAAGGATTACCAAAAATACTAACAGAAGCTAATTACTAGGCCATGGGAATCAATTTGTTCGCTAAAATTTCCGAATCTAAAACAGAAAAAGAACAAGGTAAGAATAATGAACCTGATAATATAACTCAATACAAATATCTCTGTTCTCAGTGGTATAAAGATATTGTCCATTATCTTTTTTTCTTGATTTTTCCTTCTTCTTTAAATAGAACAAAATATCAAGCTCTCAGGGTCAAAGATCATAAATATGTAATAGAAAATAGTAAGTTGTATTGGAGAGATCCAACTCATATTTTACTGCTTTGTGTGACAGAAGGAGAAACTATTGAAGTTATTAATGATTATCATGGATGTCTCTGTGGAGGACGTTATAGTTGGAAGGTTACGACACACAAGATATTTAAGGCTAGTTTCTTGGCCATCTCCATTTTCTGATGTTTATAGAATGGTGAGGAGTTGTGAAAAATGTCAGATGTTTGCTAAAAAGAAAGTATTAGTGCCATTTCCATTGATTCCTATGTTTTTGGAAGAACCATTTAGACAATGGGGTTTGGATTTTATAGGGGAGATAAATCCACCTTCTAGTGGACAGGACAAGTGGATTTTGATAGATACTGATTATTTTACAAATGGATGGAGGTTGTTCTAACAAGGAGGGATAATGATTCAGTGGTGATTAAATTTTTAGAAGAAAATATTTTCAGCAGGTTTCACTGTCCCAAAAGGTTAGTAGTAGATAATGCTCAGGTTTTTAGATCTGCAAAATTGATTGACTCCTTCCATAAATATAATGTGGTACTTTCTCATTCTACCACCTATCACCCCCAGGGAAATGGGTTGGCATAATCTTAAAATAAAACTCTGGAAAAGATACTTAAGAAAACTATTGCAGGGAATAAAAAAAACTAGGATACAAAGATAAAAATTTCCTTACGAGAAAGCATAGTTACTACTATAAGGGTGACTGGATAAAAATACCTTATTTCCCACTCAATTGGTAAAACCTGTTGTGGCTCTTATCCAGGATGCTCAACAAGATCCTAGTGCACTAATAGGAATGATGAATCAGTTAGTGGAATTAAATGAAAACAGAGAGAAAGTAATGGAGAATCTGATCAATTATCAGGAAATGATGAAGTTAATATTTGACAGAAAATCCAGAGACATTATGTCTCATTCTAGAGATTTGGTTCTTCGATGGGATACAAGGAGAGAAGATAAATGCAAACATGGAAAGTTTGATCCTTTATGGTTTGGTGCGTTTAAAATAGTAGAAGCCAGAACCAATAACACTTTCATTTTGGAGAATTTGGATGGTGAAAAATTTCCACTGCGATTCGATGGGCAGTATCTGAAACACTACTTTCAACACTGACTTCTTTTTATTTCATCATTGTTTATATAGGTCTGATCACTTTGAATATTCAATTAGCTCTTCATCGTAAGTTTCAAGCTATAATTTTGACTCCATGCCCAAGGTGAAGACACTAATCTGCGGTTCTTATTGTTTTTTTTCAAAACATTATCCCTAGGTGGAGCCAGATGTTGTAGCTCATTTTAATTTTCTCTATGTTCAAAAGAAGATGTATATATATCAAAAAAAAAAATCAAAAGAGAAATAAAACCATAACGTGAAAGTATTTCAATTTTGAAATTGTGATTAGTATGTAATGGTGGATTAAGCTGCACTAATTACATTTTAATTCAAACATAGGTTCTTGAGTACGTGGGTCCCTATATAAAAGCCCACAAAACCAAATTTTAAGGGTTAAATATCGTGTATATTTTGCGGTGCAATGGGAAATGGGAGCAGGACCTAACGAATAGAGAAAACCTTACGACACAATGTGCTCAATGGTAAGTCGTCTGAGTGCCTCCGCATAGATCCATCGCGATCTCCTTTGACCACAGATCGACGACTCACAATGGTTGTGAGGGGACTCCATCAGATTTCCTCTGTATAGGAGTTTGACCCCATATTACGCCAGTAGGCAAGCGTGAGTTTGTGAATTTGTTCTTCCATCTCATCGTCCATGATATTCATCAAAATTTAAAAATTTCCACATGTTGTATTTATGTTTTATTTTCAAAATGTAATGATCAAAGGAATAATCAATTCTTAAGTAGTTTAGGGGTTATCGGTTTTGGTAGTTGACAATTTTGTAACTGTTCTTTTCTGAAATTTTGTATAAAAGTTAAGTCAGAAGAATAAAGGAGGTTCCAAGTTTTTGGACCTCAGAAGCTAAACTATTTTGCATTTTGGAACTTCATGTGGATATGAATAAGGTTTTCAAGTGATTCCAGAATTTTTTGAGTATGATTTGTCTTTCCAGTTCCATCTTATTTTATGTCATTATTCTTTAAAAATGAGTAATGAAACTACTCCTCTTTAATTTTACAGTTATGTAAATTAAAGTTAAAATCCTTAATGATGCACTCCTCTTTTCTATATTTCACTTCCTAATGCTTACATTTTTCTTCTAAATTTGGAACCAAGAGATTTTGCAAAGGCAACCTATTGTTAAAGACTTTCGACCATCACTTATTTCTGTTCTATCTTATTCATTTGTATTCAACATCAGAAGGCCACTCTGAAAGAGTGTTCACACATTTTAGACTCATAAGAACTTAAATCTCTGGGGTATTAAAACATTGGGACAAAAAATTGATTTCATCATTGATCTTAATAAATGTCTTGGGAGCTGGCCTTTTTTCAGCTGGGGCTTGTCTCTCAAGGAACAAAAGGACCTATGGAATTAATATTTTTTGGAACCTTACAGACCTATCATACTAATATTCTGTGAAACCTTGTGGAACTGTGGCACTAATCTGGTGTGGAACCTTGCGGACCTGTGACACTAATCTTCTATGGAACAATGTAGAATTTTGGCATTAAAATTCCATGGAACCTTGCATACTTGTGACACTAAACCTCTATGGAACCTTACGAGTCTGAGGCATTGTTTATTCTATTACTCATGTGATTCTAAGACTGAGGAAGAGGCCACAATTTTGCCCCTCTATTGCATACTTTAATTGTTAACCAACGTTGACTATTTCTCTCTCCTTTGAATGGTTTTAACTTGGAAAATATTGAGGTCAGAGATTGATGTTTTGATTGGAATATTCTGATGTACATTTTGATGTATTGAAATCTCTCTCATAAGGAAATATTTGCTAGGTTTTCCCCTTGTGTTTTTTTTCCTGGCTGCTGGCCTAAATTTTCGTGTCTCTTGTCTTATTGTTTATTGTGGTCTCTACTACTATTACATTGTTAATGGTTGAAATTTTTCATGTATAAATACTTGATGATTGGAATTCTCTAAATAAGTCAAATTGTATCATTGGAAGTAGTTATTAGTTTGAAAATTTGTTCTAGTATTGATGGCACTACAAAATTTACACTATGAATGATCGTAAGAAGGTCACCCTCGTCTAGAAAATGAAAGTATATCCAACTATTCATGAGTAGGTTTGTGGTAGGAAAATAACCCAATAAGGGTTTCTAATGAGAAGACACCCAGGCCTACAACTATGTCCTGTTAAGAGAGATGTAATAGAATCTACCCATCAGAGCCCGAGAAGATAAACTAGAAACCTTGCTCATCTCAAAATCACAACCCAATTAGAACAATGACTTCTTACTACAAGGTCACATAGCATTTTTGGGACAACAATTTAAGGCGTTGAGCCCTTAAACATGCAACAAAAAGTGGCGGTCCCCCCGAGTCATTGAAAAATCCAGTTCTAAATGTCCCACCATGAGAAGATTTTTCCGCACCCGACGAAGTTTCCACTCCAACTGGTTGCATAGCAAATGATAGACGACAAAAGAAAAAGGTATCGAAAACCTCAGTGTCTGACCCAGTAGCGAGAAACCAAAAGATAGGGCCATAAACTAGGAAAAGTAGGGATAGAGTGGCCCCAAAAACCCATGAGAGCAGTGAGAAGATGAACAACTTGACAACACCCAAAGAATCGCAGAGTACACCAGCAAACAACAAGGAAAATAACTCATACCTAGAAATATATTGGAAGAGAAGCATTGAGTCCCAATAAACTCATAGGGAAGGGGGGGGGGGGGGGGGGGAAGAAGGCCAACTAACTCCAAAAACAACACAAAACCAATTGATATTCAATAAGAAAACCTCACAAAGCCAAAAACCCTCGACAACCAGAAACCCTCCCCATCCCCCAAACAAGGAGGTCCACTGTCTTATAAACAAGGAGGTGTCATACACCAATTTTGTGTCTAAGTCGGTTGTGACTTTAAAAATAAATCATTATTTATTCTATTATTATATCTCCTTATTAAACCGTGTTTAGTTATAAGTAATATTTTGTTTACTTTCAAACATTTAAAAATGCAAATGAAATTGGTAATACCTTGCCTATTTTAATTGCTTTAAGTGTATATTTGTAATATAAGAAATATAATGTCTCAACCTCAAGGACTTAAATGAAATTAATATTGTTAGTACTTTTCCAATTTCAATTGACTTATAAGGACAAACATGTCACAAAGTGAAACTTAAAACTTGAGTGAGGTAGATAATAATTTTTCCTCTTAACCACTTAAATTAGATGTAATTGACAAGGAAAAAATGTTTGAAACATCTTACCCCACCCTCAAGTACACAAGTGAAATTATCGACCTACCTAGTCAAGTCCAATTAGTCACCCAACCTAGGTGAAGAGGTTACTTATTTCTCCTTTTAACCACCCAAATTATACCAATTAATAACCATTAAACTCTCTCTCTCTATATATATATATATATATATATATATATATATATATATATATATATATATATATATATATATATATATATATATATATATATATATATATATATATATACATCTCAACTCATATTTTTTGCGTCATAAATATATTTGCATTTATATTTCTTTTTCAATTTCGAATAATCTTAAAATAATTAAAATATGTGAGATAAAATTTCATAAATTAAAATTGAATTATAAACTAGATTCTAACCAAATTTTATTAAATTTAAAACAAAACTTTGAAATAAATTTATTTATAAAATAATAATTTAATTTCTAACAATTAATTATTTTTCTAATTTATTTTTTTCAAAAATAAAAATTAACACTATTTTAAAATTAACTAAAATTTCTAAATATTATTTTATAATTAAAATATCGCTTAATGAAAACACAACTATAATACTAAACAAATTTACTCTGAATTTGAAACAAAATCTTCCAAAAGTGGGTTTTCTCCCATCAATGTTGATGTGACCTAAACCTTAACTTCAACTTTATCACCAAAGCCATCTAACGCAGGGTTATTGTCTCCTTGATTTGCTAATAAGGATTCATATAGTTACTCTATGTTTTTGAAAGTTTTAGTTTAAATTTATTAAATTTTTTGAGTTAAATTTTGATTTTTATTATAAAATATACTTTATTTTATATATAAATTTAAAATTCAAATTAAAAAAATTATAACTCAAATTTATAATTTCAACAAACTCTTAATAAATATCAAACAAATTTAAAATAATTTTTCTCTATCTAAATGTTTTTATCATAATCATATTCCTACGCATTAAAATCTCACCATAACCTCCTTTACCACGTGGCAATTATAATTTTAAAATTTCCCAACGGAAGATACCAGTAGTTCTATTTCTTGAAAATTACAAAAAACAAATATTCTTTTGGTGCAGGTCGCTTTATCAGCCGATCACATCAACTATTTTACGTTTTTGTATCTCGACAACGACAAGTACCGACCCATCGCGACCACTTGGAAGTTATCCAAATTTGCTACCGCGTGCCTTTCGGAGAATAAAATTCTCGAACTCCATGGAAGAGAGACAATAAGGTAAAAATAAAAATCTCAAGTTATATTTTTTTAAATTACATGCAAATGCACATACCACTATAAGACCACCCATGATAGAGTGAGACAAGCTAAGGACCACCCTTGTGGATATGTATGCCAAGTTGTCAAACATGGATGAAGCAAACAAAGTGTTTAACATAATGTCTTAATGAAATGACTTATTGTGGACTATTATTGTAGGGTATTCATAGGATGGATTGCCAAAGGAGGTCGTGGGACTTTATCAAGTGTTGAGTGTATGTTATATTTTTTATAGGACTATGGTCCTATGTTGTATGATGCATCAAACGTAGTGGGGAGGGGGTCAAAGAGGGGCTTCTAATCCTAGAAAAAAAGTTGGGCAACTTTCTGTGTCAAATTTTGGTGATTTTCTGAACACAATTTCGCTTTTAATGGTTTTGTGGTGCATGCTGGTTTAGTCCATGGTTTTCTAATTTTGGTTTAAGAACTACATGTGTATTCTAGTCCTAAATGGATTGTCGATTTATGGATGCTGCAAGATATACACATTGTATTGTAACATTGTAAAAATATAATATATTAAGTAATCTTTCTAGTTTTCCTAGTTTGGTTCCCAGGGTAAAATCTCTATGTTAATTTGTGCTTGTGCCATTGCATATTTTCTATTTTGTTTATTAAGAATCTTTTTGCAGCAATTAGTTGTACATGGTTAAAACCTACATTTGGTATCAAAACAATTTGAATTTAAGGGCCCTGTTGGCACTTAAGGGAAGTGACTCGGGGTTCAGGAATATGCCAACCAAAACCCCATGGATACCGACATTTTCAACGCCTATAAGCAAACAAGGTCTCACTCAAGGTATGCTAATAGGTTTGGAAAACTTTTGAAAGCTAAGCAATGAGATAGAGGAAATGGAGACAATTTCAGCTCAAAGTAACCCAACCTTAACTAAACGCAGTTGTCATATGTTGTAGATAAACCCATTATAAGGAAAGACATCCAAAAACCCCTATTGTACCCATCAAAATATTCCCAACAATCACACCAAACATTGGTCACACACCATATAAAATTTAAACAACAAAATAAATGCCCAACATACCTTTATCACTTATATACATAACTAATTCCAACTTAAAATAACTATAAAACAAATATTATTTATTTATACAATGACACAATTATACACTTTCTAGAGAAATCTTGTGCAAACCCCATAATTCATTCATAGCTTTCACCATTGACATAAAGCATGTAACGAACAAAATCATGAATTGAAATAGAGTTTCTGAATAGCTCGTATTTGTATTAAGTATCAAAAAATAAATATACAATAACTCTGATTGCAAGGACTCAAAATATCAACTTTCATATATTGGCCAATACCATTACAATGCAAAAATTAGTTGATAACAAGAAATGAACCAACCAAAGATGATAGTATAAAATAGCACTAGCAGAACAACCTCTTAATTTTGTGACCTAATAATAAACCAAACAAAAAGAGTAAATGCAAAAATCCAAATTACTTTTCTGGTGAATCGCAGTTATAAAAATGTTATTCTTATCTTTCTTAAACTTTTCCGTCCATGGTTCCCATAAAATCGTGCGCTAGCGATGTGGACGAGGCGAGCCTTATTTCCACTGCCATAGGCCCATAAATGCACCTAGGCAGGAAATGCCCGCCGTCATGGTGCAGTGAGCATTCCCTGCCTAGGCGCATTTATGGGCGTATGGCAGTGGAAATAAGGCTCGCGTGTGAACGGTATCACTTCATACTTTTGTCGTACTCTAGATTCCGATAAGTGCAGTAGCTTATCAGATCAGCTGATAAGACACGTAAATATATAAGATAAATAAGGAAGGTTTCAGTGATACTGACATTAAAATAAAAAGAAATTCGTTACAAAGGTATTTTGGTTTTGGCAGCGAGAAATATTGTCAATGTTTTCTTTTTAAGAAATTAAAAATATTGTTTTAAATGGAGACTGATAAGTATCGGTGAGATTATTTATTATTAAATGTATTTAAATTTATGGTCAGAATTATTTTAGAATTGGATATATTAAATATTAAGAACAGTTTGATGTAATTTTTTTAATATTTTTTTTTTTTTTATTAATTTTTGTATAAAATTGTTTTAAAAAAATTGTTTGTTTTTATATAAATCAAAATTTAGAATAAATTTATATATTTTTAGAAAAAGTAATATATAAATTTATTTATTATTATTTGTATTAAAATATTTTTAAAAGTTTCGCAAAGTTTGAAAATGATTTTAATATTTTTAGGGATTTTAGATATTTTATATATCATGCTTTTTTAATGTATAAGTTATGTTAACTATGAGTAAGTATTAAGATTGCTACTTCTAAAAAGTGATATTTTTTTCAGAATTTAGAAAAGTCATTATTTTTTTTTTTTGGAAAGTTTGAAAATAATTTGAATGTATAAGTTGTATTAACTACTAGAAAGTATATGAATGTTAAATGTTTGAATAGTCATTATTTTGTAATTTTTTATTTTTTATTTTTAAATAAATTGAAAATGATTTTTTCATAAAACAAATATAAAAAAATTTAGTGATAAAAAAGGTGAAATAGAATATAACATTTTTATTATGGTAACCGTTTTTAAAGAAAAAATTTCATTTTCTTTTATAACAATAAATAGAAAAGAAATGTAAATGATCAAAAATTAATTTAAAAAAAAAAATCTCAATTTTATTTTCTAATAACTTCTTACTTTTACTTTTAATTTTTTCCCTTCCTTCTTAAGTTTCATTTTTGTTGAAGAGCTACATAATATATGGTTTGTCTTTATTATCTATTAGTTTTCATTTTATATTTTCTTAAAATCCACTTTATAACTATCAAATTTTAATATTTTGAGGTTTTTGATGGTGTTGAATCCATTTCCACCATCAAAATCATGATTCAACTGTTACTATAATATTTCTTAATTTTTTTTGGCTTGGATTCCGGCCAATTTTGGCCGTCCGGGCAATTCCTCCATCTCATTAGACAACTCCCATTTACATTTTTTTGTCGACGCCTTTCGAACTACTGTGATTCATCATCAGAACAAGATGAACAACTAGTTTTACTGGAATAAGAAATATAATAAAACAAACTAACTGTTGAATATATATATATATATATATATATATATATATATATGTATGTATGTATGTTTAATAATTAAAATATTTGAATATAATAAAATATTTATATATTCTTAATTAATAATAATTTAAAATTATAAGATTTGTGATTAAAATAATAATAATAAATAAATAAATGAATAATAATAATATTAAATAAATAATAATAACAATGATGATAAATAAATAATGAATGAATGAATGAATAATAATAAAACAAATAAATTAATAAAGTACAAAAAGGGAGAAATAAATCGGGGACCAAAGGAGCGGAAAAGGTACAAGGGACAACCGAAGGGAAGAAAACCAATAACTAAGAATGAAAGGCGGGGATCTAGCATCTGCTAACACTCCACCCATCATCCCTGTTAAGGTTGACTGACCTCTTTTCGATTTCTAAGGCCTCCCTCAATTTTCGGTGATGGAAATGATCAATCCTCGCAATAACCTTGTCATCTTCAATGAAAATGTGATGCTTTGTGAGGCTAAGACATAGGAGTGAGATCTATTATGTTTAAGGTCAGCGGCATGTTCATGAGTTCTTTGACTGATGGATTGACCAGTTTCACCGATATAAGGTGTCCCACAAGAGCATGGAATCAAGTAAACACCCTTACCATCCTTAGGGAAAATCGGGTCCTTAATCGATCTAAGCGAACTCCGAATGGTGTGGAGGGGCTTGAAGGTTGAGGGAACATTATGTCTCCTTAGGATCCTGTCGATTTTATCAGTTGTTCCTTGGATAAAAGGAAGGTGAACTCCGGATAACCTATCACAATGATCCTTTTTAACCCTAGGAACTTTTTTAGCTTTTTGAAAAGCTTTAAGACATTGAAACTTGCTATAACCATTTTTAAGGAAAACATTAAGGAGATGAGATTTCTCACCTTCAAGGTGATGTTCATCAGCAATTCTAAAGGCTCTACTGGCTAGGGTACTGAGAACCCCTAAATTCTATCTGCATCCCCTCCATCGTGGAAGGAGTGGAGGATCAATCATCCTCGATTGCTCAGATAGGAGTTCAAGGTTCTACTCAGACTCTGTTTTCTACTTCTGGTAGTGGGGTGAGTACATTTGGAGCTCAGCCGTCAGTGATTATTCAAGCCAATCCACGAGATTCGAAGGAGAAGGGGTCTCGGCTTACCCGTCCCAAGCCATCTCTTGTGAAATTGTGGGCATGGGATACTCTTAGGGTTGACCATGTCATGGACTCCATCCAGCATTTCGCTCTCTCCAGCACAAGTGGCAGCTTTATGGCAGGTATGGGTTGCGGATTTTCTAGGGCTTCACTCTCTAACGTTGAATCCTCCGTTGTTAGTTTTGATGATACTTTTAATGACTGTAATAATGATAAATATAGTAATCTTAATATTAATAACAATTGTAATTTTAATAATAATAATAATAATAATAGCTATAATAATAATAATATTGATAGCTGGATTAATATTAATAATAACATTAACATTAATAATTATAATAATAATACTAATAGCAATAATAACAAATCTATCTCCTCCTCTTTGAATATGACTGTTATTAATCTGTCTAGTTTTTCTTTTTATCGTCACGTCTACAGTGTGTTGGAGAAGGGTCTCAATTTATTCTTGCTCCTAAAAGAATCCCTATTCAAGAAATTATTTGTGATATAGATTACGAGATTAGAGATCTTCCTGATGCTACTAAAGACACTATTAGACAATATTGTGCCATGATCCTCAAACAAGAAAAGCCCCCTAAGAACAACAGTAACAAACCTAAGTTTGAGGCTCTAAAATCCTTAAACAATAACCAAGAAATTTTTGTTCTTAAGGCTGATAATGGAGGTGCTACGGTTATTTTAAACAAAGAGGATTATCGTAATAAGATGTTGGATCATCTTCTTAATAACAGGAGCTACAAGAAGTTGGACAAGAATCCCCTTAAATTTTTTTTTAAAGAAGTTGCTTTTGCTATAAAATCGAGTAGCACTATTGATCCCCTAAGTAAAAAGCTTACTGAAAGTAACCCCCTCACTCCGAGAATTTATGGTCTCCCTAAGGTTCATAAGGATGGAGCTCCCCTTCGACCCATTGTCAGCACCATAGGTGGTCAGACTTATCTGCTCAGTAAATTTTTAGCCAGTTTTCTTAAGCCTCTCGTGGGGCATATCGACTCCTTTGTCAAAGACTCATTTTATTTTATTAATTAATTGAAAGGCTTTAAGTTGGAACCAGATGACAGGTTTGTTATTTTTTATGTTGTCTCGTTATACACTTGCATTCCCATTAGGGAAGCTATTGATGTCATTTCTCGGGTCATAGATCCTGATACTACTCATCTAGTTGAGATTTGTCTAACCTTGACCTTATTCAGTTTCGAGGGTGAATTATTTGAACAAACTTGTGGTGTGGCCATGGGTTCCCCCCTATCCTTGATGGCTGCTAATATTTTCATGGAAGACTTTGAATCAAGGGCCCTTTCCTCCTCCCTTTTTCAACCTAGGCTTTGGAAAATGTTTGTTGATGACACCTGTGTGGTGTGGCCACATGACAGAGTTGAACCTTTTCTTCCATCATCTTAATGATCAATCTAACTTCGTTAAGTTTACCATGGAATTCGAAGTGGATGGTAGCCTACCCTTTCTTGATGTTCTTATTTCTAGAAATGATGAAGGTTCTTTCTCTCATCAAGTCTTTAGAAAGAAGACACACACTGAGTAGTATTTACATGTGGGTTCTCATCATTTCCCTGCTTAGAAGTTAGGGGTCCTCAATACCCTAGCCACTAGAGCCTTTAGAATTGTTGATGAACAACACCTTGAAGGTGAGAAATCTCATCTCCTTAAGGTTTTCCTTAAAAATGGTTATAGCAAGTTTCAATGTCTTGGAGCTTTTCAAAAAGATGAAAAAGGTCCTAGGGTTAAAAAGGATCATTGTGATAGGCTATGTGGAGTTCACCTTCCTTTTATCCAAGGAACGACTGATAAAATCACTAGGATCCTAAGGAGACATAATGTTCCCTCAACCTTCAAGCCCCTCCACACCATTTAGAGTTCTCTTAGATCGGTTAAGGATCCGATTTTCCCTAAGGATGGTAAGGGTGTTTACTTGATTCCATGCTCCTGTGGGACACCTTACATCGGTGAAACTGGTCAATCCATCAGTCAAAGAATTCATGAACATCTCGCTGACCTTAAACATAATAGATCTCACTCCTCTGCCTTAACAGAGCATGCTGAAAAGACAAAGCATCACATTTACATTGAATATGCAAAGGTTATTGCAAGGATTGATCATTTCTACCACCAAAAGTTGAGGGAGGCCTTAGAAATCGAAAAGAGGCTAGTCAACCTTAGCAGGGATGATGGGTGGAGTGTTAGCATACGCTGGATCCCTGCCCTTCATTCTTATTTATTGATTTTCTTCCCTTCAATTCTCCCTCGTTTCTTTTCCTCTCCTCTGGTCCCCGGATTCTTTCTCCCTTTCTGTACTTTATTAATTATTATTTTTTAATTAATTAATTAATTATTTATCATCATTATTATTATTATTTATTTAATATTATTACAATTCATTTATATTTTATTATTTACTTTTATTTATTATTATTATTATTATTATTATTATTATATATATATATATATATATATATATATATATATATATATATATATATATATAAATATAAATATTTAATCATAATCTTATAATTTTAGATTATTATTAATTAAGAATATATAAATGTTTTATTATATTCAAATCTTTTAATTATTAAACAAATAAAAAAATTAAAAAAATTAAAAAAATAAATATAATAATAATTCAACTGTTATTTTGTTTTATTATATCTAGTTGTTATTCCACAACGGCTAGTTGGAGCTTCCTTATCTATTTAAACTGGGTCTTAGATCAGATTTCTCATCTTGTCTTGATGATGAACCACACTCGGTAGTTCGAAACCGGTCGACAAAAACTGCTTGAATGTGATTTTCACCAAAAAATTTTATACACAATTTATGGATCATGGAAGCCAAATTCCTAATATTTTCATAATATTAGCACATTTAAATGTAGCCAATGTTGTTAAACAATTTGTTAATTCAATATTTGTAATGTCTTGTTCAATTCACATGTTTACTACAGATGTCATCCAAAAATATGGGAAAACATTTTTTGGGTTTCTCCATAAAAAAATTCTTAAACGAAAAAATAATGTGCTAACTTAAATAATTGAATTCTTTGAATTTTATGCATGAAGTCTTAAGGTCAATTCTCCAAGCTCATTATATTTGTTACATACCTCACCTAGAAATCATAATCAATATTAATAAGTTTAAACCAAATACAATTTACAAAATACAAAAATGTTTCCAACATATTTTTTACGAAATTTCTTGAAAATGAAAACACACACATATTAATCACATCAAAAAAAAACATTTTACAATATAGTATGGGAGATTTTGTCACCTACAATGAAATAATATTATATTAAAATACAAATCATCTCTCACTCACACAACACATATTAAAATTAATTATAGCTTTAGATACATATCAAAGTTAATTATCCTCTTGATAAATAGATCGTCATTCGAAAACTAATCTCATGTTTGTGAATCACCATGTACACTTCAATTATATTAGAAGCAACAAACAAAAATCAATATTCTTGACCAAAATCTAAGTAAAAAGTAAAGAAAAGAAATACATGAAAAACAGTGGTAAAAGAAAAACCTAGAAACTAATCATAAATTCACAAATGAAGGTAGGTATATCTTAGCTGCAAGGTATATATATATAAAAGCTTTGCTTTGCCCTCGTATAAATAGGCTGCAATACAACGAAATATAATGTATAATTTATTATCAGGACGAAGTTAAGAAATTAAATAATAAGGCGTCATCAGGTATATATATACTTTGTTTTGCACTCGTATAAATACAATATAATTTATAATTTATTATCCGGACTCTCTGGAGTTGAGAAACTCAAAAATAAGGGTAAATATCATTCAATGAATTTCACCGTACCAATACAATATAATTTATTATCAGGACTCTATGGAGTTGAGAAACTCAAAAATAAGGAGTGAGTGGGTAAATATCATTCGATGAATTTCACATTTACGCAGCATAGGATAACAATGAGGTTTAAGTTATTCTTTTAATGGCATTGTTTAATGGTTATTGTTTTTGGAAATAAAAGGAAATTAGAAGTATTAATGTATTAATATTATTATGTTTTTTTTTTTGTTTGGGAACGGAAATGTTTTATATATATATGTTTTTTGGTTTGGGAATTGAAGTGTTTTATATATAGATATATATAAAACATTTCACTTCCCAAACTATATATATATTTTGTTTGGGAACTAAAATGTTATATATATATATATATATATATATATATATATATATATATATATATATATATATATATCTATCAGTTCCCAAACAAAAAAACATATATATATATATAACACTTCAGTTTTCAAACATATATATATATATATTAGAAATTTTCAAATTTTTATTATAATGTTTTTTTTTTTTTTGGAAAATTTTATATTATTTTTTAAAGTTATTTAAGATATAAATAAAAACAGAAAATGAAATTGACATATTCACAATGTATTAGAAATTGATATGTAATAACAATTATGTATATGCATATTGAATAGAAATAGAAATTAAATAGAAATTGTAATAAAAAATATTAAAAAATTAATATAAATTGAAATATGAATAGAAATTGACATATAAATCGAAATTAATTTGTTAAAATTTGAATAAAAATTAAAATGGAAATAGGAATTGACATTCAAACAAAAATATAAATTGAAATAGAAATTGAAGTTGAAATGTATATAGTGAAAAAATCAACAACTATGAATATGTATAGTAAATATAAATTTAAATTGACATGTACATTGAAATAAAAAATTATGTATACGTATACTTGATAGAAATAAAAATGGACTCTTGGAGGACGATTTTCTCAATTCAACCATATTTTTTTTCAAAAATATGAAAATGTAAGTGCTTGAATCATTTTTTAATGGTGGAAATGGGTTCAAGACCATTAAGAACCTAAAATTATGAAACTTGACAGTTGTAACTTGGATATGAAAGTGTAAGTGCTTGAATCATTTTTTAATGGTGGAAATGGGTTCAAGGCCATCAAGAACCTAAAATTATGAAACTTGACAGCTGTATTTCCAAAAAAATTACTGCATTTAGTCAAAATCATGCCAAAAAGCCATTATTTTTTTTGGCCACTACTCTACTAGAAATTGACATATACAATGAACTAAATGCATTAAAAAGGAGATATAAATAAAAATAGAAATAAACATTGACATGCACATTGAAATCAATGCATTAAAATTTGACATGTACAATGACATCAAGAAAGATATATTATACGTACAAATTAATGCATCTAGAAATTGACATGTACACTAAAATCAGCGCATTGATTTTAGTGTTACACCATTCAACATTGTTTACTTTATTTCTATTGGACTTATTTCTCATGTAATTCCTGAAGTATAATTCTGAATAATATTCTCTATGTTCTCAACAAATTGAGGAAATTAAGTAATCTTAAAATGATCATATATCATTTGATTTAATTTGGGTGTGGTCCACAGAGTTGAGTTGATGGCACTAGAAGTTGATGTCTCCATCCTCTTGGCTTACAAGTTGTAAGGTCAATGATTATGAATGGGATGGAATTAGATGGTTGCAAGTGCCTTCACGCATATCTTTACTTAGGATGTGCGTGCTTAAGGGAGAGAATGTTACTCCATTTCCTTTTCTCAAAGGACAATGCTATACTTTTAAAATATCATCATCATTAACACTATCTTTCCAGTGCATAGGTTATGGTATTATGCAATGATGAATAGGCCCTTCACATAAAGTTAATGCTATAGAAGTACATATTGAACATAGTTTGTACAATTAAATAATGTTGCATATATCCATAGTGGTGTCAATACCACCGTAATATTATGAACAACCAATGGTACATAAGTTATAAATAATCTTTAAATAAAATATTTTGTTTATATAATAATATGATTATTATTACCATTATTTATAATTATTATATTATTTTTAATATATTTATTATATTTTAATTTATGTAATATCGTATAAATGATGTTTTTAGAAATTATATTGGAACATTATTCACTAGAAACCATCAATAATATATATATATATATATATATATATATATATATATATATATATATATATATATATATTTTGGGTGTAAATTAATTTTGCTTATTTATGGGTAGTGAATGTTAATGATATAATTGTAATGTGATTAAGTTTTTAGAATAAAGTGGTGTTTAGAGTAATATCAAAGTAGTTTCTTAGGTAATTTTTTTTAGCCTTTTCACTCACATGGAATGAAAAGAGTTGAGACCATTTTCTAGTAAAGGTAGTGTCTTGATTTTTTTTCCTACATTTAACAAAAAAACAATCTTAATTGCAATCCTAATTCTAGTTGTCTATGTAATTATATTTTTGTACCTTTATCATTTCTTGAGCTAGCATAGGCCACACAATTTACACATCATCACAATATGATTTCTCACCCAAAATTCAATGAGATTGAAGATTTAATTCATAAACAATGACGAGAATTATCTGAGGATACAAATATCTCATGCACCCATAAAAATCAATGCCTTGAAAGCCGAGCTTTAACATCTCAAGCAATTGCCAAAATACATGCATAAGATCTTGAATTTTTTGAAATATGTCTATCTATTTGGTTTTCCTACACTTTAGAAATATTTTCTAGGATTGTATTACTTTTCTCATGCGATCAACTCCCTCGAGATGCAACACTAATTCTTAACTCATATTGACATTAAGAAGTTTGTGAATTAAATACAAAGACTTGTATGACTTAACTAGAATAATATTTGTTTTTCGCACCAAGTTCCCTTAAATAATATGTCACCCATAACTTCCTTGCACTACAATACATACATACTTCAATGGTACTAGTGGTGTTAAACTAAAATACTTTTCATCGAATTTTATACTTGTAACACTTACTATCATCCTACATATTTACCTACACATAAAAAGATTATTTCTCAGCAACATTAACATAAAACTTTACCTCATTATTTATTTACTGGATCAGTAATAATTTTGTTATTCTAAGGTCGATGGAACCATTAAAAAGCTTCACACATACACACTGTTGGGCGGCTTAATTTTCGGATTAAACCTTTCAATATTAATTATCAATCCGGGAGTCATAAACGCTAGTTGTACTGCGTCTTGGCTCAGCTTAATGGTCAGAGTATAAATATTCCTTTGTAATGATAAACTAGGTACTCGAATGAAACACACCTTTGCTTGCAAATAAACAAATTTGAAAAGGAGATCTACTTAACCAATTTCATTCACTGCAAACTCCATACTGCAATCAAACTATAAGGAAATTCAAGGCAATCCTCAATCATTCTCGTACTCGAATTCTACTTTTTAAATCTCCTATGATATCTTGAAAACCCTGATCTATTTTTTCCTCTCATTAACTTGAAACTATCACTTGAAACTAATCTTTAGATAAGAAAAAAAAGACACACATATTATTCTAATGATAACTCACACCTGAAACTAACTAGAACTACTCTTCATAATAAATTCAAGATTCAAATTAACAAAGGACATTTCTAACTGTTGCTAGAATAAAACCACTCAGCTTCATGTAAAATAATATCTAAAAGATCCTATTAAAAAATATCATTGCAAATAATATATGATAATATTTCAAAACATTTTAATCTAGATTAAATGAATCATCCAAAACAAGCTTACTATTCAAACCATGTAACTCAATAATGAAAATGAAATCACTCTGCCTACACAATTAAATATGCACTCAAACTTGCTATTATAAGGAAATGATTACACTATGAAAACAATAAAGAATCTAATTAAAAATATATCTAAAACAAGACAAATTATAATTAAAAGAGATCTGATTATTGAGTGAAGTCATGCGTAAACAAATCAAATGTGCATTTAAATCCTGCAAACATTCAAAGAAATTAGGTAATGCAAACCATACTAAAACTCAAAGCATTGTTCTCATTCTATATTCAAATTCGAACTATTAAAATATGTTCTAATTCCATATTCAATTTCAGAAATCGTTGTATTTCTACGCTCCCATTACATTCAATTTAACAAGAGGAATAGAGGGTAGCGTTGTTTTATAACTCAAACAAGGATCTTTTAATGAGTAATAATTGTTTAGTCCATTAATTGGCACGAAGCTACCATGACTGAAATGCTTCGGAATTGAACCACTCATTCACACAGAAACATGAAATGTTAAAATCACACACATCTAATTAGCCTATGTTATTGATCAAGCTTAGCTCTAGAGGTGGTGGGCCCTCCCATTCCTGGAGAAATCTGGCTTACTCAATCGAGGAAAGGTTTAAAACATCAAATACTAGAATGCGTAGTTAACCTGGCACAAATGCTTCTACTCACAACATCAACTTGAAGGCAATCATCTATTCTTGAGACAACATCTGGAAAATTGATATATACAAGTCTGACACAACAATTCTAGTTTTACACACAGCAATTTCCTATCTCCATTACACGACTCTGCAAATTTGATTCTGGTTCTACATCTCAGAATTCGACTTCACATTGAGAAATTTTGCCCATCTACATCTGAGAAATTCCTTTGTCTAATTGACGAACTAACTCCATCTGCGCTCTGTCTAATTAATGGATGAACTCCTCCTACATTTGAGAAATTCCTCTATCTAATTGATGGACTAAATCCATCTGCGCCCTATCTAATTGATGAACGAACCCCTCCCCTTTAGTGCGCAGTGTTAGCCACCTATAAAGTTTGTTATACCAAAAGGTGGCTAAATATTTTTGAGCCTTCAAGGAACAAATTTTATTGCAAAAAAGTGTTGGCTCTTGAATACTCTTGAAGGCCTCATGCCTCTGTCCAAAATCTTCCCTACTGTGCCCATTTTACACTCTGGAATTCTGCTGATTTCATGAGGAAAGACTGCTGCAAAATCATCATTTTCCCCTCCTTCCACTTCCAAAACTAACCTCATTTTTACCCCTTTATTCTCCATAAAAAATATTTCATTTTCGTATTTTTCCCCTTTCCCCTCTGTTAGTATGAATCTTTCGTCGTAAAAGACCACTTTAGCTACGCATAAAAAATAGCCCTAACATCGATTATGGCTGCCAAATATCTTTAAATCTGCAATTAGGTGATCCAAATAATGCTGCACAAATCCAGATCTAAGCATAAAAGACATTAAGCAAATAAAGTAAAATGTGGCTCCATGCATCCAATAGACAAGACAAGAACAATGTATTTGAAAGAATTTTTATATTATATTAAAAAGGGGGCACCTGAGAGGAAAACAAGAAAGGTGTTTTCCGGTTCTCCTCAATGGGATGGGTTCTTGAAAGTCCTCAATGTTTCAAATATAAAATTCCTCTCTCTTTTTGTTGTAAAAAACCCAGACAAACATAGAACTCAATGGGAGCTCACAAGGCAAAAATGGAGAATGTGACCTAGTATCGATCTAGAGTGATCTAATGCAATGGAGGTGACTAATGAATGGGGAAAACCCTTCTATTTATAACAAAATATTAGGGTTATCTAGAACTTGGTGCATGAATAAAATATTATTAATCAAATTCTAGAACCACCCTTTAGGAATATTTTATTATATTTCTTGGAGGGAAAAGGTCTTTTGACTTGGGTCAATTCATTTATTTATAAACAATAAATAAATAAATGATTTATTTATTGTTTTAAGGAGATGGTGGGAATATAATTAAATAAATAATGATATATTTAATTATTTAAAAATGATTTAGTCAAATTTAACTAGGAATATTATTTAAATAATGATTTAAATAACTTATTCCTAGGAAATAATCAAATAAATAATGATTTATTTAATTAATTTCCTTGTTTTGGGTTAAATATGACTAGGAAATATAAAAAAATGTTATTTCACATGGTGAAAGCAATTTTACTTAGGGTAAAATTGGTCTTACATGGTGTACTTGGGTTCATCTAATGATAATAGGTTAGATGACCAAAAAAATGGTGTAACAGATTGCCCCCCAATGTACGAGTGTTAGGAGAAAATCGTATGACCGAAGTACGTTGTAAGAACTCAATCACTAGACATCAAGAGGGAAGTCAGAGAGAGAAATGGAAGGTAGTCTAATGTGCTAAAGGACTAGACCCTGAGGAGATGAGACTTACAGGTGCAACAAGTCTCTAGTTTATGAAGTGGTACCTGTGCTAAAGGCGGCGGGGGAGGCATACCTATGCCCGCCGAGACAAAGTACAAAGAATAGGAAGTCCAGTAAACAAGGAACCGAACTATGAAGAATATGTTGGCATAAATAGGAGCCAGAAAAATAAAATGATGAATCCCACATACATGCGGTGCCTGGAATAAGCGTTAGGATTTATACAATAATATTTTAGTACATGAGATACGAATACACCCAAATGCCCCCTACACACGGGGGAGGGCTCTCAAAATCTGACTGATATATGCAAATTGAAGAGGCGCTGCAAGCAGCTGAGGCCAATATCATCAAATGGGAGGAGCTGCATCAAGGGCTGAAATGAAGAAGTCATCCGGGCATGTGGGGGGCTACCTGTAGGGCCACCCCCTCAAGTGTATAGATCACGATCATGCTGAAGAGAGCTCAAACCAAGGTACACTACCCCCTAGACCTAGCTTCTGGAGTAAATGAGCTGACGTCGACAGAAGTAGGTCCACCATAGGTGAGGCAATAAGGGAACCCCAACTAAGGCACGAGAGAAAATAGTAGAGCGACTAACAGACGGACAGGAATGATGATAATAAAATGGTAGAAGATCCAAAGGGGACCACAAAAGACATGAGTATAAAATGGTAGCTCATGACGGAAATTGACACGAACAGGAATGAGTATAGAGGCAAAGTGGTGCCCCCAATGAAATGTGTTGTAAGTGAGAAAATCCGATTTTGAGGAGAGGTGAGGTAAGGCTTCGTGGACAATAGGTGTCCTGGTGAAGTAGCGAAATGCAAAAACAAACGGATGCTGGCTATCTAAAAGAAAATAAAACATGCATTTCGAATGGGAAATGCTAAGGGTAATATCTCTTAAGATAGAGTGCATTGCGAGGATTAGGAAGGATGTGGCCTTCAAAGTCCTCTAAAACATATGCCCCCTTACCAAGGTCTTTACTGATAATGTAAGGACCTAACCATAATGAGTCGAACTTCCCATGACCGAGGGTATCGTGGGCCTGGTCATATACTAGAACAAGGTCACCTTCATGAAAGGTAAGAGGGTGGACTTTGCGGTCATACTGAGCTTTGGTGTGCTTTTTGGCCGCTTCAAGAGTTTGCAATGCAACTTGACGGTCTTCAGAGGCGCGCTCGAGCATGATAAGTCGTTGTTCTAGAGGTTGGGTATCAGGGAGAAGTTCGACGGCCAAGTGAAGGGAAGGGATTTCACACTCGATTGGTAAGACTGCCTCCTCGCCAAAGACAAGGTGGAAAGGAGTGAAACCAGTGGCGGTTTTAACATAAGTACGATAAGCCCACAAAGCAGGGAAAAACATGAGATGCCAATTGGTTTTGTGCTTATTGACCGTTCGTTGAAGCATGGTCTTAAGAATTTTGTTGACCACTTCAACTTGGCCATTACCTTGGGGGTAATAGGAAGATGAAAATTAGTGCTCAAAACCCAATAGGGAGGATAGCTCATGCCAAATCTCATCTTCAAAATGTCGGCCATGGTCAGAGACTAATTGTTTTGGAACTCCGAAGTGAGCAATGACGTGGTTAAAGAAAAAGAGGGTTTTGGTAGCTGCTGTATTGTTGAATTTTGGCATAGCTTCGGCCTATTTAGTGAAATAGTCAACTGTCACGATGATATATTTGTGGTTACCAGCGGATGGAGGTCGACATTCCATAAATTCAATGGCCCATTTACAAAAAGGACCAGCTGTGACGACAGGATGGAGGGGAGCGGGAGGAGCTCACGCCTTGGGGGTGAAATGTTGGCAATTGGGATAGTGTTTGATTGCTTCAATGCAATCACTGAAGAGAGAAGGCCAAAAATACCCAGCACGCATGATTTTTTGGGCAGTGGCGAGGCCGGAGAGGTGGCCACCACAAGCGCCACTATGACAGGCATTGAGGACTTGCTCGGCTTCAGCGTGTGTGAGGCAACGATGAAGGACAATATCTACTAAACGACGATAAAGGTCATCTCTGATTAGAAGGTAATGAGAGGCTTGGTATCGGATACGTCGTCGAGAAGCACGATCAAGATGAAGGGCGAACTTTTGGGTTCGCAAGTAAGTAAGGATGTCACCGTACCAAGGATTGTCGGTGGTGATGGCAAATAAATGTTCATCGGGAAGAGCATCATTAATTGGAGTATCTGGCGTCCTGGTAGGCAAATCAGAAATGATTTCAGCGAGGACTAAACCTTTCTTAATTTTTGGGGTGACAAATTCAAGGTTGAATTCTTGGAGGATAGCGACCCAACGAGTGTACTTCCCACTGAGGATGCATCAACTCAATAGGAAAGCCATGGGGTTGGAATCAGTCACAACCTTGGTGGAACGCATGAGGATATAATGACGCAGTTTTTGGACCAAGAACACGAAAGCTAGTGCTAATTTTTCTTCATGCGAGTAGGACACAGGTGGACCGGAAAGGTTCTTACTGACATAATAGATCACATGTTCGATACTGTTATCATCCTCCTGGATAAGGACACCAGCAACCGAATAGGTGGAAGTGGAGATGTATAGGATGAAATCTCGGTCAAAGTCAGGAGGACGGATCAAAGGAGCGGATGTGAGAGCATGCTTGAGGGCATGAAAATAATCTTGAGTGTAGGTATCCTAGAAAAATGGGCTGTGAGATTGAAGAAGTCTAAGGAAGCCATGTGCGGTAGTGGCATAGTCAGGAACGAATCGACGAAGAAAATTACCTTTACCTTGGAGATTTTGCAGCTGGCGTAAGGTACACGGCATAGAAAGTTCAAGAATGGCTTGAACCTTCAAAGGGTCGAGATTTATCCCGTCTTTAGACACTATGAAGCCGAGGAGACGACCGGCAGGAACACAGAAGACACATTTCAATGGGTTAAGGCGAATGTTATACTTGCGACATCGGAGAAAAATGGTACGTAGATCATGAAGGTGTTGCGCCCGATGTTTAGAACGCACAATAAGGTCGTCTAAATAGGCAAGGATAATATGAGCTAAGTCATGGAAACAATAATACATGGCTCATTGAAAAGTGGCGCCGGCGTTTTTAAGGCCAAATGGCATGACTCGATATGCGAAAGTGCCCCACAGACTAATGAACGCGGTTTTAAGTTGATCAGCACGACGGATAACAATTTGGTTGTATATAGAGAAGCCATCCATAAAGGATAGAATCTCGTGCCCCGCACACTCATCAATGATTTGGTCAATAGATGGTGTGGGGAAGTTGTCTTTGGGACAAGCTTTGTTCAGATCGCGAAAGTCGGTGCAAACACGAATGGTGCCTTGTTTATTGAGGATGGGAACTGGGTTGGACACCCAAGTGGTGTATTCGATGGGGTAAATGAAACCAACCTACCGGAGCTTATCGATTTCAGCTTTGATGAGTTCACGTCTAGAGGGATGAATGGGTCTCAAATTTTGATAGACCGGAATGGCATCAGGCCATATGTCGATGTGGTGTTCGATAATGGCAGGATCGAGTCCGGGCATTTCTGAGTAGGACCAGGCGAAAATATCACGAAATTATTTGAAGAGTGTGGTGTAGGCTTCAATTTCTTCCGGAGTGCATTGGGCGCCCATGGTGATATGTTCTTCAATACCTGGTTTGACAGAAATGTCTATTTTGATGGTAGGAAAGATATTAGCCATATTTCCTTCTTCGAAAGCGTCGGGTGCAGGGATGGGGTTTTTGAACCAATCAACTTTATCAGGAATGAATTCTTTAGATTCAAGAGCATATTGGTCATGGGATTGGTGTGGGAGGAAGTAGGCACGGTGGTGCATATCGTCCCATGGAAAATCAGGTTCGGTCATGGCTTCCATGATGTCTTCATCGGACTGAAAGATGGGAAGAGTGGATGGAATAGGAGGATCTGAGGAGGTAGAAATATGAGACACCTGATTTTGAGGGGAAAGGCTCACATGCGCGTCGTCAGGAGGGGTGACAGCGGAGCAATCAGATGAGTGGGTAGGCGAAACATTGGGGGAAGGTACTAAGGGGTCGGTTGCCGGGAAACGCAGTGATGAGGAAAGGTAGGAAATAGTGGCTGAAGGTTCAGTCATTTTAGTATCAGGATGAGAAATGGTAATCGAGGTAGACAGGTGGTCTGGTGTTAGTGAAGAAGGATTACAGGCAAGTGCGGCTTCGAATTGGTGGTATGTGGCTAAAAAGGCACGATACTCGTCAAGGCGAGGTCAAAGATGGGTATAATGTCCATGGAAATCGCACAAAGAACAAGGGTGATTGGTGCGCAAGTGTTTAAGTTTCGGAAGGGAATCAGGTATGGTGACATAGACCTCAGGAATATCGGATTCCGGAAACGTTTCATTGACCATGGTTTTGAGATGTGGTAACTCAGGATAGGTATGGGTAGCGTGGCCGACAACATCACACAAGGCACATTGGATGGGATGCTTTGGAGGTCGAGGAGGGGTAGAGGTTGTCGGGGCAACCTTGTCCTTTGATGCCCCCCTGCGAGCTTTGCTATTATTACCCGACATGGTCGCAACAGGAGGTGGTTCCTAATGAGGGGACTGAGGTACTGGTGCAGCGGGAGAAGCCATGGGTATCGGTTGAACGGGGGTCAAAGCAAGATAAGGTTTAGGTTGCCCGGGCAGGGTAGTGGTTGGGGTGTCTAGGTACCAGACGGGTATACCCAAGGTAAATTTGGGGAGGGATAGGGTGGCCAAGATAGGGATGGAATGAGCTCCAGGAGGGGGAGCAAGGAAAGGAATCTGACCAGCGAGGAAATGACCAGGAGGAAAGGGGCCAAGGGGTTTGTTCTCGGGCGGGATTGACCCAAGAGGGTAGAGAGGCGCGTGAGGAATATTCGGGGAAGGAGATTCCGAAGGAAGAAGGTTGGCTAGCAGGGGAAAAGGGCTAGGAGCTGGTGGGGTTGGGTGAGGGTACAGTTGCTTACTAGCCAAAGTGGGATGTGCAAGGTCAGCCCAAGATGATTGCATCATGCAAACATTCGCTAAGCTGGGATCAGAGACAGGAGGAGGGGGAGGACCTGGGAAAGTTCCAAGCAAGGAGGAATATTTGTAGATGCCGAGGGAAACACTGGTAAAAGAATCAACAATTTGCTTATTGGTGACAGTAGAAATGGTGGAATCTGGGGAGGTATGAGATTTTGGTTCATGATACGTCAACTGGTCAATGGTGACAATTTTTCCATTATGAGGGAAAAACATCTTGTGGTGGACTGCGGAGGGGACGATAGACATGGCATAGGTGTAACTACGCCCCAAAAGAATGTTGTAGTCAAGAGAAGTGTCGATAAATTCAACGTCGACACAAACAGTCTTGCCTGCAAGGGTGATAGGATAGTTACGGAATAGGCCAATGGGCTGGGAGGCATGTCCATCCCATGCATGAAGGGCGATAGTGGAAGTGGCCAGCTCAGGAGATCCGAGTTGTTTCCAAACCGAAGCGGACATCACACAGGTAGATGCCCCCTCATCAATAAAACACCGAGCAACATTGGCATTTCGGATTTTGACTGGGATTTTGAAAGCAACAGAAGCAGGAAGGGGGGTATGGTATGACTGAAGGGCATCGAAAACAATTAGTTGGTCATCAGCAGGATCTATAGCACCCACGACAGATAGTAGAGACTTCTTTTGAGAAGGACATGACTAGAGGAGTTCCAGTGTTGAAATGGAAGCAAGTGATTGTGCCAGATCATCTACTATGCTGTATGAATGGGCAGCCTGACCAGAGGCAGCATTTCGGCGTAATGGACCCTTAGGAATTTTGGTATGAACCTCAGCTTTAGGCGGAGGGATTTTTAAGGGACCATTGGGTGTCGACAGAGGCTCTGTAGAACTTGAAGATGGGGACTCGGAGACAGATGGAACGGGAGGTGTGGAGTACTGACGAGACCGAGTTTGGAGGTTAAGGTCGACGGTGAGAGGTTGGTCAGAGGCCATCATGAGAATCTGGTAATCAGAGGAACCAGAAGGGGAAGGTTGAGTGGTTACCGGGGCATGAGGGGGTTGAGTAGCCACGAATCCTTATTAAGGGAAAGGATCGGTAAACACAGCGAGTTGAGAAGTAGCCGTATTGGAAGGGACAGTAGGGGAGGAGTGTTGTCCCTGCATGGTGGCCTGAGACTCCCACATCTGCTGCATTTGTGGTAACAAGGGACAATCGTGAGTGTAATGACCATAAACACCGCAACACGAATAGGGCTTATTGGTGCGAAGCGGCCTGTCCAACTTGGGCTAAGAGCCCTATGGCTGGTTGGCAGTGGTAGAATCAATACTTGAAGGATTGGATCCATGATTACCAAAAGCGGATTGATTTCCTTTCCTCTTTCTTTGAGAAGGAAGAAGATTAGTTGCCCCCTGATGCGCAAATACTTGCCCTGGAGGGGGTAGTAAGTGCGGTTGCGGGGGTGGAGAAGGCAAGGGAGTGGGAGGTCCAAATTCTGGAGGAGCTGGGACACCAGGCTGTGGGTACGGATAAGGGGTAGGATGGGAAACATTGAGGTAAGCAGGAGGGTGGGAAAAAGGAGGAGGCAGGCCGTATCCTGGACACATGCTACCTAGAGGGGGAAAAGTGCTGGAGGGGCTGGCCCCTCCTGAAGGGAAACCATAGCCCATAAGAGGTGGAGCAGGGGTATGTGTCATAGCTCCAACGATACCGTCGGCAGAGTGAGATGCCCCCAAGGAATTAGGGCTACCGGGCTTGGGGAGGTCAGGAAGGACGGTATAAACATAACCAGATTGAGCATAGATAAGGTCATATTTCAGGGCTATTTGGAAGGCGGATTCTTCGGTTTGAGGAAAATGGGATGCAACATCTTTGCTAATGGGAGGTAAAAGAGAGCGAAGGAACCAGTCCATATAAACCCGATCTTCAAAGGGGGGAGCGCGACATAAGCTTCGTCTTCGTCGCCATTCATGGACATGAGCGAAAAGGCGGGTCGAAGAGGATTGATGAAAATAAGTCAAGAGTTCAGTACCCGTGTCGTATCGGAGAGGGAGCTGGAAATAAGATAAAAAGGCTTGGGCAATGGTCGCAAAGGTGGTATGGGAAGAGGTGGCTTGATCAACATACCATTTAGAAGCTTCGCCGGTAAGCGTGCGTTGGAACAATCGAAGACGGATGGAGTCATCGGTGATGGAATTGGAGGAACACCACATGTGGAAAGATCAGATATGGTTGTAGGGATATTCACTAGCAAGGCCTTCGAACTTGGGAATGTCAAAGGGGAGCTTGGTTGGCATAGCAGGCCAACTGACATCGTGGTGAATAGGATCATTGATTAGCTTATTGAATTCGGGGAGACTGAGACCGGCCATATAAGGGAGAAATGGGGCAGTCAAGGTAGGTCTCGTAGTGGTTCCACTGGAAACGAAACCAGCAGTAGAACTGGGTTTGCCGCTAGCGCTAGGCCCTGAACTAGACATGGTGAAGGTAACAGGGGGAGAACCAGGAGTAGGGGGAGAACCCGAACAATCAGAAGAAGAGTCGGAGTGCGGACTCGGGGGAGGACTTACTCGATGACGACGGGCAGGAGGAAGTCGACCAACCAGAAACTGAGGGTGAAGGCCAAGAAGTCTCCGGGACAAACGCCTTGGAGGCACAATGATGATGGGAAGAAGAAAACCAACAGGGGCAGGGAGGGGAAAAATGAAGTGAGGTCAATGTCGAAACAAGGGTAGAGAGGTGCAGTGTCAATTGATTTTAAAGGCTTTGCCAGGCGGTGTTAACCAGGCTCTTGTTCACTTAGGGTTAGTGTGTGGTGTGCGTTAATTTTAATTGTGTAAACCCATAAATTTTGAGAGTAAAAGAAAAAGTGTGTTGCGTAACTGAAAATAAATCTGCAGTAAATAAGACTGAAAAAATAGAAAATTAACAGTTAACAATTCATCAATCCAACCCAAGAAGGCGGGTCTCTCAAAACTAGTCTATAAGAGGGAGAAAACTAAGCAAAGCACGTGAAAAAGAGGCCAATAGATCTGAGGTCAGGAGGGACGGGGATCTAAAGGAGAAATCTGCTGAAAAGAGGTGCAGAGAACAGCAAAGAGGCAGAGGCAATGTTGCTACTAAAAAGGAGGAGATCAGCTAAAAATAGAAGGGACAAGGAGGCGGCCCTAGAAATGAACCCAAACAAAAATATATGAGGTGATTTGAAAGGGAGAAGAGCTGATCTAAAGGGATCTGAAAAGGAGGTATCAGATCTGAAAGAAATAAGGCCGAAACTTTGAAAATTCAGACTTCTGAAACATCAAAAACTCTCCCACAAAACGTGGAGGGTACTAGAGCCCTAAGGGGAAAGATTCCCACTTATTTGAGTGAAAAAAATCAGAAATAGGTCTAAACGGGCAGAGACAGAGGCTGGGAAACCCTGACAGAAGCTTCAGAAAAACCCAGAAAAAGTGCTGGAAAATTGCAGAAAAAAGTGTAGGTCGCAGTTTCTGACCCGTTTTTAGTCCAAGTCGCAGATTTGGGGCAGAAAAGTGCAACCTCAAGGCCAGGTCACAGTTTTTGGGCCGATAAGTGCGACCTGCAAATCCGAGTCTCTCAGCGGCAGATTTCAGAAAAAGTTGTCGTCTCAGCTGCGACTGATGTCGGTCATCTGCGCAATAGGGCCAGAAACACACGGAAGTTAAAAATTTTAATGTTTGATGGTTTTAGAGGTGAAAAGCACCATAAAAATAGGAAAAAAATAAAACGGAAGAGAAACCCTAGGGTCTGAAACAGCTGGATATGCAGGAATATATAAAACGACAGCCGTCGCAAAAGAAAACCCGTGTGGAGTCGCCAATTGTTAGTATGAATCTTTCGTCGTAAAAGACCACTTTATCTACGCATAACAAATAGCCCTAACATCGATTATGGCTGCCAAATATCTTTAAATCTGCAATTAGGTGATCCAAATAATGTTGCACAAATCTAGATCTAAGCATAAAATACATTAAGCAGATAAAGTAAAATGTCGCTCCATGCATCCAATAGATAAGACAAGAACAATGTATTTGAAAGAATTTTTATATTATATCAAAAAGGGGGCATCTGAGAGGAAAAAAAGAAAGGTGTTTTCTGGTTCTCCTCAATGGGATGGGTTCTTGAAAGTCCTCGGCGTTTCAGATCTAAAATTCCTCTCTCTTGTTGTTGTAAAAAACCCAGACAAACATAAAACTCAATGGGAGCTCACAAGGCAAAAATGGAGAATGTGACCTAGTATAGATATAGAGTGATCTAATGCAATGGAGGTGACTAATGAATGGGGAAAACCCTTCTATTTATAACAAAACATTAGGGTTATCTAGAACTTGGTGCATGAATAAAATATTATTAATCAAATTCTAGAACCACCCTTTAGGAATATTTTATTATATTTCTTGGAGGGAAAAGGTCTTTTGACTTGGGTGAATTCCTTTATTTATAAACAATAAATAAATAAATGATTTATTTATTATTTTAGGGAGATGGTGGGAATATAATTAAATAAATAACGATTTATTTAATTATTTAAAAATGATTTAGTCAAATTTAACTAGGAATATTATTTAAATAATGATTTAAATAAATTATTCCTAGGAAATAATCAAATAAATAATGATTTATTTAATTAATTTCCTTGTTTTGGGTTAAATATGACTGGGAAATATAAACAAATGTTATTTCACATGGTGAAAGCAATTTTACTTAGGGTAAAATTGGTCTTACATGGTGTACTTGGGTTCATCTAATGATAATAGGTTAGATGACCAAAAAAATGGTGTAACACCCTCCCTCAAAACCCCTTTGATAAGGTTTAAGACTCTTTCTTTGCCTTATCAAAACCCTCACAACCATTGAAAAACTTGAAATTTTTTGTAAAAAACATCTTTTTGTATTACAGACTTAAGCCCCCTTGGGCTAAGTCTTAAACCACTTCCCCTCCACATGCCCACACCCTAGAACCAGGTGCTAGACCCACAAAGCGCTTATCACATCGCAAAATCTGAGCGCATAATTCTGTTTGCCGTGTTTAAAACTCTGATGCTGATTAGCCCTGTATATTATAGCCCCTGATCATATTTATTTTCATATAGACCAAAGCCCCGCATTCGGGCGCCTACCCACTTCGTATATATAAAACCCTCCCGACACATGAAACCTTTGTTTTTATTAATTTTTGTGTTTTTTGCAGGGTTTGAAAAATGTTTCCGCCGACGCATTCATTAAAACATCTCCGCCGTCGATCTGATCTGCAAATCGACGACCCAAAAGTAGTCAGCATTCCCGCAGAACCGGTGGTCCCCACGGTCAATCACTGTACAAAACCGAAGCAGTTTTGATCGCACCGCTTTTGTGGGGTAAGTGGTATTTCCGATTCGAGCGCGATCAATGTCACAGGCTGACACATGGCCATGGGCGGTTTTGAAACACCGCTCTCCCCAGGCATTAAAGCTCAACTGTGGGCTCAATGTGATATTGGCGTATGCCGTCCGATCTGAGGCCGGCTCATCAGACGGTGATCGCCCTCAAAAGAAGATCGAGGGATGAAATGAGGTACGACGCACTTATCAAAACATCTCCGCCGTCAATCTGATCTACAGATCGATGGCCCACAATTAGTTGGCCTGGTCCCCACAGCCACGATAGCAGTCAGCATTCTCGCAGAACCGGTGGTCCCAATGCCTAGTCAGCATACATGTCAACATCCACACGGCAGCAGCGGATTGGAGCGGGTCTTGTTTGGTTGCCCATGCAGTTGTGAAAATTAAGACCCGGGGAGCATTATAAAGTGGATTTGAAAGAAATTTCGGGTCACACTCATCCTGACATCAGCAGGCCCCAAAATGGACTCGGGGAACTTTATAGGGTGGATTTCATAAGGATTTCGGGTCACAAACACCCTGACGTCAGCAAGTCCCTTTTGTGACCCGAAATGGTTATAAAGCTTGGTTTTATCAAAGTTTGAAGTCAGGGTATGTTATTTAATAAAGGGTGATTATATGGTTTTTCCGTTATATGATGAAGAAAGGCCGAAGGCCGGGGTTTAATTCTCACGCCTTCGATTTGTTGAATAGAAGACATCTATGGTTCAAATTTACGTTCCTCGGCAATACTCCAAAGGCATTGATGCCTCACGACCCTTGCGTAGCACTGCACACCAACAGAACACAGTAAATGAATCAAAAAATCAAAGGGTATCAGTGTCGAAGACAGAACACACCAGAATGGAAGATTGAAGACAGATCTGTGGGGAATTACGGCTAAGATTGATTACCAAAAGCCTAATCCTCCCAATTAAGGCACAGTTAAAAGGAAATCAATGTGTTTATCAAACAGCAAGGCCTCCACCGCCACATCTGAGGCAAATTGATTCCCCCAGCTACCACAGTGCCACTTGTGCCTCAAAGCATTAAAACGCAGGCCGAAGTTATTGATCAAGATCATATATTTTCCTTAGCCCAGCTAGAGAGTGAATTTTTCAAATAAACTTAAAGAAAAAATATCAGCAGAGTTACTTCAACATAACAGAGAACCTCAAAAGTCAAAAAAAGCTCCCATCGAGCTTAAATCTTAAATGTAAATTATTTAATATAGAGGAAACCTATGTAAGCCTCTTCATCGAGCCCCACAAAGGCCGAGAAGCCATTAAGTCTGTATTAATTATCTTTAGAGATCTTTTATCAGATCTCACCGCCTCATTCTCCTATAAATACTACTGGAGAAGATGAGAGAGGGGTTGGTTGAGTTGGCTACTGAAAATTGAAATGTAATTGAGCTTGAGACTTCTACTTGTAAATAGTGTTCACTAGCTCTTGGAGCTCTCCTTGGGATAGATAAGTTAGTCTGGGAAGTGTAGATGATTGCTAAACTAAAGCATTGGACTTAAAGATGTAACTGGTTTGTAGCAACAATACAAGCTGATTTGTGGGATCCTGGTCTATGTTGACGGTGATGTTTTTCTCATTGTAACTCGTTATTTTGTTTCTGTTTTCACTTCGTTCATCTTATCTTATAAATAATAGCATGCATAGAGTTAGGACCTACTGTATATCAATACCCTTCTCTGACTGAAAATATTTATCTACATGTTTTCTTCCAATTTGTGTTATTTAGGAATGATTTAATTCAGTTTAAGCATAGGAATGCTCGCGTTCCCTCGTCCTGTTGCCTTAGCTAATTTTTATTCTTAAATGTTATTTTCAGTATATGTTAAGTAGAGATGAACTAAGGAAGATGTGGTGTGCACTGGTCCTAGTTTTATCCCCAAAGACTGTCTGAGTGTTTCCCTTGGAATGTGTTGAAAGCTGGCTAGTTTGAAAGCACTTACTAGATCTTTGGCCATTCTTTGTTATCTTTGTGTTTGTATTGAAAGTTACCAAGTAGAGCAGAGCTAGGAGAGGATTTTTGGTGAGCCTGGCCCGCTAGTTTCTCCTCCAACAGTTGCCTTCAAGTTTCCCTTTGTTTTAAAGTGTTTTTCTATTGAAAGTGCATTGAAAGCAGGCTAGTTTAGAAGTACTTACCTAATCTTATATTACTTTTATGTCTTTCTTAAGTGTATGTCAAAAGTAGGCTAGTTTAGAAGTACTTACTTGATCTTAGTTTGCTCTTTTTTCTTCATCTGTTTAATTCCCCTTCTTATTGTTTCATTTCATTCCATAAATCAAACTTTAAAGAGATCCTTAGACATAGATGACTTGCCCCATGGACCACTCTTGCCTCTTGTTGTTTCAATTAAACCCTATTATGACTCCATAGCCCAATGGACTAAAACCTGCAATTATCTATCTTCCTGGCCAAAGCTTGTTCTATTTGCTTGCAACTTCACACCTTTGAAACTCTTTGCATTTAGAACTCTCCACCTCAAACAGTAATCATGCTCAACCATCCAAAAACAAACAAAACCCCTCGGCCTTCATAACTAGCCTAATATCATTACCCAAGACTTCAAAGACAAATCCATATTTGCACGTATTGGAGAGATCCATCTCCGGATTCAGGAGGGCTAGATCCTAGAATCCCAAAGTGGTTGAAACGATGCTCTCCCTGCAGTCGGACTTTTTCCAATCTTGCTGATTATAGGGTGCTAACATTTATGGTGACTCCACTAGGGACTTTGAGTTATTGTCTTGTTGAATACTTTAGACATCTCAGAAATCCCTTGATTTAATAACATCTGTTCTGTTAGCTGGTTGAACCATTAGGCATAACACCTCTGGCCAATAAACATTTTTTAGTGAGTAAAAAGCAGCCTTTTTCAAGCACTACCAAGAAATGGTAATCATGATAAAACTTGTTTGAATCAGTGACAAACTGGGAAAAACCTTAGGATTCTCGTAAGAGTTTGTCTAACCTTGAAGGATCAACTGGCTTAGCCATAAGAGTAGACTGTCTTTGTCTCATAACCGTAGCTAAGTTTTGAAACAGAGTTAGGACATTCTTAGATACCACACAACTGAAAAATAACTCATAAAACACCAAAAATATTTCAGATTGGTATCTAATAAACATGGTGGTGGACCATAAAACCTTTTACCTCCTTAGGAGCTAAAAACTTCCACTTGGCGACTCCACAATCCTCAACAGACCTTAAATACTCCACCGGGAAGAACCCTTATCATTATAATATCATTCAAACTCAGTTAGAGGACTGTAGGATTAAAATTTGTGTAAACAGATTAGTTGACCTTTTAAAGACTGTCATACCTGGTTGAAATTTTATTTTTTATTTGGGGCTGAAAAACACAACATAGTGGCTCCTAGAAATATTCACACTAGAGCCTATCCTGACCCTGATCCACCTGAGATAGTTGATAACCCAGAAAGTATCCTTAGGAAGTCTCCTAGGATTAAATTACCAACTGTATTCAGATCACCCTTGAGAGCTAATTCAGTTCCTGAAAATCTTTCAGCTCTACAACAATCACAAGTTGACTTAGTAAATCCATTTAGAACTAAGTCTCTTGATGATTTAGATCAGTTAGATTCTAAGTCCTCACTTGCATCTCCTGAAACAAGTGAACATCCTGGTAGCAGAGAAAAAACACCTCCTGATTTACATTTCCTTCATAAATTAGGTGTCTCTCATCCAAGATCAACTCAATAATCTACTCCTGGTCCATCCATTTATACTCACCCTACATCCACTGTTCAAACTACTCCATTCCAGCCCACTTTTTCTTTTGTTAATCCTCCTCTTGTGAATCCACCCCCACCACATATCATGGCAGCATGGTATGCTCCCTTAGTCCTTACTGTACCATTAGTCAATCTTCCACAGGACTATCAGTCCAAAATTCCATTGTATGATGCTAGTAATGCTACAACTGCATCACAACATGTGGATAAGATGAATGACTACTTTGACAGAAATGAAATTGATGATGATTTTGTCAAGCTTAGACTGTTTGCTCAGAGTCTGGGGGGAGAAGTAAGGAAATGGTTTAAAGGATTAACCCCCCATAGTATCAATGATCTCCAAGCCTTCCATCAGACATTCTTAAACAAATGGTAAGTAAAGAAGAATCCTCTTTAAGTCTTTTCTGATTACAAGAACCTCCATAGAAACACGGGGGAAAGTGTACAAGCTTATTGTACCAGATTTAACAGTTTATATAATGCACTTTCCCCAGATCTAAAACCTCCACAAGGCTCTGCTTTAAACAAGTTTCCTAAAGGGTTCGACCCCGAGATGGCCTATCAGCTGAGAGAGAGAGATCCTGCAACTCTTGAAGAGATGAAAAAGGGAGTTCTTTCTGTGGAAGTAAATTTAATGGAGAAGAGAGCAAGAATGAAAAATGAGAAGAGAGTGTCCTTTAGAGAAGAAAATACACCCTCTACTTCCAACTCAAATATGAATGAGCATCCTTGAGAGAGAACAAGCCAGTCAAAACCAAAATTCTCCTCAAAATAGAAATCAGAACCAGAATCAGAATTTTAGAAGGACCCAACCTCCAAACATACCTAGGGAAGATGATCAACAAATCACTCCTCCCTTTCATCAAAACTATGTAAGTGAGGTTGAGGAAATAGATGAAATAACAGAGGAATATTATATCAACATGTTGGGGGTAGATAATGATGACTTTGAAGTTCATTATGATAGAAAACAAGGTCTATACACTCCTTATGATGACAAAAGAGATGATGATGAAAGTTATTATCAAGACATGGAAAATGTCATCATAGAGTCTCAAAGAGAATATGACCTTAGAAGAAAAACCAGTCAAAAAACTCCCAACACCAAGACCTCTGACAAATCTTCACAAAACAGTGCTGCAACCAAGCCTAAATTTTTCAAAAAAAAGAACAAAATAGTGGCTGTGAATTCTGATAATGGTAAAGAGAAAGGCACTCAAAACAATGAAAAACAGAGTGCGGACATTAATAGTACTAACACTTCAGCTAGTACTCCTGTGAAAACAACTTTGTCAAATGTAAATAGAACAAATCAGCAAGCTGATGTTGCTGACAGACTAGCAGCTAGTAAGGCTGAGACAAGTTCTTCAAAGAACCAAATTCCTTTCAGCCTAGATCAGGAAATTTCAAAGATCAAAATATCTATTCCCCTGACTGAGTTAGCTGCCCAGAATGTATATAGGACCCAAATTTTGAAGGCTTTAAATATTGAGGATAATAATGACACAGTCAATCTTAATGATGACCAGCCAGAGCTCATTTTTGGTCCCAAGATTGAAGGTAGATATCAAGAGGGACCTGTTCCTCCCTTTTATGTAATTTTAAACGTTCATGAAATTTTTTTGCACAATGCTATGCATGACTCAGGGGCCTCTCACAATGTAATGCCAAAAGCTTTGATGGAGAGCCTAGGTCTAGAAATCACCGACCTTATAAAGACCTTTACTCCTTTGACTCAAGCAGAGTGAAATGTTTAGGATTAATCAAAGACCTCTACGTTAACTTAGCACAAATTCTAGCCAAATGCTTAGTCATGGATATTGTTGTGGCTGATGTGCCCCCAAAGTATGGAATGCTATTATCTAGGTCTTGGGGGGCTAAGTTACAAGGGAATATGCAAATGGACATGACCTATGCGACTATCCTTGTTTTCAATCAGACTAGAAGACTTTACAGGGACTCCCATATGCAATACATAGTTACAAGCCAAGACAGACCACAGAACTCTCCCCTTTATTCTGTAGACACAAGCCTAGATTCATTTATCCTTTTCAATGATGAAAATTTTAGTGAACAAGTGACCTTGTCTGATTTAATGACAGATAGAGAGGAGGAAGAAGATAACGTAGCAATATCAGAACAGTTTGCTGAACCTGTAAACTCTAGCAAACAAAACACAGGACTTGAGCTACAAGTCATCCATCCATTGCTCTTAAAGCTTGGCAGTCAAGAAAACAACCCTCAACACAGAGAGAAGGCTGAGGTTTTGAAACAAATCCAACTAAGTGTTGATATTCAAGAAACATCCGAAAGCACTTCAGTTGGAGAGGACAACCACCAAACAGATGAAATCAAAAATAGTACTCTGTGGAGTATGTTTTTTGACGGATCCTGCACTAGGAACAATGTTGGTGTAGGGGTTTGGATTTGCAACACTGAAAACAACCACACAAAACATTTCTTGCAAATTAAAATTTCAGTGTTCTAACAACATAGCGGAATATGAATCCCTTCTCTTAGGCTTACGATTGTTGAAAAAATTAGGAGCCAAAAGACTCAATGTTTATGGGGATTCAGAGTTAGTCATTAGGAAAGTAAATGGGGAGTATAACGCAAATCATCCCAGACTTAGGGCCTACCGAAACGATGTCATGGACCTTTTAAAAACTTTCGAGGAGTCCAAACTGATTTTTTTCCCAAGGAAAAGAAATATTGCGGCCCACAATTTAGCCTTTGCAGCTAGAACATGCTTAATGTCGTATGAAACCAAATACTGCACAACTCAGATAAAATTTAGACCAGCGGTGCCCGATAATGAAAAGTATTGGCAGGTGTTTGATAGAGACAAACAAATAGAAGAATTCATGCAATTCAAAAATGAATTCGAACTAAACAGTTCGGACTCAGATTATGATACAGACTGCAGTGAAGAAAATTTTCTTGGTGAAGAAGAGCTATTCCTAAGCTTGTCAATATTAATCTTCTGACTGGAAAACTTAAAAACAAAACAGAACTGACTGCAGAGTTAGAAACAGAGGAGTTAGAAACTCTGCACTCTAAGGATCAGAGTTTGCCAAGCGGTCTGGTCCCTTTAGAAGAGTTGTTCGATTTTAATGATGTGGTCAAGAAACCAAAACTGGAACCTGCAGAGAATGAAGTGGAAGAGTGCAATATAGGCAATGAACTTAAACCTATGATGATTAAACTGTCTAAAAATTTACCAGCTCACATTAAACTCAAATACATAGAGCTATTTAAAGAATTTTCTGATGTTTTTGCGTGGAGTTACGAAGATCTGAAATCCTATGACACTGAAATAATACAACACAAAATTCCTCTCAAGGAAAACCAAAAACCATTCAAACAGAAACTGCGCAGAATAAACCCTGTTCAGTTGCCTTTGGTTCAGAAGGAGATCATGAAAATGTATGATGCTGGTATTATTGTCCCTATTAGATATTCTGAGTGGGTGTCTAATCTAGTGTCAGTTAGGAAGAAAACTGGAGAGATCAAGCTTTGTATAGACTTTAGAAACTTAAACAAAGCTTCATTAAAAGACAACTACCCTTTACCTAATATGGATCATATTTTACAAAGAATGGTAGGGTCTAGAAGAATTTCTTTGCTTGATGGCTACTTAGGGTACAATCGGATCTTAGTTCACCCTGCTGATCAATTAAAGACAACCTTTAATACACCATGGGGCACTTTCATGTATGTGAAAATGCCCTTTGGTCTAATGAATGCTGGAGCAACCTTTCAGAGAGCCATGGACATAACATTCTCTGAAGAGTTAGGCTACTTCATCATTATATACCTTGATGATGTTATAGTGTTTTCAAAGACAGATGAAGAGCACTTAGCACATTTAAGAACAGTCTTCGGGAGATGTAAGAAGTTTGGGATATCTTTAAACCCTAAGAAAACACTATTTGGGCTCCAAGAAGTTAAACTTTTTGGGCACATCATTTCAAAAGAGGGTATTAAGATAGATCCAAAGAGGATTGAGGCCATATTGCAAATCTCTCATCCTCAAAACATCAAGGAGTTGCAATCTTTCATTGGAAAGATTAACTTTTTGAGAAGGTTCATCCCCAACTTGGATGAGCTTCTTAGAAATATCACTAACATGTTGAAGAAGAAGCAAGGGGTAAAATGGACCTTGGAAGCAAATAATTCCTTCAAACTGGTGAAACAAGCGTTAACCAAAACACCGGTTCTAATAAGTCCTGATTTTTCAAAAGATTTTTATATTTTTTCATTTGCATCAGAACATACCATAGCTGCTGTCCTTTTTGATTTGGTTAAAGCTTTGAAAGACTTCAGAGTATACATCCTTCACTCACACATCATTGCCTTTGTCCCAAGCTCAGTTGTTAAAGACATTATAACACAGGACCCAGATGGTAAGAGAGGTAAGTGGATTGTTGTTATCCTTGAATATGATTTAGAGATAAAACCCACTAAACTCATAAAAGGCCAAGGTCTAGCTAGATTGATGGCTGAAACCAATTTTGAAGTTCTTGATATTAATATGATTAATGCTTTGGATGAATAAGAGGAAATCTCAACTCCCATTTATTAAGACCATTTCATGAATTCCTCTTGGTATGCTGATATTATTTATGTTTTTCTTAATTTAAATACACCTCCTGGTTTTACAAAGACAAAGGCAAGATTCCTCAAGTTAAAAGCTGTAAACTATTGCATTATAGATAGATGTATTTATTGGAAAAATGTAAGTGGTGTATTGCTTAAATGTTTTCCTGAGTATGATGCAGAGAAGGTTAAGCACGAGTTCCATGAAGGAGAGTGTGGAGGTAATTTTTATTGGAAGACAACAGCCAACCAAATTTTGAGGGTTGGTTTCTATTGGCCTACTCTTTTTCCTGATATACACAAGATGATCATTGCCTGTCATAAATGTCAACTTTTTGAAGGCAAAAGAAAACTGCTACCCCTACCTCTGCATCCAATCACTGTTGAAGCTCCTTTTCAACAGTGGGGACTTGACTTCATAGGAGAAATCCATCCACCATCTTCTGCTCAGAATAGATGGATTCTCACTGCCACAGACTATTTCACTAAGTGGATACAAGTCATTCCTTGTAGGCAGGCCAATGATTATGTTATTATAAAATTCATAGAGACTAACATTCTCTCTAGATTTGGCTGTCCTACCAAGATCATCATTGATAATGCAGCAGCATTTGGATCAAAGAAGATGGTTGAATTTTGTCACAGATATCAGATAACATTAGGGCATTCCACGACCTATTACCCTCAAGGTAATGGACTTGCAAAATCCTCAAACAAGAGTTTAGTGAACATAATCAAGAAACTGTTGGAGGACAACAAAAAGTCTTGGCACACAAATCTGGTCCATGCACTTTGGGCTGACAGATTGACATTGAAGAAATCTATTGGTATGTCACCTTTCCATCTTGTGTATGGTACTAATGAAATTTTTCCAACTAGCCTTGGTGTACCAGTGATGAAGTTGATTCAAGAGTTTCAAACTGAAGATAATGACATGATTAGGAGAATACATGAGACCATCCATCTTCAACAAACCAGGGAGGAGGTTTATAGCAAAGCATTACATAAGCAGGACAACATTAAAAAGATTTTTGACACAAGAACAAAGGCCAGCAATTTCAATATTGGGGACAAAGTTTTGAAGTGGGGCTCAAGGAGGGAAGACAAGGGAAAGTATGGAAAATTTGACAACTTATGGCTTGGTCCTTACTCCATCCATTCAATTGCTGGTAGTAATGCCTATTTCTTGCAAGAATTGAATGGAGCAGAATTGTTTGGGGGTCCTGTCAATGGCAGGATGCTTAAGCATTACTTCTCTTTATCCATGTTATGATTTGAAGGCTTTTTTATCTTTTTTCCATTATATATACTTCACCCATCATTGCATTCAAAGTTATAAAAATAAAAAATACAAAAACAGAGAAATAAAGAAAAGAGGGAAGATTGTAAAAACAAGAAAGGTATAGCCCCATACCAAAAAGAGAATCAAATCTGAAAGTGTGCAAGCTCAAATGCCACTCCTAAAGAACACACTTCTAGTTAGTCAATCAGCCTAATCTTGACTAATTAGTTTTAATTTTTCTTCTGGTAGGATAGTGAATTCTATTTGCCAAACCATTTAATCTTGGTTTATCAGTAGATAGATTAGGATAGAAATTAAAGGTTCAAACATGCTCAAAACCTGAACCTAAGTTTCCAAGGAGAATGACTCAAATATGTTTCAAATTCTGAGTCAAGAAAAATGTAAAACTGGTTCCAATCAGTTCAAAATCCGAACGAGTTGACAAAGGAAAGACAACTCAAAAAAAGAGCTGTAAATAAAATATAAAGGAAATGCTTTGAAAGATCAGATCCTAAGCCTTCCAGTTTGTTTTAAATTTCTGCAAAATAAGATCTGTGTGCAGCTTTTTTTTCATGCCATAGATCAGCAACAAGTTAGACTATTCAATCCTGACTTGTGTGCTTTTAAATTTCTATTGTAGAATGTAGAGAATAAAAATTTGTTGGACAGTTTAATCTCGACAGATAGTAGATTAGGTAGAGAATCATATGGGCTCAACTGTTTAATCTGAGTCCATGGAGAAATAAGGAGTAGAAATAGATTAGTTTTCCTTCTTTCAAAAAAATAAAATGTTGTAAAAGAGTTTGCCAATCCAAGTGCACCCTAATGAAGAAAAAATGTTAGATTTGTAGGATTGGGTAGGTAGAAAGCTTGTTGATGAAAGGTCCATTGTTTTTATGGCTGCTAACTTGATTTCAGACCAAAATAAGATCATCCCAGCAAAGGGAGGGCAGCCCAATGGATAAGGCACTGATCAGCCTCCCAGAGAATGCAAGTCTGAAGTTCTTGATGCCTTCAAGAAGGCAACATCCCCAAGTGGAGCCACTGTTAGCCACCTATAAAATTTGTTATACCAAAAGGTGGCTAAATCTTTTTGAGCCTTCAAGGAACAAATTTTATTGCAAAAAAGTGTTGGCTCTTGAAGACTCTTGAAGGCCTCATGCCTCTGTCCAAAATCTTCCCTACTGTGCCCATTTTACGCTCTGGAATTCTGTTGATTTCATGAGGAAATACTGCTGCAAAATCATCATTTTTCCCCTCCTTCCACTTCCAAAAATAACCTCATTTTTACCCCTTTATTCTCCATAAAAAATCCTTCATTTTCATATTTTTCCCCTTTCCCCTCCCTCAAAACCCCTTTGATAAGGTTTAAGACTCTTTCTTTACCTTATCAAAACCCTCACAACCATTGAAAAACTTGAAAATTTTCATAAAAGACATATTTTTGTATTACAGACTTAAGCCCCCTTGGGCTAAGTCTTAAAACACTTCCCCTCCACATGCCCGCACCCTAGAACCAGGTGCTAGACCCACAAAGTGCTTATCGCATCGCAAAATCTGAGCGCATAAGTCTGTTTGCCGTGTTTAAAACTCCGATGCCGATTAGCCCTGTATATTATAGCCCCTGGTCATATTTCTTTTCATATAGACCAAAGCCCCGCAGTCGGGCGCCTACCCACTTCGTATATATAAAACCCTCCCGACACATGAAAAATTTGTTTTTATTAATTTTTGTGTTTTTTGCAGGGTATGAAAAGGTTTCCACCAGTGCATTCATTAAAACATATCCGCCGTCGATATGATTTGCAGATCGACGACCCAAAAGTAGTTAGCATTCCTGCAGAACTCGTGGTCCCCACGGTCAATCACTGTACAAAACCGGAGCAGTTTTGATCGCACCACGTTTGTGGGGTAAGCGGTATTTCTGATTCGAGCACGATCAATGTCACAGGCCGACACGTGGCCGTGTGCAGTTTGGAAACACCACTCTCCCCGGGCATTAAAGCTTGACTGTGGGCTCAACATGATATTGGCGTATGCTATCCGATCTGAGGCTGGCTCATCAGACGGTGATCGCCCTCAAAAGAAGCTCGGGGGATGAAATGAGGTACGGTGCATTTATCAAAACATCTCCGCCGTCGATCTGATCTACAGATCGACGGCCCACGATCAGTCGCCCTGGTCCCCACGGCCACGATAGCAGTCAGCATTCCCGCAGAACCGGTGGTCCCAACGCCTAGTCAGCATACATGTCAGCATCCACGTGGCAGCAGCGGATTGGAGCGGGTCTTGTTTGGTTTCCCATGCAGTCGTGAAAATCCAGACCCGGGGAGCATTATAAAGCAGATTTGAAAGAAATTTCAGGTCACACTCACCCTGACGTCAGCAGGCCTCAAAACAGACCCGGGGAACTTTATAGGGCGGATTTCATAAGGATTTCGAGTCACAAACACCTTGACGTCAACAAGTCCCTTTTGTGACCCGAAATGGTTATAAAGCTTGGTTTTATCAAAGTTTGAAGTCCAGGTATGTTATTTAATAAAGGGTGATTATATGGTTTTTCCGTTATATGCTGAAGAAAGGCAATATTATTTAAATAATTATTCCTAGAAAATAATAAGATAACTATGGGTTTATCTCATTAATTTCTTTGTTTTTGGGTTAAACATGACTGGGAATAATAATTAAATTATGCTTTAATTAATTATTCCTTTTGGGGTCTCCTAATTAACATGGTGAAAGCAGTTTTACTTGGGGTAAAACTGGTCTTACATGGTGTACTTGGGCCCATCTAATGATGAAAGGTTAGATGACCAAAAAATGGTGTAACAGATTGCCCCCCAGCGTGCGAGTGTCAGGAGCAAATCGTATGACCGAAGTACGTTGTAAGAAGACAATCACTAGACAACAAAAGGGTATGTCAGAGAGAGAAAAAATGAGGTAGATAGTGTGCTGAAGGACTAGACCCTGAGGAGACGAGACTCGCAGGTGCAACAAGTCTCTGTTATGAGAGGGTACCTGTGCTGAAGGCGGCGGGGGAGGCATACCTATGCCCGCCGTGACAAAGTACAAAGAATAGTGTGTCCAGTAAACAAGGGGCCGAACCATAGAGTACAGCTGGCATAATCAAGGGCCAGATAAAAATACAATGAAGAGTCTCACATACATGTTGTGCCTGGGATAACAGCCAGGACTAGTACAATAACATCTGAGTACATGAGATAAATACAACCCAAATGCCCCCTGTAAATGGGGAAGGGCTCACAAAATCTGACTGATACATGCAAATCATAGAGGTGCCGCAAGTGGCTAAGGCCAACATCATCAAAATCTGGAGCGGCATCAAAGGCTGCAATGAAGAGGTCATCCGGGCATGTGGGGGGCTACCTGCAGGGCCACCCCCTCATGAGGGTTGAGACATCTCACACACGCCCGGGAATCATCAAGAGCTGTTGCTGGGTCACTGGACTGTCCAGTATACGAATCTCGATCATGCTGAAAGGAGCTGGAGAAGCAATCAAGTCAAAGGGAAGTGAGAGATCCCCCTGCCTGATCCGAGGCACCGAACAAGAGTGGAAGCTGGAACCAAGGTACACCGCCCTCTAGACCGTGCTTCTGGAATAAATGTGCTGATGTCGATAGAAGGAGGTCCGCCGTAGGTGAGGCAATGAGAGATCCTCAACTAAGGCACGAGAGAAGAACAATAGAGCGACAGACAGACTGACACTAATGATGATAGTGGAAATGGGAAGGATGGAGTGGCAAATGGACGACTTCCCTTGTTCGAGCATAAAGGGCATGAATGACATGGCAGCGACTGACACAGTATCGAAAGGGACAGGGGACAGTGGGGCTGAAGGTCATGATATGCGACACAAGAGAGGAACCAAGCAAAGAAGGATGGAGGGCTATAGTGGGGTGTAAAAGGACGCAGGATAGACTCCATGAATGCAATGATGACTCGACTTGGATGCTCTAAACAAGGGCGACTTGAGAGTGCTGCCACACAGTAACGGCCCCAATGGGGGGTCATGGAAGCATGAGTACAAGATGGGCACTCATGACGAAAATCGACACGAACGTGGACAAGTAAGGGAGCAATATGGTGCCCCAAGTACAAGTGTCGTAAGAGAGGAAATTCGATTTTAAGGAGCGGTGAAGTGACCCTTCGTGGAAAAAATGTGTCCGGGTGAAGTATCAAATCACCAAAAACTAATGAAGACCCATTTGAGAGCTTGGTGAGATCTAACCAGCGGTGCTGACGGTTCGTCGAACGGGGCTACGGTGTGGTCGCAGCAGTCGAAAGAAGAAACAGGGGTTCTCTTTTAATGAGGCAGTTTTTCCTCCAAAATCATTCATTTGCTATTGTTGCTGTGGTGAATGTGGAGAGGAGAGAAGGCCCTAAATCTTGCGGCGAACGTAGCGGACAAACCGACCGTTGGATTCGAGATCTGTCAGTTGGAGGTAAGAGGCCTAACCTTGCTCTTGCATTTTGGTGGATTAGATTTGTAGTTTAGGGCCCAACACCCCAGAAACAGCCCCTCCCTCATCTCTACGGCCGGGTCGCACTTTTTGGGGCAAAAAGTGCGACCCAGGACGCAGGTTTGAGGGCAAAAAGTGCGACCTGGTCCAGAAAATGGCAGAAAACTGCGACCTGGGAGATGAGGGGGGCTTGGTGCTGTTTGATGGCTGGGAGTTGGGTTTTGGTGTGTGGTTATGGTTTTCCCGATCTGTATCCTGACAAAAAGAATGTGTTTGTGCAGGTATGGCAGAGTTGCGGGTCAACTGGAGAGAGAGGGATCTGGGAACACTTCGGGCAGAGATTCAGGCGGATCAGGGCGTTCGTCGTGTATTGGCCAGATTTTGGGTTCTTAAGTTTGTGGAGAACCCGTTGATGAGAGCAGGGGAACCATTACTGGCCTGGATTATTAGTTATTAGGATCCAGATCAGGAGATCTTTGTAGTGCAAGGGCACAGGATCGAACTGACGGTCCAAGATGTGTACTTCCTGACTGGCCTCCCACCACTGGGGATAGTGGGAGACACGTAGCCAGTGTTGCCGCGGGGGCGGCATATCATGGAGTTTGTGGAACGCCATTGTCGACCGGGTCTTCAAGTCAAGGGGACTCGAATATCGATCGGGGATCTAGAGAGGCTAGAAACCCGTGCAGTGGCCGCAGCTGTGCTGCGAATCCTGGGCACCCAGGCGTTCCATCACATCACCGGTGGGCAGATGATGATAGTGGAGAGTGTGTTGAGTGGTACCTACTTTGGGTGGGCCCAAATGATGTTGGTGTCGCTAAAGCGACAGCTGTCGCTATGCAAGCGGCAGGTGAATCATGATTGCTCATATGGGACTTTGTTGTGCGCCTTCTTCTTTGAGAAGATCCCGACCTTGAGGCCTCGTGTGCATCTTCCAGATGGGGGCCCGAGAGAGCCCAAGATGCGTCATTGGGGACGACTACTCTGCAAAGGAGGAGGAGGGGCGGTCGGGCGAACATTTCGACCGGAGTTCTTTGCCCATTGGGATCAGATGCCGTTGTACATAGACGACTACCCGTATAGTGGGATGAGCTACTGTGGGGATCCGGATCTGCCACTTCCGTCTGGTCGAGTCTGGGGGCCCGATGGTAAGTGACAAATTGCTATTGTTAGATGGGCATGTTAAAGTTTTTGAATAGTAAATAATGATACTGATTCAGGGACTTTTGGTATGCAGATATAGCACCGGTAAAACCGGCCGGATATATGGGACGACCGGCAGCGTCTGGAGCTACGAGTCCGAGTGGGTCGAGAGCAGCGCAAAATGAGGGTGCAGCCGCCCTACTGGAGGACATTCACCGTAGATGTGAGCAGCTGTTGACCGGAGTATCGGAGCGCGGGTGGCAGGATTTAGACGACCAGTACATAGAGCCATGTGTTGGTCTCCCCTCGGAGTGGCGAGGTATCATGCGGCGCATGGCGATGGCCGGCCAAGCTATGCGTGATCTACATGCTGCAGGGGCAGAGCCATTGGCCCGGGAGCCTCCAGATAGTGAGTAGGGGCATATGGTGCCCCCTCTGATGTATGTAGGGGCAGGTGGTGCCCCCGAGAATGTATGGAGGGGCATATGGTGCCCTCAGTTTTTGGATTTTGTTTGTAACATGCTATGGGCATGTCGTATGTATGTGTATGGAGGGGCATATGGTGCCCCCAGTTTTTTTTTTTTTTTTTTTTTTGAAATATGCGATGGGCATGTCGTATGTATCAGAGTAGATGGACTCATCAATATATGGTTTGCGACACATATTATGGATATGTATCGTCTTTTGATGGTTGATTTAATGTTATTGTCTTGTATGAATTGTGTGTGATAAATGCCAATCTAGAACATGGTTTGCAATACTATCTACGTAGTGCTTCTGGTCTCTGGGTACATGGTTGAAAGTGATGGTTTCAAACGCACGTATTAATACTTTTACTCGTAAATAGAGTCTAAACAGCACAGGGTTATGCACACGATAAACACCATTGAGTTGCATTACAAGAAGCCGGGAATCCAAACGAACGTGCAGATGGCGGATGCGATGCAAGAGGGCATCAGCTAATAGGCCACGCACTGCATCATATTCGGCCTGATTGTTGGTGGCAGAACCAATGCATACCCCGTTAGATAGAACGAGGTCATGCAAGGGGGTGAAGATGGCCCACCCTGCCGAGGCAAGATTCCTGGAGTAGCGACTTGCACCATCGGCGTAACCGATAAAGGGTGTGGACGGGGGGTCCTGCAAGATGGTGTGACAAGACAATAAATGAGGGGATGAAAGGAAATGACGGCAGCGTGAAAGCACAGAAGTCATCGAGCAGGAATGGCAGGAGGAAGGGGCAGGATGATCAAGACTCAGACAAGGTGGTGTATGAGAGCTATCGGAAACATGGTGAGGACTCGAGCTGCGGAGGTCAACAGAGACAGAAGTGGAGTGATCTCGAGTATCAAGGGACACAACGGGGGAGGCTGCGGACGGGCTAGGCTCCGAGTGTCGTGCAGAGGAGGATAGGTAAAGGATGGTTACCGTGGACTCCGTCATCTGAACATCGGGGGGAGGGATGACAATGGAAGCTGGAGGATCCTCGGGTTGGCCTGAAGCATACTGCGCGAGGATGGGAGAGGCAGATTGATTCTGTTCAACCTCATACTCTCGAATGACCTCTAAAGATGCGCGATAATGCGTCAAGTGAGGACAGCGGTGGGAGTAGTGGCCATGGGCACCGCACAATGTGCACGGTTTGTTGGTGCGGAGAGTCTTGGGGTTCTTGGTGACGGACGAAGAGGAGGCTTCAGGGGCCGTAGATTCGGGGAACACGACTTTAACCATGGGTTGGATACGGGGCAACTCGGGACAAGCATGGGTGGCATGACTGGCGACATCGCACAAGGCACAGGGCTTGGCAGGTTGGGGAGGGGTCGGGTCAGTCGTGGTGGTCTTATCTTTTGGTGCCCCCTTACGGGCTTTGCGTTTCTTCTCAGGAGCTGCCACGACAGGAGAGGGATCCTGCGGAGGTGCTGGAGGCATAGTAGTAACGGAAGAAGCGAGGGGGACCGGTTGGACCGGTGTCAAAGCCATGTAGGGTTTGGGGTGACCAAGAGGGGTGGCGGCTGGGGGATCAAGGTACCAGATCGGAATGCCCAAGGTCAGGTTAGGAAGGGAGAGGGCGGCCATGACGGGGACAGAATATACTCCGGGAGGGGGAGCCAAGAAGGGGATCTGTCCAGCAGGGTAATGGCCGGGAGGGACGGCTCCGAGATGGTTAAGGCCAGGGGGAACCGAGCCAGGGGGGTAAAGGGGTTCAGGGATACCAGCTGTAGGAGGAAGGCCAGAAGGAGGAGGTCCGGTTGGCAGAGAAGTATGGCTAGGAGCGGGGTGCGGAGGGCGAAGGGGCGGTTGCGGACTAGCCGAAGCAGGCCGTTTGAGGGCGGCCTGAGACGATTGCATCATGCAAACATTTGACAAGCTGGGATCAGGGATAGGAGGAGGGGGAAGACAAGGAAAATTTCCAAGCAGGGAGGAGTCCTTGTAAACGCCGGGGGAGACACTGGTCAGGGAATCGACGGTTTTCTTGTTGGCTACAGAAGAGATGGTGGTCTCAGAGGAGGTCTGAGAGGGAGGCTCATGATATGTCAACTGGTCAATGGTGACTATCTTCCCGTTATGTGGAAAAGACATCTTGCGGAAAACCGCGGATGGGACAGCAGACATGGCATAGGTGTAGCTTCGCCCCAATAGAATGTTGTAGTCTAGAGGGGCGTCAATGACTTCGACATCAACGCAAACAGTCTTACCGGCGAGGGTGATGGGACAGCTACGAAACAGGCCAATAGGCTGGGAGGCATGACCATCCCACGCTCGAAGGGTGATCGTGGAAGGGGCCAACTCAGGGGATCCGAGTTGCTTCCAAACCGAAGCGGACATCACACAGGTGGATGCCCCCTCATCAATTATACACCGGGATACAATGGCGTTCCGGATTTTGACTGGGATTTGGAAAGCAACGGAAGGAGGAAGAGGAGGATGGTCCGATTGAGTGGCGTCAAAAACAATCATTTGGTCATCAGCAGGATCAACAGCGCCCACGGCAGATAGTAGAGCCTTCTTTTGAGAAGGGCACGACTGGAGGAGTTCCAGCGTGGAAATGGCAGCAGGGGATTGCGCCAAATCATCTACTATACTGTACGATTGAGCGGCTCGACCGGAAGCAGCATTTCGGCGTAATGGGCCCTTTGGAATCTTTGGATGAACCTCAACTTTGGGTTGAGGGATGTGTAAGGGGCCACCGGATGTCGAAAGAGGCTCTGTAGAACCTGAAGATGGAGGCTCGGAAGCAGACTGAGCAGGAGGCTTGGGGTACTGGCGAGACCGAGTTTGAAGGTGAAGGTCGACGGAAGGGGAAGGATTGGAGCGCATCATAAGGATCTGGTAATCAGAGGAACCAGAAATGGACGAGGGGGTGGCTACATGGCTGTCGGGGGGTTGGGTAGCCACGAATCCCTGTTGAGGGAAAGGATCAGTGAACACAGTTGGCTGGGTAGTGGCCACATTAGGAGGAGCATGAGGGGAGGCGTGTTGTCCGCGCAATGTGGCTTGAGACTCCCACATCTGTCGCATCTGGGGTAAGAGAGGACAATCGTGAGTGTAGTGACCGTAAACACTGCAACACGAACAGGGCTTATTTGTGCGAAGCGGCCTGTCCGGCCTGGGCGGAATGCCCTGAGGCTGGTTGCTAGTGTGAGGGTCCATACCAGAATTGAGTCCTCGAGTACCGGGGGCAGATGGGTTCTGGTTGCCTCTCCGCCTTCTTTGAGAAGAAGGGGGATTAATCGCACCCTGCTGTGCAAATACTTGCCCTGGAGGGGGTGGTAAGTGCTGTTGCGGGTTGTGAGGAGGCAAGGGAGGCGGAAGCGCATATGCTGGAGGAGCTAGCGCACCAGGCTGTGGATAAAAGTAAGGGTTGGGTTGGGCGACATTGAGGTAAGCAGGAGGTTGGGAAAAAGGAGGAGGCATGCCGTATCCTGGATACATGTTGCCTGGAGGGGGAAGAGTGCTTGAGGTGCTGGCCCCTCCCTGAGGGAGACCATAGCCCATAGGAGGGTGAGCAGATGGGTGGGAAAGAGATCCAACAATACCGTCGGCGGAATGAGATGCCCCTGGGGCGTTAGCGCCACCGGGCCTGGGGATGTCAGGAAGAACGGTATAAACATAACCAGATTGAGCGTAGATCAGGTCATATTTTAAAGCTATTTGGAGGGCAGCTTCTTCAGATTGAGGAAAGTGAGAGGCGACATCTTTGCCGATGGGAGACGGGAGGGTGCGAAGGAACCAGTCCATGTAAACCCGATCTTCAAAGGGAGGGGCTCGACATAAGCTCCGCCTTCGTCGCCATTCCTGAACATGGGCAGAAAGGCGTGTGGAAGAGGATTGCTTAAATGAAGTCAAGAGCTCCGTACCAGTGTCGTATCGGAGAGGGAGCTGGAAGTACGACAAGAAGGCTTGGGCAAGAGTCTCGAACGTGGTATGGGAGGAAGTGGCCTTTTCGACATACCATTTAGAAGCTTCGCCGGTAAGTGTGCGTTGGAACAAACGAAGACGGATGGAGTCATCGGTAATGGAGTTGGAGGAACACCACATGTGGAAAGACCTGGGACGTGATTGGTTGGATCTTCCCATTAAGGCCCGAACTTAGAATACCGTAGAGGGCGTACCAGGGCATAGGGGCGGCCGTAGCATTGTGGTGAATAGGGTCATTAATCAACTGATGGAAATCGGGGAGGCTGACGCCTGCAATGTACGGCAGCACAGGGGTGGCCGGGGTAGTGGTTGTGGCGGTTCCGCTAGAAGTGGGGCCGGCATTGGGGCCGGGAGAATCGCTAGCGTTAGGCCCTGGACCAGACATAGTGAAGGTAACAGGGGGAGAACCGAAGGAGAAGGGGGACCCGATGAATGTGGAGAGGAGCCTGAGTGCGGATCGAAGGGTGGACCGGCTCGACGACTGGGCCATGGAGCGTGTCGATCAACCAAAACCGAGGGTGAAGGAAGAAGTCTCCGGAAAGGCGCCTTGGGGGCGCAATGATGACAGAAGAAGGAAACCGACAGCGGCGTATGATTAATCAAGAAAGGTCAAGGGCAGAAAATGTGCAGTGACAATTGATTTTAGAGTCTTTTCCAGGCGGTGTTAACCAGGCGCTTCTTCACTTAGGGCCAGTGTGTGGTGTGCGTTAATTTTAATTTTTAACCCCTTTTCGTTTTGAGAGCAAGACAAAGTGTGCTGCATAGCTGAAAATAAACCTACAGAGAACATAATATAATGCTGAAATAACAGAAAAATAACAGCTACGTATGCATCTATTTAACCCAAGAAGGTGGGTCTCTCACAACTATGTCGAAAAGAAAGGGAAAAACTATGAAACACACACAAGCTGGAAGCTCACTGCATTCAGGGTCAAAAGGGACGGGGATCTAGAGGATAAAACTGCTGGAAAGAGGTGCAGATCACAGCCAAGAGGCAGAGGCAAGGTGGCTGAAAAAAGGAAATCAGCAAAAAACCTGGGGGGGGGGGCGAGGCAGAGGGTCAGAGGAGGTCCAAACAAAACGACAAGAGGTGATTTGAAAGGAAAGAGGTTGGATTTCAATGGATCCGAAAGGGAGGTACTGTGATCGTTGAAAGGAGGGGGTCGAAGCTCAAACCGACTACCGAAACAAATTAAAACTCTTCCACCAAAAGTGGAGGGTACTAAAGCCCTAGGGGGCTAGGTTCCCACTTAGATGAGAAAAATGCATCGCATTCGGGCGAAGGCTGGCCGAGACAGAGGCCGGAAGACCCCGGCAGAGCCGCAGAAACCTTAAAAAAAAGTAAAAAATGTTTGAAAGGCAGTCGCAGCTTCGACCCGATCCGAGTGTAGTCGCAGAAAACAAGGAAAAGTGCGACTCGGAGGTCCAGGTCAAATCTGTGTTTAGGGCCAAAAAGTGCGACCGTTCCTATTGTCCTGCCGCGTATTTTTCGTAAAAGCGTTGCCGGATAATTAAAGTGTCGCCACTGCGCAATAGCTGTAAACACACTGGTTAGAAATTTTAATGTTTTTAGGTTTTATGTGAGAAAAATGACATAAAAAGAGGAAAACTAACCAGCTGAAAAGAAGCCCTAGGGCCTGAAGTAGCTGGATATGCAGGAATGTGAAAAACGACAGCGGTCGTAATTTAAAACCCGTGTGGAGTCGCCATTTGTTAGTATGAATTCTTCGTCGAAGTGTACGAAAAAGAACCACTTTAGCTACGCATAACTAATATCCCTAACAACAATAGAGGCTGCAAAACATCTTTAGATCTGCAATTAGTAGTTAAAATGCTGCAACAAACAGATCTATAAATGGAAAGACATTAAGCAGAAAAGTAAAGAGTTTGCTCCATGCATCCAACAGACAAGACAAGAACACGATTTTTGAATGAATTCTTATATTACAGGGCACCTGGGAGGAAACAAGAAGGTGTATCCAGATCTCCTCAATGGGATGGGTTCTTTGTAGTCCTCAGCACTTCAGATCTAAGCTTTCTTTCTCTTGTAGATGTAGAAAACCCAATGTAGAAGGTAGAGCTCAATGGGAGCAACAATGGCAGAAAATGAGACCGAGTGTATAGATCCAGAGTGATCTAGTATGCAACAAAAGGTGAAGAATGAAGGGGAAAAACCTCCTATTTATAACAAAATATTGGGTCATTCTAGATCTTGGTGCATGATTAAAATAATGTTAACCAAATCTAGATCCACCTCTATGGAATATTTTATTATTATTGGTTGGAGGGAAAGGGTGTTTGACTTGGGTCAAATCCCTTGATTAGTGAAAAATAAATAAATAAATGATTTATTTATCTTTTTAAGGAAGTGGTTGGGATATAATCAAATAAATAATGATTTATTTAATTAATGGTGGTTGATTTGGTCGTATTTAACAAGGAATATTATTAAATAATTATTCCTAGAAAATAATAAGATAACTATGGGTTTATCTCATTAATTTCTTTGTTTTTGGGTTAAACATGACTGGGAATAATAATTAAATTATGGTTTAATTAATTATTCCTTTTGGGGTCTCCTAATGAACATGGTGAAAGAAGTTTTACTTGGGGTAAAACTGGTCTTACATGGTGTACTTGGGCCCATCTAATGATGAAAGGTTAGATGACCAAAAAATGGTGTAACAGTCCCCACGGTCAATCACTGTGCAAAACCAGAGCAGTTTTGATCACACTGCTTTTAAGGGAT